>JAMPIV010006744.1:322710-447710 GCA_024509875.1 Oreohelix idahoensis
GATCTTGGTTGGTGATGGTATTCGTCCAAAAGATTCGGTGAATTTTTCTTAGGCAAGCTGTGTGAAAAGAGGACAATTTCGACATTTCCTTCTCTGTAACTGTTCAGCATTCCGCACTATAGAGAAGCACAGAAAGCACACAGCTCTGATATAATCTTAATTTTGTGCTTGTGCTATATTGAGAGGACTTCCAGATATTGTTTAGGCCAAAAAAAGCTGTTCTTGCCTTATTCATTCTGATGTTGATGTCTTTGCCTACCTCGCCGTCTGGTGTTACTATGCATCCTAGGTATGTGAATGTGTCTGTCTGTACCAGTTGCTGATTCCTTACTGATATGGGCTCAGGGCTGCTCACATTGAGCGTCATGACCTCTGACTTCTTTAAATTGATGTTCAAGCCCTGGCTAAACTTATTAAGTCTGTCCGTTTTTTCCCTGGATGTGTTGATGTGAATGTGCTAGAAGTGCAATGTCATCTGCATATTCCAGATCTTTCAATGTAGAAAATGTAGTCCATCTTATTCCTCTTGGACTGCCCTCTGTTGTCTGGCGCATCACCCAATCTATGACTGTTAAAAATAGAGTGGTTGATAAGGGGCATCCCTGTCGTACTCCTGTCTTCACCTCAAAGGTTAGGTTGCTCTGCCCAAAACTACACGTAAAGTTGGCATAGAGGCTTTTTATGATTGACACTATGCAGCTTGGAATTCCATAAGCCCTCAGTATTTTCCATAAACTGTCCCTATGTATACTGTCAAAAGCCTTTTGAAAATCAACGAAATTAATGTACAGCTGTCTTTGCCATTCTGAGCACTGCTCTATAATGTTCCTGAGAGGGAATGTATGATCTACACATCTTCTGTTCTTTCTAAATCCTGATTACCCCCAGAGCTATGCCAGCGGGAGTTTTACTCCTGGAAGGTTCTACCAAGCTGGACAGGTTTGCGCGGGCAGGGGTCATACTAAAGCAGACACCATGGTCCTCCAGGTTGGGGGTTTTAGCATAGGGCTGACACCCTTGTCTATGTTAAAAAAAAATTGAAGTTACGGAAACAACAACGATTACCATTTCCTCTTGGATCAAAATATCTATTAGATGAATTTTGTTGCCTTCTAGAAAAATGACTGTAAGGTTGATAATCCCTAGTGTAGTTATCTCTTCCATAATTTCCAGAATTATTGGAACCAAAATGTTGAGGTCCATTAAATTGTCCCCAGTTTCTTGGAGAAGGAGAATTACTACGTGATTGACTCTCTTAATACTGTCTAAAATCACGATAATCTCTCTTACCAAAATTGCAATCAACACTTTGTGATCTACGGCGAAAATTAGAACCATATGTTATTGCCGAAGCCACGGGTAAACCTTCTCTGACTTGAGAGTGGCCAACAATTACATTTAAGTGTGCCGTTACGTATTGGCGACAATATTGTTCCATATCGTTCACGTTTGTAGGCTTTCGCTCATGTAGAAAGGAAAGAAAAGAAGCGTTAACTGACGATATGACTTTATCACGAAGCAATAAGTCCATGAGGAGCCGCGGTAGCATAGTGGTTAGTGCACTGGCTTCCTAGCGCAGTGGTCTATGGTTCGATCCCCAGATGAGGCGGAAAAATTTTTAGGCCACAAACGGCTCCTGGGTCGACCCAGCCCCAAATGGGTACCAGAGCTACTCTGGGAAGGTTAAGGCGGCCGGCGTGATGCCGACCACATCACCCCTTGTGTGCCGACGGTCAAGATAATATGGGCCTAACACCATATTCCCAATATGCCTCAATGGGCGTGTAACGGGTTCCTTTACCTTTTTAATAAGTCCATGAGGGTTTCATAAGTGTGTTCAATGTTTGAGAGTTCAACCCATCGTAAGAACGTAAGACGTATATTTGCTATAAATTCTGAAAAATCTTTTCCAGTCTCCGGCAATAGAGATTTAAAACGGAGACGATTGCCGTCTTCGTCAAGTTGATATTTTTTTTAATAAGACAGCTCTGACAGTATCGTAGTTATTCTTATCAGGTCTTTCCAACATACTTACAGCTGTCATAGCTTCGCCTGAAAGTAGTTCCATTAGTCGTTTGCAGTATTCCGACTTATTTATTTTGTGAGACTCACATGTGAGTTCAAACTTATTCAGATAGAATAAGACGTCATCGGAGATAGGTCTAAAAGGAGGCAATCTGATCTTATAAAAATTAGAATTGGTCCTATGTGAAGTTGGCTGAGTGTCCATAGCATTGTGTGTATTATTTTCATTCATTACCTTCATTTTCTCAAGTTCCATAGCGAACAACTTTTGCTCATGAAGTCTACGGTTTTCATTCTCAACAGCTTGCATTTTTTTTATTTTCAGCTTCCATTTGAAGTTTTTTTTCCTTCCATTTGAAGTTTATATTTTTCAGCTTCCTGTACTTTTGCATACTCAACAAGTGCAAATTGTTTCAGTTCTTCAGGCTCCAAAACAAGCGCCTTCCCTTGCTTGATGAAATAGTCCAAACTAGACATTATTTTTAATTTTATAAGATATTTAACTTCATTGATAACCCTCCACTCCCAAAGGAGCATAGGCCTTCAACAAACACATGCCAAGTCCTCCTGTCACGTGCCATCATCTCAAGTTCTTTCCATGTTCTCCTCATCATTTTCACCTCAGTTTCCAGCTCTCTTCTCCATGTGCTTCTTTGTCTACCTCTGCCTCTCCTGCCCTGGGGGTTCCAGAACAAAGACTGTATTGTAATGCTATCAACAGGTTTCCTCAGTGTGTGTCCTATCCATCGCCATCGTCTTCTTCTCATCTCTTGTTCCACTGGCACTTGTCTGGTTCTTGTCACCAGTTCCACATTGGTACCCTTGTCATACCATTTTAATCCTTCTATTCTACGCAAGCACCCATTTATGAAAGTCTGTAGCTTTCTGGTTGTTGCCTTTGTTGTCCTACATGTCTCAGAGCCATACAATAGGACTGACTTCACATTTGAGTTGAAGATTCCTATTTTCGTGTTGGATCCTATTTCTCTTGATCTCCATATATTTCCCAATGCAATGAAAGCTCCTCTTGCCTTCCGTATTCTCACCTTGATATCGCCGTCCGTCCCTCCAACTTTGTCTATATTACTGCCAACATATGTGTACGATTCCACATCGTGTATTGGTATTTCTTCAAGTTACACCCTGTTATCATTACCTGCATTTATTCTCATTATGTTTGTCTTTTCCCTGTGTATTTTCAGACTCAAGTGCTGTGACCTCTCATCGAGTGTTTTCAATTTGTCCTGCATCTGATTACGGTTATGGGACAGAAAAGCCAATTTATCAGCAAAATCCAGATCATCCAACTGCTTGTTAGAGTCCACTGGATTCCATTTCTGTTGTGTGTTGTCAATGATCTCACAACCCAATCTATTGCTAGTAAGAAAAGAAATGAAGACAAGAGGCATCCCTGTCGCACTCCTATTCTTATCCCAAACGGTTCTGCAAGCTGTTCCCCCATGAAGAACCCCGCATGTCATGTCCCCATACGCCTTCTTCATTAAATTAATGATCCCCAGGGGAACTCCACAATGCCCCATCAACCCCCAAAAGACCCCCTGTCCACACCGTCAAACGCCCCTTCGCAGATATTTAACTTATCTAAGATATTTTGTAAGAAATTAACTTTATCCCTACTTAGTGGGTGGCAAGTCCTTGTTAATAGAACGTGTATACAAATATAGCATATAATTATAAATCAATCATTAAGTGTATAACATTAAGACAAGAAATACAATATCAAGGTACGGAAATGACAAAAGCCAAGACGAAATACCCAAGACAAATGATAACGTTCGCAGAATTAAATAAACAAGAAAGCAGAACTAAAGAAAAAATATTACAAAGAATGTAATGACACTGCGAGAGGAGTGACAAGACAAGCAACAGCACAGTGTATAAAGAAAAAAATTGTATAGAAATAAATGATAGTAAGATTGAGAATGACAATCACAAACAAATTAATCAAGAAACTAAGGCACAGAGAAAGAATACCACAATAACGACAATAAAACCGTTCGTCACACCTAAACAATGGTGTCACATATCACCAAACACAGTGGACTGAAAATCCTTCAGCAAAAATGCTGGAATTTCCACTGCGTGACATCTGCAAGAGTGTCCCTAAAGAACGCTTACGTAGGCCCTGGAATGAAAAACTGGGATGTTTCCTACCGTAAGTCACCTCCCAACCAAACCCGCTTAAAACATGGAACATGTAACACTAAGAAGAAAAAATAGTACATGCTATCAAGAAAGGCTCGTTAACATATAACAGTGGCACAATGCACATACAAAAACCACTTATCTTCAAAAACAGAACTCCCGGCCTTCGCGACGACGACAACGATGGGCATCGGGTATCACACGGTCTGTAGACTGGATCTCCTAGCTTCTCAGGTCCTTGAAACGTACTGATTGACGTCTAGTTGAAAAACTTGTACACGAAAACTCGCACTGGCAACACTGTATAACTTGACTTGTACATCACAAAAAATTTATGTTAGTGGTTGTTCTGAGGAATGCTGTTACACTTGTTAGATGATATACTTCTGTTAAATCCTACATCTGTTCTTGGTATCCTACCACATATCACTGGAGACACCACTTCTGTTGCAATGTTTCTTTTGGCTGTCACTTCTGTTGGTGTATGTGTGGGTGTTGTATGTAAGATAGCGCTATTGTCTGGCACAGCTGACAATGTTGACCTCAGCAAGGTCGGGCTTAATGTTAGTGGCCGACAGGTGTGTAAATATAATGGGCGAATGTCGTGAGTTCTTAAAATTCGAATGTCTCTGATGTCACCCACACAACAGTAACGTTGGGTCAGGAAATAGATCAACCAGTTTTCAACTTATACACAGTTTATTTACGACAGTAACGTTGACATCATGGACAACAGATCACAGCAAATCACAAGTTAGAACACCAAGTATAATCCATGGCAAATAGGTTGTAGAAAACCGCAACTCATCATAAATTGTGAAAGTACATATAATCCATCTGAAATTGGTTGCATTAACAGCAACTCATCATACATGGTGAGAGTAAATATAATCCATCAGAAATTGGTTGCATACACAGCAACTCATCATACATGGTAATAACAGGAAAAATCCATCAGAAAATGGGTTGCATAAACAGCAACTCACTGTACATTGCATTATCAAATATCCTCCATAGGAATATGAATCATATCAAATCTCTGTCATCCAAAACCACTCTGGACACACTAGCGAGACTATAAAAACCGTCTCGAAACTCTGCCAGATACCTAATGACCGAGATTATAGTTTCTCAATACAACTCAGTCAATCTTCACTGAAGCGCGAACTAACAGCTTGAGATGTGAGCTCAGCTCACCCGTATCTCTCCCCCCACTACTCAGAACATGTTAACACTTTCTTTGTGTTTAAAAAAACTAACACATACTCAGTTGAGCTATGTTCAAGCGCCCAAATAAAAAATCATCTCATAACTTTAAACGTGCTTACTTATCGTGTCTATAAAAAATCAGACCCGTACGTAAAAATCCAAACACTTAACTCCCACTCGAAAACATGACTTAACACTTACGGATCATTAATATACTAGCAATAACCCGTCAAACTTGACGGGTTTTTAATTATAGTGTGCTGTTTCCGTTCCCGAATGAGCAGATAGAAGTACATTCTTAGATAGTTTTTTGTTTCTTTCCATTATACAGTGTAAACAAACTGTTCATGAATACCGTCATTTGAACGCTTTTCTTTGTTGATTGTAACTATTTTCGGGAGAGTATATATAATGGAAACAATACAATTTTTCAACATGGTTGCATTCCTCAGCTGTGACCAACGTACACACGGCGAGATTTATGTTATTTTAGATTCAATTTAAAAGTTCTTTAATGACAACATTTCGTGTGAAAGTGTGTGGATTGTTTTCAAAGAGTATTCCCTGATTATAAGTGGTTTTAACAAAAACTTTCAAGTTTTCATGATTTGTACATCGGGTGAGGGCTCATGCACACCAATTTTTACGCACTTTTTCTGTGTCGAGAGCTACTAATTTCGTGAAAGAATTTAAAAAATAAATTAAACCGAAGTATTTGTTTTATATAACACCCACGCCGCGCACGTTGCACACTGTGCGTTGCGCACTTTTTTTTTCTGGCGGGAGTTACTATTTTGAGTGTGATCGACCGACGTAACATACATCGGTAATTATGTTAGCTGGGATTCTCGAGACAAAATATGTTCCTTTCAGGCACACTTTCCAAGTGGACGAGTAAATACACATGGAATGTCTTATCAGACACAGTAATTCAAATACGACACTGTTCCTTCAAACACACATGGCACAATAGTCAATGGTCGCTACAGCAAACATTCGTACGTCATGTTGTAACCACGCATACACAATCGCATAAACATTAATAACACATAAGGAAGGGAAAACCGAGGCGTGTAAACAGTAAATAAATATTAGACAAACATAAAGGTATGTTTTCAGGCACTCGTAAGAAATAACGAAGTAGAACACTAGACAACAGAAAAACAACAGACGTGAGTGGCTTACCCAGGGTTTAGCTAGGCGGTGTTGTCGTACGGAAGGTACGGGGTTCGAACCCCGGGTAAGACACTCACGTCTGTTGTTTTTCTGTTGTCTAGTGTTCTACTTCTTTATTTCTTACGAGTGCCTGAAAACATACCTTTATGTTTGTCTAATACACAATCGCATCGGACTCTTTCAGTAAGTTTTCAAATGTAATATCCTGTCATGTGCAAAAAGAGTCTCAACATCCAGCTAACAGCGATTGTGAGTGGGAAAAAAAAAGGGGGGGGGGGGGGGCACACAGAGGTAAATGAAGCTCAGAATGGGGGCCATGCGTAAAAAAAGGTTGAGGGTTGAGAACACCTGTTGTAGATGTTGATTTCAGCCTGAATTAATTTCTCAGATTTGTCTTTCTTCAGGTCGCCCATGTTGACAACAACGTTTTATCATTCATCCGCGAGAGTGGGTATGACAAATATTTGGTGGCATTAAATGTTGGCAAACAGGAAACCACAGTTGACCTCTCAGCCTATAGACCTGGAGAACTTCAATCTACTGTTATTGCTTGCACTCCAGGTTTGGGATTGTGAATGAGTGAGTGAGAGAGAGAGAGAGAGAGTGAGTGAGTGAATGAATGAGAGAGTGAGTGACTGAGTGAGTGAATGAATGAATGAATGAATGAATGAATGAGAGAGTGAGTGAGTGAGGGAATGAATGAATGAATGAGAGAGTGAGTGAGAGAGTGAGTGAGAGAGAGAGTGAGGGAGAGAGTGAGGGAGAGAGAGTGAGTGAGTGAATGAATGAATAAGAGAGTGAGTGACTGAGTGAGTGAGTGAATGAATGAATGAGAGAGTGAGTGAGTGAGTGAATGAATGAATGAATGAATGAGAGAGTGAGGTAGAGAGTGAGGGAGAGAGAGTGAGTGAGTGAATGAATGAATGAATTAATGAGAGAGTGAGTGACTGAGTGAGTGAGTGAGGGAATGAAAGAGTGAGTGAATAAATGAGTGAGTGAGGGAATGAGAGAGTGAGTGAGTGAGTGAGTGAGTGAGTGAGAGAGAGAGTGAGTGAGTGAATGAGTGAGTGATAGAGTGAGTGAATGAGAGAGTGAGTGAGTGAGTGATTGAGTGAGTGAGTGAGAGAGAGTGAGTGAGTGAGTGAGTGATTGAGTGATAGAGTGAGTGAATGAGTGAGTGAGTGATTGAGTGATTGATTGATGGATTGATTGATTAATTGAGTGAGTGAGTGAGTGAGTGAGTGAGTGAGTGAGTGAGTGAGTGAGTGAGTGAGTGAGTGAGTGAGTGAGTGAGTGAGTGAGTGAGTGAGTGAGTGAGTGAGTGAGTCTGAAAGCTAACGTGTTATTGACGGGTTGAGGAGTGGAATGGAAAGAGAGTGAATTAAAAATTGAGTGAACTCATGGAATGAGTGAGTGAGAGAGAGAACGAACGAATTGGGCTCGCAGGCCCGTCTAACATTATGCCCTTCCATTCTCACTTATCTTGCATAATATACCCTTTCATTCTCACATGTTACTTTAAGCATTAAATTAAAGGCATACAACATTATGAAGGTTAAATAACAGCATACCATGACATTACCCAATCATTATCAAAATAACGTATTTTTTTTTAAAGCAAACAAGAACGTAATGAAAATAAGGGGAAAAAAGCACAAAAAAAACAAACAAAAACAAACCAATAAACAAATCAAAACATCTATACGGTAAATCAGACAATAATTCGAGTACGATCACGTTATGGTAGTATAGAATTGGAACTTCTGAAATATCTGAACAGTCTGCTATTGAGTGAGTAGTAACTCCGTGTTTTTATTTGCTCCCCCTAACTCAAGAGCAGAATCAGATAGAACGAACGAACGTACGAACTTTATCTTCAAATGGTTTAGAATTGTGCACGCAGGCCTGTCTAACATTCTGCCCATCCTTTCTATCGTCTCCCATACTCAGAGTGAGTGAGTGAATGAATGAGAGAGTGAGTGACTGAGTGAGTGAATGAGTGAGTAAGTGAATGATTGAGAGATTGAATGAGTGAGTGAGGGAATGAGAGAGTGACGAGTGAATGAGTGAGTGAGAGAATATGAGAGTGAGTGAGTGAATGCATGAGAGAGTGAGTGAATGAGTGAAAGAGTGAGTGAATGATTGAGAGAGTGAGTGAGTGAGGAAGTGAGCGGTCAAGCGAGAGAGTGAGTGAGTGAGAGAGATTGAGTGAGTGAGTGAGTGAATGAGTGAATGATTGAGTGAGTGAGTGGGGGAGTGAGTGAGTGAGTGAGTGAGTGAGTGAGTGAGTGAGTGAGTGAGTGAGTGAGTGAGTGAGTGAGTGAGTGAGTGAGTGAGTGTGTGTGAAAGTTAACGTATTATTGACGGGTTGAGGAGTGGAATGGAAAGAGAGTGAATTAAAAAGTGAGTGAACTCATGGAAAAAAAAAAACAGTAGGAGTTGAAATAGTACTGACGTCGCAGAGGTCGGGGTAGTAGTAAACACAGGTGTCAATGTTGATGATGGTGATAATTGTGATAATGAAGAAAAGTGACGATAATTATGACAATGATGGTGACAAAGATAAAAATATATAGCTGCCGACAAAGACGGCGAAATAGATCTACTGCTTCATCAAGCATGTCGTAAAATGCACTAATAGGAAGTGTTAACATGAAGCTGGTAACTTCAGCATGTAAACAGTTGCTACATAAATGATCGATGCAGTAGTTTGGGCTTTGGCTTAGACTTCTTCAAGGGGGCCATCTTTGGTAGTGGCTCCATGCTCCTCAGGGAGCGATAAGGCGATGTTGGTGATGATAGTGAATAATTAGGAAAAGAATAAACATATTTAAGAAGACAGTAGCGGAAAAGAAAAAGAAGAAGATGATGAAGATGAAGAAGAAGATGAAGAAGAAGAAAGAAGAAACGGTATGTCAAATTGACACGGAAAAGTGAATAGAAAGAGGAGCAAGAAGTGTTATTTTGAACCAAATAATAAAAGAAGCTACAATATTTATCCTTCACCAGGTATTCAAGATATTGATGAGATGTCGACTTTGGCCCTGGACAACATCAAACTCAACCCTGGAGACGGGCTTATACTGCAGATTTAAGCTCGACTGCCAGCGGGATAGGCCCAGAACGCTATTCTGCTAGCTGGATATTGTTAAATTAAAATAAAAAAAACCAAACATCTTATAATTTTGTTTTACTTACCCAACAGTCAAGCGTTAACTGTATAGATGTTGACGTTGCTACAGACAACATTCACCACAACAAAGAAAACAATTCGTTACGACAACAAAGGGTTATAAATCACTGAACATCAGAACTAACTCCACAAATGTGTACACAATAACTCGTCAGAATCAAGAGTGGGTAAGCAACATTAATGAACACGACCAGTCTTATCGCCAAAGCCGGCTCAAAGATTTTCCTCTGAGCTGCAAGGTCTCGTACTAACAACCCCCACCCCCCCTCCCCCCTCCCCTTCCTGGTGTAGTCCTTTATGTACTCATACGAGACTCAGTTTCAAGCTACTGAGTAAAACAGGAAGGTAAAGGATCCCGTTACACGCCCATTGAGGCATATTGGAAATATGGTGTTAGGCACATATTTTCTTGACCATCGGCACACTAGGGGTGATGGGGTCAGCACCACGCTGGAAGCCTCAATCTTCCTTGCTCTGGTACCCAATTCATGAGGCTGGGTCGACCCCGGAGCCGTTTGCGGTCTAAAAAATCCCACCTCAACTGGGGATCGATAGGATCAGACTAATTTCAGCAAATGATGTTCATTGTTTCTTTTCTCAAAAAACATAATACGTTCACGTTTAAAAAAATTCTTTTTTTGTAGGTATTTTTTTTTTCATGTTGAATTACAAATGAGCACTCGGGTTGTCTTTTCTTTCTTCTATTCTTCTTTCTTTTTTTTTTTTTTAAATATAGACATATAGAAAAACTATGAGTTTCATGTGAGCAAATAATTTTTTACTTTGAAATTTTACGAGTATGTTTGAGCTTTCTAGTTATTTTAACATTATAAATTTGTTAAATACATTTCAGCCCCTCCCCCAAGTCGGCGGCTGGTGCGGCCACACCCCTCACACCACCCAAGATCCGGCACTGCTTACCACTACTGAACTCACTTCTGCCACAAACTATTATAAAATTGCTCCTCACACTTCAACGTGACAAATGTATGTATAATATTGACATGAAATTTGTCTTGCTACCTTTATTTAGACATTCAAGGTGCTGTTTGACTACTGCAATCAGTTTAGGTTCTCAAAATGTCCACTATTGCCATCCAGACACTTCTGATTGCGGCGACCCACTGCACGAACAACTGAGGTGAAAATGTTCACAGCGATTGCTTTACAGGCCGTCTGGATTTCCTCCTGAAATGCAGGCAGTGTAGCTGGTCTGGTACGGTACACCACATCCTTCAAGGTTCCCCACAGGTAGAAGTCGAAGGGTGTTAAGTCATGGGAACGTGGTGGGAATTCAACAGCACCCCTTCGTCCTATCCAATGTCCTGGTAGCATCTGATCAAGGTAGCCTCTCACGTTGTTGTGGTAGTGTGGTGGTGCACCATCTTGTTGGAAGTAAATTTCCTCATTCGCATTGTAAAGTGCACGGATGGCCGGTAAAATGGATTCACGCAGCATGTCGAGGTACACCAAGCCAGTGAGCGTACCCTCAATAAAGAACGGTCCAATTAGTCCCCTGGATGTCAGTCCACACCAGACATTAACCCCGGTAGATTAACTGCTTTCTCCACATGAATGTAGGGATTTTCTGGAGCCCAGTACGCACAATTATGACTGTTGATTGTACCGTTTAATTTAAATTATGCCTCATCAGACCATTCAATTTTTTCCGCGAAATCCGCATCCTCGCGTACCTTGTCTCGAAACCACTCGCAGTACTGCATGCGTCGATCAGGATCATCCTCATTCATCGCGTGTAACAGTCGCGGGATGTACACTTTCCATTTCACTCTCTTCAGAATTCGTGGTACGCTGGATCGGCTAACTCCCGTCTCACGTGTGCATTGGTTGACAGACTTCTGCGGTGAGCGCGTGAATTGCTGTAACACCATAGCCGAGGACGCAGGGCTTGTTGCTGAACGACGTCTCCCAGATCGTTCCTAGTGCACATCATGCACGGTGCCATCGTTTTCAAATTTATCGTGAATGCGTGCGATTGTTCGGCGTGTTGGTGGCTTTGTCCCGAACTCCTGTCGCCATCGTCGTTGCACTTCACACACGTTCTCCACTTTGAAATACCACTTCACAATGCTCTTTCTTTGCTCGAACGTCAAGCGTGCCTGCGCCATTTTGGCTCTCTTGCCTGTCACGTGATGGCGTGGCGCCATTTTGGCTCCCCTGCCGGTTACGTCATGGCGTGAATACTGTAGCCCTCTTTAGAGACACCATAAGACTACACTTTGCCGCCATAATTAAATTCGGATTTTAAAATCTAGCATAGTTACGCACTACGGAAGTGTGAGTACATTTTATTGGACCCATATATATATATATATATATATATATATATATATATATATATATATATATATATATATATATATATTATATATATATATATATATTATATATATATATATATATATATATATATATATATATATATATATATATATATATATATATATATATATATATATCTAGATCCACCTAAATTGTGTAATGGGACCAGACTATGTGTCAGGAACCTCATGTCAAATGTGATAGAAGTAACAATATTAATAGGTTTTGCCAAAGGAGAAGATCCATTCATTCTACACATTCCGCTGATCCCCACTGCCATGCCTTTTGATTTAAAGCGACTACAATACTATATACATCTTGCATTTGCAATGACTATACACAAGGCCCAAGGACACTTAAAGTAGCAAGCATTAGTTCAGGAAATCCATGATCTTCACACGGACAGCTATATGTAGCTTGCTTCAGAGTTGGCACACCAAGAAATTTATTCATTTTTGTTTCAGACGGCAACACCAAAATTATTGCTTATCAAAAAGCGCAGGAATAATGCTGCAATAAGAAATGTAGAAAATAACAATAAGTACATGTGACAAGATATAATCAGCAGTCATTAACTTAAAGTGTTCATTCGAATATCAAAATATCAGTTTGATTTTTACATTTTCTAAAGTTTCCTAAACTTTTACTGGGAAAACCCGGAACATAAAGCTTGTGTGTGTGTGTGTGTGTGTGTGTGTATATATATGTTTGTTCTTGTGAGCCGAGGTCTCTAGCGACCGGCTAAAAGGAATTTCGCAGGTGTGCTGGAGTTAACGCAGTAGCATCCATTGCAACACTCGTGCCCTTTGAAAGTGGGTGCGCGCTGGAATAAATTTAAATAAATTCATTCTGCCTTTGGCCGTATCTTCCTTCCCACTCTTGCCAACTCGTGTGAAACCGTGGTCCAGAAGGGCAGCAAAGAAGAGTAACAACGCTTAACCAGGCATGTCATAGAGGGCTAGAAAAGTAGTTTGGCTACTCAATCCTGCAGAACTTTTCAGCGAAAAACTTTAACAACAGCATGAACAAGTCAACCACAGCCATTACACAAAATACTGTGGACGCTTCGTCATAATGTAACCAAATCAATAGGCATAACAATCCTTCCCTGCAAGAAGATCTTGCTGCAGGACAATGGGCTCACAAAAATGAAGGTGGCTAGACAATGTTAAAGATCTGTTGGAGAAATCTGCATAATCTTGCAAAGGCAACATAACTTGTATTCCGCTTTTTCTAAATGCTCGTAAAGTTCTATATGCGGGGAGACAAGCAAAGAAAAACAGCGAAGTAAACAAGAATGGGGCATTATCTAGGTTGTATTCCTATTCCAGTAATCGAGATATAAACTAGTACCAGATTTGACACCGATGACTGGCAGATTTTTGCTGCGATCAACGGGCCTGCACGACGAATGGTTACAATGGAAGTTTATAAATATGAACATTCAGGAACATTTTTAAAAACGATAAGGTAGTACAGAGAATAAAAAAACGCCTTCTTGCTCAATCAGCAAATATTTTTTAGCACTAAATACTGCGTGAAATGAATGAATTTTCCTTTCTAGCTCCCTCAGATGTAAGTGTCGTAATTTTTACAAGATAGGTCTGAGATATTTATGGTCCCGTCCGAGCGGAGGTGATAGTGGTGACTATGTGAGAGTAAGGTGTAAGAAATAGTTTTTCTCACGAGGGTTATAGTGTAAGAGGAAGAACAGTCTCTGGAGTGAGTAGTTTCTCTAATCCAGCCTATCTTTACGACTATATTTTAATCAGACGCACTTTCTCTCCTTATACAAAATACAAGTTATACTGCACCCACATACACACAATATTGTGGCAAATACGCATAAACGTGAAAACAAACTATGGATAACATATATGGGTAGGGGTTGACCAACATGATAACTTAAGGTTTATTAAGTTTATTATCACTAGAAATTCACAACATCGAGGATATACATTAATAAAGCATGGTTTACAGACCAATAAATTAACCCAATAGGTACTCCCCTCTTGTAAAGGAAAAGCAAAGAAGATACCAACAGAGGTTAAGTAACCCAAAAGATCGAAATTTAACAATAAGGTATGGAATAGTCAGTAAGGGAGAAGAACAAGTTCCTAATTAAACTATCCCGTAAATACTCAGGTTAGTGAGAAAAAAACGAAGATTTGTATGATGGTGGTAACCAAAGGAAAATATGTTTCTCTCTTTCTGTTCATTCATCCAGTCATACTGTGGCCACACTCACATTCGCTTACCCAATAATTGTCGCAGGTATTCCTTGGAAACAAACACTATAGCACGTTTCACTAGCTTTGCCCAACTTCAAAATGCTATATCTCAGCGAATATATACTTACTTACCTAGTCGTTCCCCTTCTACCGTGAGGTGTAGAGGTTTGGAAGAGAGAGCGCCAGACTATTCTATCGGCTGTCTTCCTCCTGGCCTGGTTCCATTCTAGTCCTCGGTCCTTCAAAGATTGTCTAATGTTGTCCTCCCAGCGGACTCTGTGTCGTCCTCGGGGTCTGGATCCTTGGCTCTTTGTTTCCCATGCTTGTCGTGGTAGCCGATCTTCTCCCATTCTGCAGACATGGCCAAACCATCTTAGTTGGGACTGTTCTACTTGGGTCTGTAGGGGGTGGCATTTTAGGCCTTGACGTATCGTCTGGTTGCGTACCATGTCTCTTCTTGTTACTTCAACCACCTTCCTTAGATACCTCATTTCTGAGGTTTGGATCTGGCTTTTATGGGTTGTAGTCATTGCCCATGACTCGCATCCATATGTCAAGACTGGGACATAGGTGGAGCGGTATACAGCCATCTTCGTTTTCTTACCAACTTCTCTCTTGCTGAGGAATCCTCGATTTATGGCCTGAAAAAGTCTCCCATCAGCGAATATATAACGCACATAAATGACATTTTGTGTTTTAATTTGAAATGGTATATGCTCTATGAATTAAATTTTTCATTAAAATGCGACCATTGGTTTCAGTTTTCGTTTCTTTGCAATATAATATCAAAATCCTACTTGCCAACACACATCACACACACACACACACATATTGAAATGTCTACAGTAAATTATACGACCTCATTTGCACATGATTGGTTTATCAAACAATTGGCATGATTTTAGCGTGAAATTGCGTGAAATTGCACTTCTTGAACATAAAACAGTTTATATCCAGTGTTACGCACACATTGTCAATCAGAGGTGTGTCTACAAAAAGTATTGTGTGGTTAAGTAGAAAAAATGAGTCTGCGAGTACATTTTATGACATTACAGCAAATCACAAATAGGATTTTAAAGTATTTCTGCAATGAAGCTACTCGAGGAAAACTATATCATTCTATTTCATACACACAAAAGAGGACTATTCATGCCTTGGGGATAAGCAAACGATCATTGCATCGCTGGATAGCGACATCTGAAATTTCTAATTCCAGTGTTTTACACACGAAAATTAGGCCAAGAGTGGTGGATAATTTTGACAGATAATTGATGCTCAGAGAAATTTGAAATATGTTTCACGATAATGAGGCAGTGACTTTAAGGAAATTGAAAATTTGGTTAAGAAAGAATAATGACATTGATATTTCCTAATCTACGCTATGGAAGACTATTAGGAGTTTGGGATTCACTTTTAGAAAATATGTTGGTGGTAGAAACCTTATTTGTGAGAAACCTCATATAGTTGCAATGAGAAGCAAATATTTACGCGAGGTCAGAGAAATGAGAAGAGATTGTTATGATTTTGTGTATTTAGATGAAACTTGGATTATATGCGCACCACAGTAATGAACGAGAATGGCAATCATCTGATGGGACAACTAAGAGACTAGTACCAAGCAGCAAAGGACAGCGCCTAATAAGTGCACATGCAGGAAGCAGCCATCATGGGCTTCTAAATAATACTGAACTCATATTTGTTTCAAAATCCACAGATAATAGGGATTATCATACAGAGATGAATGGCAAGATATTTCAAGATTGGATTGTGAATCATGTACTTCCTTTATTGGATAGACCGTCATGTTTGATAATGGACAATGCTTCATATCACAACGTTATGGCACCAGAAGATAAAGTTCCTAATTCATCAAGTACTAAAGATGTAATAAAGATTTGGCTGACCAAAAACAACATTCCATTCAACAAAATGTCCCTGAAGCCTGAATTACTTGGAATTGTAAAAAAGACACAGCATACAAAGATATTTCACATAGACAAGGCAATCCATGAACATGGTCACAGATGTTTAAGATTGCCTTCTTACCATTCTCACTTAAACCCAGTAGAATTAGTCTGGGCTAAAATTAATTAAGAGGTAGCAACAGAAAATAGAACGTTCAAATTAAAAGATGTTGAAATACTTACAAAAGCCGCCATCTCCAATATAGCCAGGAAATATTGGAAGAAATGTGAGAACCATGTGTTACAAGAGGAAGAGGAATATTGGACGAATGATGGTTTGTCCTTCATTCAGCCGAGATTGATTATCAATTTCTCAGAGACATCTGATTATGATTCGGATGAAGTTTAATTTCTTTAAAGATGACCTTACCGTTATTTACAAGTACAGTAGAGGAGCAAAGTTCCATTATGATATTTATGAACCGCAAAGTGGTGATACCTATTGAAATAATTAGATCAATGAAGGTTCAGTTTGGTAGCACACTAAATGTCAATGACAAACAATGTCACGAGTATCCCGCATGCAGATCATTTAAGAAATCATCTTCAACAGGTATTCATATGCAAACGTAATGGCCACATTATTGTAATAGTGGATACGCCTATGCCTAATCAAGTCACAGAATCTGTGACTGAAGTGGTAAAATTTCTTTTCTCGATACACAATAATTAGAATGCCGACAAAGATCAAAGGATTTCATTCGTTTATGGGAACTAGACAAGATGCACAGATATAAAGTGTATATTTGTTGGGTCTAACCCAATATAACATCGTATGCAAAAAAATGGCATTAATACGTTGGGTGGTTAATCAGATAATTACATTTGTTTGAGGGCAAAGCTAGTGAAACGTGCTATAGTAAGTACTCTGACTCTACAGTGTCAGATTATTTGCCAAATCCAGCACCAGACTATCCTTGGTGCTGACTGCTTAAATAAGGTAGTCGCTGAAGTTGTTGCATTAATTATTGTTCCTGGATAATGCCGGTATCACTGCGTTTAGTTGGTTGGAATAAGTCTTAGTAGTGATGGTCACCGTAATAGACCAAAAAATATATATGGTTCCGGTGTGGTCTAGCCTATGGTTGCTGAGACACTCTGTTACGTTATGAAAAATGTTAATGATAATAATTATCGGCTGTACTCTGAGTTGATGGCCGAGTCTGAACAGTGAGTTCTCTTGAGTATAATCCCCGTGAAAAAACTAATGTCATAGGTCAGTGTTAAGTACTATTTCAGACTGGTATCAATAAGTCATACTGGCCATCAGATATGTTACCGCATGGTTTCTCAGTAACACTTTCAGTAGTAGGTATTAGATCCAACTTGACTTGAAACCACCAACTGATAAAGTTAGGGGATGGCAGATATATAGGCTGTAGAAGTACGTTCTTGATATTTATACGCCACACAGGCTAATTATCAATATGTGACTGCCCGTAAGCATAGAGGCCGGCAATCACTGGTCAAGACGAAGGTTCTTGGGTTCACGAGTATTTAGGCCACTCCCACACAGGGCTATTTATAAATATGTGTTACTACTGTCATGTCTGGAATGTTGAGTGCGTGTGTGTAGGTAAAGTCGTTCACACCCCAGGTACGTACACAGGAATCATGGAACGTGAAACGACTGGTGACATTTAATAATGGTTTATTATGACACAACACAATCACGTTGACATCAAGGACACAGTACAACGAAAAGCACGAATTATCATAAATCTGGCCTCACCAAGTATCATCATCAGCACTATCTCTTCAACAGCAAAATATGGCCTAACAAAGTATCTAAATAATCATGGCCTTATATAAATCACGGCTTATAAAGTACTCCACTTCACAGAAAAGACTGCTCACACGGCAGCTACATAAATCATAGCCTATAAAGTACTCCACTTCTCAGAAAAGGCTGCTCACACGGCAGCTACATAAATCATGGCCTATAAAGTACCTCACTTCACAGAAAAGACTGCTCACACGGCAGCTACATAAATCATGGCCTATAAAGTACTCCACTTCTCATAAAAGACTGCTCACACGGCAGCTACATAAATCATAGCCTATAAAGTACTTCACTTCTCAGAAAAGGCTGCTCACACGGCAGCTACATAAATCATGGCCTATAAAGTACCCCACTTCACAGAAAAGACTGCTCACACGGCAGCTACATAAATCATAGCCTATAAAGTACTCCACTTCACAGAAAAGACTGCTCACACGGCAGCTACATAAATCATGGCCTATAAAGTACACCACTTCTAAGAAAAGACTGCTCACACGGCAGCTACATAATTCATGGCCTCGTAATATATATATATATATATATATATATATATATATATATATATATATATATATATATATATATATATATATAACACCAATTATTCAAAAGGGACTCCTACCCTACAGTTGCAACATATCCCAATAAACACACAGCGAAAAACACTGCTAGACGTCTTCATAGTACTCTGCGCAGGCACACACTCCCAATACACAGGGCTGACTACCTCGGTCAACGCCCCAGAACAGCCTCCCCTGGATCACACACCAGTCCCGCCAAAAACCGTCACGAGACTCGGCTGTTCAACATAGCTCAGTCAAAATTACATCTGCGGACTTACCGCGAGAGCTAATCACCCAGCTCTAAACAATACAGAACAAATTCATCTCAGCCCTTGAGATGAGAAGCGTTCACCACGCTTTCTGACTCTCTGTCTCTCGAAACTACGAGAAGATATTTTAAATAAATCATCACAGCTTATCAAGCATTCAAGCGTCGTAACCCAGAAATCCACTTGTACAACAAGCATTTTAAGATTTATTTCCCCTACATAAGATCTGTTCTTAGCAGTCAGATAAATAGATATATTTTTTTTGCCACAGCGGGCTGAACTAATTTATATAAAATCTGGTAATGTTCAGGTCCAGCTTATTTATTATGTCTATGGTCTCTAGATTGGCCTCTCTCATAAATGAAGAAACTGGACCGCACAGGTCACAAATCACAGATTCAATAGTACAACAATAATTCTGGATAGTTTATAAGACCGCTAGTATGTTGGTTTTTGACGGAGCCTAGATTTTGGAAGAAATACAAACATTTTTACCCCAATATAAATATCCTAACCTAACATGCGTAAGGTAAGATCTCTTATCCTTTCCGTTATTAAATTAGATTAGAAACCACAAATGTCTAGCTTATCGTATCGTTTTTAACACGTGATAAAAACCGTAGTCATTTATAAAATTACACAAAATGAATTAGAAATATCTATATCTTCCGTCAGTAGTCGGTTGCCTAATGTACAAGGGGATTGACATAAGTCTTGGGCCTGACCATGAAGGATTCACAGGAGGAAGATGAAACTTGGCACATTTAAAGTTCATCATATTTGCACTGAATGTGTGAAGTACGGGTTTGTTTCTTCAATGGGTTTTCCCGCTACGGTGCACGGCGCAATGTACCCTATTGACCGGATCTGCTGCTCCAAAGATTTGACAAAACAATGGAAAAGAAGGAGGCCAGAGCTGTGATTAAATTTCTGATGTTTCAGGGAAAAACACCAACAGAAATACACAGGGAGATGGAACCAGTGTTTCGTGATTCTTGTCCTTCATATACTTCGGTAAAAAAACTGGTGTCAACAGTTTAAGTGCGGCCGCTCAAATGTTGCTGATCTGCCAAGATCTGGTAGACCAGCCTCAGAGTGCAACGATGAAAATGCAACAAGAGTGAATAAAATCATTGACCAGGATCAAAAAATGACAATTGTGGAGATAGCTAGTAGAGTAAAACTAAATGAAAGAACAGTTTATAGAATTTTACACAACAGACTGAACATGAGAAAAGTGTGTGCACGCTGGGTTCCGCGACTGTTGACACGTGAACAGAAGCAAACGAGGGTAAATTGCTGTCGAGAGTTGCTCAAAAAGTGTCAGTCAAAAAATTTTTTGGAGACCATGGTGACAGTAGATGAGACTTGGGTACACCATTATGACCCCGAATCCAAAAGTGCCAGCATGCAATGGAAAACCCTGGGCTCCGCAACACCTGTCAAGCCGAGAGCGCAGACATCTGCAGGAAAGGTGATGCTGACTGTTTTTTTGGGACGGCAAAGGTGTCCTTTTGAAAGATTATCTGATCGTGGCAACACAGTTAATGGACAGTACGATGTGGATCTTCTCACCAAACTAAGAAAGGTTGTGACCAGGAAACGAGGGATAAAGCGCACTCAAAAACTTTCTTTGCTTCAAGACAACGCGCCCTCTCACAAAGCACGGCTTGTGCAGCTAGCAGTCAGCGATTTGAATATTGAAATTCTTCCACACCCACCATATTCTCCAGATTTGGCTCCATCAGACTTTTTTCTATTCCCAAAACTTAAAAAACAGCTAAAAGGAAATCATTTTGACAGCGATGAAGAGGTTATACTGGCATGTGATGACTGGTTTAGTTAGAAAAATAGGGTGTTCTACTCCCAAGGTCTTTTCAAGGTCAAGCAGAGATGGCAGAAGTGTGTCAATTCGGACGGTGGCTATATTGAAAAGGAATAAACACTATACAAAATTTCAGCTCTCTGTGACATATCCGTCATGGTCAGGCCCAAGACTTATGTCAACCCCTTGTATGTACTAGTTAATTAACTCATCTCTTTCTGGGGAATAGCGAGTAATTAAATTTACGTTACAGCTGGAAAAATTAGCTATATGTTATTTAATACGCTATTCAATTAACACAGAAAATCCCAGTGAAATATAATGAAGAACTTTAACACGTTAAATCACTCAAATGCTAGTATATATATTTACCGCAAAACAGAAAAATGAAAATATCTCCACGAATCTAAGTAATCCACTTTGTACGAAGGCTCTAAGATGTCAAGCTAAATATTTCAAAAATTATCTGAAGCGATTAGATACTGATTTTTTAGGAGGTATAGTATTTATACCCGAATAGCGTTATTTTGCTCACTGGTGCCAGAAATCGCGCCTTCGGCTGTATCAGGCCAAATCTACGGTTCGATTCCCGAATCAGAGACCTCCTGCTCATCGATGCCGCAAACACCATAGACGTTTTCTAGCGAGCAGACGGTCTTTGATCTCGTCTCTCTCTGTAGATAATTACGTCCCCTGGGATCACGAACAAACGAATGTGGTCGGTAACTGTGGTTATCGCCCCTTTTTGCCTTCGCTTAAGTCCCCTGAGAAATGTAACCATCAAAGGTATGTCTTCTGTCTTATCGCCCTTGGTTCGTCCCCTTTACAAGGAATGACAGCTACGAATCTAGTTAGCCGCTCATCCGCTCATGAAACAAAATAAAATTGGCGTGGCTAAACTATGAGTTAGACAAATAGCGAAAAGGCATGGATTATGCGTAACAAACGTGCATGCTAATGAGGCCAAAGATGGGAAACAAGGTTGAGGGGCAACGGTGGGAAGCAAGTGGACGGATTACTGTAGTCTATTCTCATAACCTGTCACAGTAAGGAACTATTACTGCAGTTGACCCTCATTAAGGAAGTCTACGCAAAAGCCTTCTACACGCTCTTGCCAAGGTATATGTTTTTTTTTTTTTTTCGATCCAGCGGCGCTTGAGCTTTAGCCCTTCGGTCCAGTGACATGTTGCAATTTCATTTTCATGGCATTGGGAAGTTGGGGGGGGGGGGGTGTCTGTGGACTTTCCTTCCCACCCGGTTATAAGCCGGACGACTGTGCCATCTTAGCTCCTTCCCATCCACAGAAGGTTTGCGAAGGTATACACATGTAGATATACATGATGAGGTTGCGAGCCCAATCCCAAGCCTTATCTTAGTCACCTCGTGCAAACTTAACTCGTGAGAGCAGAAGTACTGTTCTTTCTTAACAAACCACCAAGAACTACGCGGGATAAGGACTGCTTAGTCATGCCAGATTGGGTGTTTTAAAGAGGTCAAGCAAACGCATTGTTGTCTGTCCTTGAAGACAATTACCACAACTACGAAATTTGATTTTTTTTTTTTAAACTAAACTTTGATAAGACAGGGACACATAAAAATATGTCCTTGATTAAATAGTAGTAAAAACTCTGTAGCTTTGATAAGAGAAGGATTTTTAAAATTATAGTACATTAGATCAGAAGACTTCTTTAGCCTAAATAACATCTGGAAGTCCTCCCAATACAGCACAAGCACAAAATTAAGATTATACCAGAGTTGCGTGCTTTCTGTGCTTCTCTATGGTGCGGAATGCTGGAGAGTCACAGAGAAGGAAATGTCAAAATTGTCCTCTTTTCACACAACATGCCTAAGAAAAATTCACCGAATCTTTTGGCCGAATACCATCACCAACCAAGATCTGCTTACTCGTAGCAAGCAAGAGGACATGCATACCATCATAGCTGGCAGACGCTGGAGCTGGGTTGGTCATGTCCTCAGAAGAGACCCCGATGCCATCACAAGAACAGCTATGCTTTGGACCCCTGAAGGAAAGCGAAAGAGAGGCCGACCAAAAACAACTTGGCGGAGGACTGTGGCGGCTGAGATGCAAAGAATGAACCAGAGTTGGGGCACTGTACGAAGGATGGCCACCGACCGTGCAAAGTGGAATCAATTTGTTGTTGCCCTACAAGACGCCACTAGGCGTGATGGCTACTGACTACTTTGACGGTCGGTGGTTAAGGATCGAAGAAGAAGAAGAAGATCAGAAGAGAATGAGCCTTGGCTTGAACTAGTTTAAATCAGGGATTATAAATCTTTCTTTCTTGTGTGTGTGTGTGTGTGTGTGTCCGTGTGTGTGTCCGTGTGTGTGTGTCCGTGTGTGTGTGTGTGTGTGTGTGTGTGTGTGTCCGTGTGTGTGTGTGTGTGTGTGTGTCCGTGTGTGTGTGTGTGTGTGTGTGTCCGTGTGTGTGTGTGTGTGTGTGTGTGTGTGTGTGGTCATGGACCCCTTTGATAGTCCGGTGAAGGCTACGGACCCCTTTTAGAAAAAAATGTTACATAAACACTTAATACAAAATGTTACGAGTACATATAATATTTTTGGTTATTCACACAGACCCCTAGAATCCATTCACTAGGGGTCGATGGACCACAGTTTAAAAAGCCGTGGTTTAGAGACACTCTTTTGGAAAGGAACTTAACATTAAGATATTAAAAATGAGTGGCTGAGTGGTTAGAGCGAGTGCTTCTCGAAGCAAAGGGATCCGATTTCGAAACCATGTGGCTCCATTCTCCAGATACCAAACTCTGTTCTGAGTTAGGAAAGGCTCGGGAGGAATGAGAGGATGACCTGGTCACCCTGACCTCATGAAGCTTAGAACTAGCACAAATGTAGTCTCTAACGCTTCACTCCTTACGACAGCATTTGTTATCGGACAACATTCATCTTTATAAAAAAATTATTTTAACGTTAAAAGTAAGAATTCAAAAACGTATTTCTCTGGCCTGCTGTTCGTTTCAGAGAGACGTGAAAACTTACCATAGGACACAAAAAATTGCAGAAACAAATATAGATAACAGTTTTTTTTAATTATCAAACAGGAAGCATTCATGAAACTTTAGAAAGGTCATTATGTTGCAGCATGGCAAAGAACAATTCCAGTGCTCCTTCAGGCGGGCAGTAAGAGGCGATATAGGTGAGACTGTACGTGTAGCGGGCAACCCCACTATGTGAAACAAATTGCAAACCATTACTGCAAGTCTGATGCATCTATCCAGGGAATGTAGATGCTTCAGTGGTGGCTCTATGGTAAAAGGTCATAAACGGCATGATTGTTATGATATCTTCAATCAAACAGTTCAAACGTTGAAAAATTTCATGTAACCATAAAAGTTAAACTGGCTTGAATGTAAATTTTCATCATTATCTCGCCAGGTCATCCTGCCCAGTGTTAAATTTTCCAGGTCTGTCCGTGCCTTCCTCAACCTTTTATTTCCGTCTCCAGTTCTCTTCTCCATGTGTTCTTCGGTCTCATTCCACTCCTCTTAACCTAGAAATTCTAGAACTTCTAGACTGCTTTATTGTGTTTTCATCAGGTTGACGCAGTATGCAGCCTATTCATCGCCAGGGTCTTTCTCTCTTCTCTTGTTCCACTGAAACTTGTCCGATTCGTGTCATCAGTTTCACATTGATGACTATATCGGGTTATTTCAGTCCTTCTATTCTTTCTTCACGAAGGTCTGAAACTTAATCGTAAGTCTCACAATGTAACAATTTTTAACACCGGATAACTTCCTGTAAAGTTAAAAGTAAAAACCAAAATCAAAAACTAAGTTTTATAATCAAATAGAAGTAACTTTCGAGGATTGTCTGTTAACTGTTTTATGTAAAACTGCTTACATGTCAGTTTGTCATTTTCACAAGAACACACGACATAAGACATTTCAGTGAAACATTCAGCTTCTAAACAGTTGACGAAAGCAAAATTTTAAACAAAATGAAAATAAAAAACTCGGCAGTAAGCATTGAAATAAGCCTATTATTTAATTTAAGCTTTAAGCTTCTGTAAGGATAATTGTAAAATGCCAAATGAGGTTGTTCTTGTTCTTCTTCCTCGTTCGCCCTGAAAAGGACGGTGGTTGCGTTGTGTCTGTTTACGCCGTAGCTGTGATATCTGCACCTTTCGGTCGACACATCCGACTTCTGCACGGCATTTTTTGGGACCGGGTTTGCCTTCCCTCTTCGATCCGTACTCGCTCAGCCAGACTGCACTGCTGCAGACTGTTTCCAGGACCACCACGTGGAGGGTGGAGCTTTCGGTTGAATAGAGCTCTGGTTAAAATGTATGACAAGGTTTCAACCAAGTGGAACTGATGGGTCAAGCTAGACAACTGCCAGTTCAAGAGATGAGAAGAAGACGATGGCGATGGATAGGACACACACTGAGGAAACCTGTTGATAGCATTACAAGGCATCCTTGTTCTGGAACCCCCAGGGCAAGAGAGGCAGAGGTTGATGAAGTACTATGTCCGTTCGGAAATTCGCTGCCCACACATTGACGGTGAAAATTTGAGGAACCCCTTGGACGGATGAATTGAAATGATTGCTACGTGCCCTACTGATATCTTGCATGTATTAAATATGAAGGCCTTTTGCCCTTACAAAAACTCATGTTCATGTTCGAATTTTCTTTTTAGAGTTAAAAGAAAAAAACTCTTACCGTTGTCTGGGTTAATTTTTGATTAAATGATACAGGAAAGTTCAGATCCGTTCAAATATTGCGATTTAATTTGCTTCACAGCGAGCTGGAAAGCACAAGCAGACTTATTTGACAAATCGTGCTATTCAATGTTTTTTTGTTTGGTCAACCAATTAGTTGAGTTTTTCCAGTCCGCATCTGCGCGCACACCGATTTGGTGTTTTTCACACACACAGACGATGTAGATACAAACTATATTAAACGAATAAGGGGAAAAGTTGGGCTTTGGGTATATCCAACACACAGAACTAAATGAGTTTATGTGATTTTATTCACTTTAAACATCAATCACTAAAAATATCAGATATTACATAAATTATCATAAGTACACAAATGCAAATAACAAGTCTGGAAGGGGTGAAGAAGATTGGTATCGACTAAGCCCTTCCCGCTTATTAGACAAAGATAAACCCAGTCCAAAGATAGATAATATCAGGGACATTTTACGTTAAGGGCTAACATGAAGTTAATTTACTCTGAATAGAGGTGTTTACCAGGTATAGGTGATAGAAAAAACCTGATTCTTTCTTCCCAGCTGTTCTTCCCTTTACTAAGCAAAATGGAAAGGATGTGGTTTTAAACAGATCTTAACAAATTATCAACTATCCCACTTAAAGGACAATGTAGGGTATACAGAAAGGCTATTATTACCAGGTAAGCAAGTTAACAAATGTCATTAGACGTTTGAATTATTGAAGATGTTTTTAATGGCCAATCAACTGTGTTCCGCATGGTCACACAAAAAAGAATTAATTGAAGATGTCATTCATACACGCGCTAGCAAAGGCCTTCACTCATCTTGCTCTCACTTACCGATTGTGAAAAAATCTTGCACTCCATAGAATAACACAACAGCAGTTACACCTCAAACTAAATGTATGAGTGTTTGTTCAAGTTCTAGCCCCAGAGTTAGCGGGTAGGCGGTTCACTTTTAAAAGGATCCCGTAATCGTCTGAAAATGAATCTGTATTTTTGTGTCTCTTTTCTTAATACCAGTTTCTATGGGAGGGCACGGTCTCTGATACCGGGGTGAGGATGGTGTGGTCTATTTGACTATGCCGCGGATAATAAAATTCTTACGCGTGCTGGTACACTTTATCCGTTAGGTATGGTTTAAGTCCAGTGAGAAAACTAGTCACATCACTGTTCAGGAAATTATGAATTATCTCTCTGTGTCAGTAAACTAACAAAACTCGGGCCAGTGTTCTTCTTCCCGTTACGACTTAAGTTGTTTGATGGTGCGTTAAATTTGTCTTTGGGTGTGCTTTCTTTGCTGGAAGTTAGATAGCCAAGTCCAAACATAGAATGCCTCAAAGATTAAAAATTTACACAGTCTCAACACTCGTCCCAGGGGACTCTAGATATGCCGTGCCTTGCCTAGTGATAGATTTATTGCGTCTATCATAATGCTGGGAGCGCAGGTAGGATCAGCTCCCACTTGGAAAGAAAAAAAGACATGTAATATCAGGAGGTGGCTTCTAAAGCGCGATGAAAATTTCTTCCTATAATACAACGAGCTATTAAAATTAGAGTTAATAAACACTGCGCGAATTCTAGTGTTAGAAATGAATCTATAAAAAGTGTATCTGAATTTATTAAATAAATTCCTTCGCGACTTTAAAAGGGTCATCTATTTCTTTCGAACTAATACCTTAGATTCTCATTATATTAACCACTGGAACTATTGAGATGGTTTAATTTAATAGATTTAAATTAACACAAAATCCACTTTTAAAAATAGTGACTGAACTAGACCACTGACTCAGGCCCTTTACACGAATAGATTACCAGAGTACTGGGGCACAGAATGGGAAAAACACGTGCTTACATTTATAGAAGAAATTACAGGGCATAACAAGATTTCTTGCTAGTGCTTCTTAAATCCAGCGAATGATAACGTGTCTAGTGAACTTATTGGAGTCGTCCGATTCGGAATGAAACGTTGAGTCGCATTAAAACTTCGCTTATGTGATCAAACTAATTTCATATGCCAAATCTATAATAAACACATAAACAGTTACGATTTCGTAATAGCTTCCTGATGATTTCTGCTTTCATGGTTCGCTCGGTTATCAGAACATCATTCATCGTATCAAAATCACGTGAACAACCAATCACACATTTAGGACACGCCTTTGAACCGTCTTGTCCCTCAGTTCGTCTCGGTTTTGATCTTTACTGTAAAGAATTGGAATGTTACTGGCAAAGATTTAGTTCAACAAATGTTCCAAGAAGATCAATGTTAAAATCGCCGTTTTGCAAATTTTGCGACAGCTGTCAGGGATGTAATGATCGCGAACTATCTTAATTGCATGAAAATCTAAGCATGCGTGCAAAAAATAAGTCCTATTATTTAATTTAAACAGTTTTGGTAGGATAATTGACGCTTTCTGTGGGCACGAATTTCCGAACGGACTATAATGCTGTTATTTAAATCTGATTAGCTAACCTTGAAATTTAAAAGTCGAAATGCGATAGATAAGGTACTCCAAAAAGTACAAACTAAAACTGGACCAAAGCTTAATCTACAGAATGACCCAAGTGTCTTACAACTACTAATGATCTAAAACTAATAGCCTCACGTCGTATTTTGTTGAAAATGGAGAGACTGCGACAAACGCCCGGTTTGAAAGTTAGTCTTTTAGTATCATTTTTCTTGCTCATCACCTGGGGACTAGAGGTCAAAGGTGATGATAAGGATGGTGGGAATCTGGAATGGTGGAAAAGGGCCATTTTCTACCAGATATATCCAAGATCATATAAGGATTCTAACGGCGATGGTGTGGGAGATCTAAAGGGTAAGTTGGCCATTTTTAATTTGTACATATAGGTGGAAAAGGGGGGTAAAGCATCCCGTTACACGCCAATTGAGGCATATTCGAATATGGTGTTAGGCCCATATTTTCTTGACCATCGGCACACTAGGGGTGATGTGGTCAGCATCACGCCGGCCGCCTTAATCTTCCCAGAGTTGTTCTGGTACCCAGTTGGGGCTGGGTCGACCCAGGAGCCGTTTGCGGCCTAAAAATATCCCACCTCATCTGGGGATCGAACCATAGACCACTGAGCTAGGAAGCCAGTGCACTAACCACTACGCTACCGCGGCTCCCACACATATAGGTGTTGCGTAAGGAAAATTATCATACAGTTTGTTGCTGCCCTACAAGACGCCACCAGGCGTGATGGTCACTGACTGATTCGACAATTGACAGCTAAGGATCAAAGAAGAAGAAGACATGTAGGTGCAGTCAGCACTGAGTTCAATAAGTTCTTAAATTTCATTTTTTCTTCCCTAATAATTCATACTGTTATTTTTAATATAATTCTAAATTAACGACGATGCTTGATATAGTCATTAAAACTTTCTTTTTATTTATCTACAAAATGAGCATGCGGGGCGCATTTTTTCCTAGCTAGCTCAGGGCGCTAAAAACTCTCGGTACGCCACTGGCTCCCACTGTTATTATTTTAATTTGATATATGTTTATTTACACATATTTACGCTATCTGGGATGGAGAAATTATACGATCAACAGAACGAACGAAAGCCTCTATTTATACTGGTAAACAAAAAAGGCATTTAGCATTTATTCTTTTTTTCACATTTCTGCTCTGAGTAACAAGCAAATTAATATAATTCAAATTTAATGTTCTGTGGTACAGATAAAATGGCTGCTGAACATCTGCAACGAAATAACGATGAAGGTAACAAATCTCAGTATTATATCGAGTTTGTTATATATATATATATTGTTGGAGTCGAATTTTGATTGAAGTTGTTAATTTACGTTTGAAGGTGTTGACGATGATGGGCGAAATTGCCAGTTCGTACTATCAACGCGAATTCTAATTCAAACTTCAAGTATGTCAACTCCGAACTTTGGTAACTGAAGTATACTGCCAAGGCGGGTTATAAAGTTCACGAATTTATTCACATACACGATTACTCACAGTTACGAACATGGTATTCAATAGCAGACTAGACGGTTGATACAGTGTGAGCCTCTCTTCGCCCAATCTGAAGTGGCGCCGTAATAGCATCGCCACTTAGTGCGATCGGCAGCTTCATCCTCCCATGTTGCTGGATCCATGTCCAGTGCCCTCATATCTCTCTTGCACACATCTTTGAACCTCAGCTGTGGTCGCCCAACTGTTCTCTTGCCATCTGCTAATTGTCCGTAGAAGATATCTTTTGGGATGCGACCATCTTCCATGCGGCGAACATGGCCAAGCCAGCGAAGTCTGCGCTGTCTAAGAAGCGTATACATACTTTGAAGGCCAGCACGTGACAACACCTCGACATTTGTCACTTTATCTTTCCACGAGATGCCGAGGATGCGGCGTAGACACCGCAAATGGAAGGTATTGAGCCTTCTTTCTTGCTTAGCATAGGTCGTCCAGGTCTCGCTTCCATATAGGAGTGTGCTGATGACGCAGGCATTATATACCGCAGCTTTGGTCTTCATTGTGAGTTTAGAGTTTCCCCAAACACGCGATGTGAGGCGGGCAAAGGTAGCTGCAGCTTTGCCAATGCGGCTGTCGATTACTGTATCCAGTGAGAGTTTGTCATTGATGGTAGACCCTAGGTACGTGAAGTGGTGCACCACTGCCAATTCATAGTTATCGATAGTGATAACTGGTGCAGCACCCACATCCTGACTCAGCACATTCGTTTTCTTTAGACTTATTGTGAGGCCAAAGTCCTTGCATGCTTTAGTGAAGCGATTCATCAAGCTCTGAAGCTCCTGTTGGCTTTGAGTGACGACTGCAGCATCATCAGCGAACAATAAGTCTCTTATAGTGACCCTTCTGATTTTTGTTTTTGCCTTCAGCCTTGAAAGATTAAACAGACGGCCATCTGACCTAGTGTGAAGGCATATTCCTTCAGTTGCATCTCTGAATGCATGTTTCAAGAGTAAGGCAAAGAAGATTCCGAAGAGGGTCGGAGCCAGAACACAGCCTTGTTTAACGCCACTTCGTATATCAAAGGGCTGTGACGTGCTTCCAGCATATTGGACTGTTCCCTTCATGCCGTCATGGAATGACTTTATCATTTCCAGCATTTTAGAAGGGCAGCCTATTTTCAGGAGTATTTTAAAGAGTCCATCCCTACTAACCAGGTCGAATGCTTTTGTGAGGTCTATAAAGGCGATATATAGTGGTCTTTTCTGCTCTCTTGATTTTTCCTGAAGCTGGCGGAGAGAGAAGATCATGTCTGTTGTTGATCTGCCAGCTCGGAATCCACACTGTGACTCTGGATATATATGCGCTCAGCTAACTTGTGTAGTCGCATTAAGATGACTTTGGCAAAAACCTTACCAACAATACTAAGAAGAGAGATGCCTCTGTAGTTATTGCAATCACTTCTGTCTCCTTTATTTTTATACAGTGTTACAATCTTGGCATCTCGCATGTCTTGAGGAATAGTTGTCTCTTCCCAGCACTGGCACAGCATCCTATGCAGGGGATGTAATAGCGTGCTCTTACAGCATTTGATTAAATCAGGAGGAATCCCATCACTGCCTGGTGCTTTGCCAGAGGCCAAGCTATCAATGGCCTTGCTGAGTTTCCTCTAATGTTGGTTCGGCATCCAGCTCCTCCATAGTTGGCAGACTGTTGACACCATCAAGGGCTGCAGGGCGTAACGGTATTGTCTCTAGCGTAAAGCTCAGAGTAGTGCTCGACCCACCTCTCCATCTGCTTACCCTTATCGGTTAGCTTCTCTCCGCTGATGGTTTTTTAGCGGTGCCGTCTTACTTTTATGGGGGCCAAGTGCTTTCTTTATACCGTCATACATTTGTCTAATGTTGCCTGTTTGCGCTGCGATCTGGATGCTCTCACTGAGCTGGAGCCAGTAGTCATTTGCACAGCGTCGAGCAGTTTGTTAAACTTTGCTTCTCGTAGCCCTCAGGATCTGTAGGGTTCTGGCACTCGGTGAACGTTTGTATTCATTCATAGCACTGCGCTTAGCTTCAATGACAGGTGCCATCACATCTGATGAAGCATCAAACCAGTCATTTGACTTTGCTGTTTTCTTACCAAAGGTGGCAAGTGCAGTACTTTGAATGGTGTTCCGTAGATGCTCCCAGTTCTCTGTAATAGTATCACCATGCTGAGGGCTACTGAGCACTTTCTCGAAGGTCGCAGTGAATTGAGCGATCATGAAAGGGTCTGACATCTTGCTGGTATCAATGCGTGGTTTCCCTTCATGTCTGACACGATAGAGTTTTTCTTGGTTGTGCTCTGATTTTGCAGCAAACCATGGAGTGATCTGTATCACAGTCTGCACTATGGTACGAGCGCGTGGAGAGCACAGACCTGAGGAGTGGCCTTCTGACGAGAATCAGGTCAAGTTGGTGCCAGTGCTTGGATCGTGGGTGTCTCCATGACACCTTATGCTGGGGTTTTGTCTGAAAGTAGGTGTTGGTCACGCAGAGGTCATGGTGGACGCACAACTCTAAGAGCCGTTGTCCATTTTCATTCATCTTGCCAATACCAAACCTGCCCAGACATGAAGGCCATGAAACATTATCGGCACCCACTCTAGCGTTAAAGTCACCAAGGAGAACAAGCTGTTTTTGCCTAGGTATGCTTTTGATAATTGCTGTTAGATTCTCGTAGAACTCATCTTTAGCTTCTGAGGCAGAGTACAGAGTAGGAGCATACACACTGACAAGGGTGATGGGACCTGTGCTAGTTTGCAGGCGGAGCGTTAACAGGCGTTCTGATCCATTCTCGCCATTTTAGTTAGCGATTTTTTGACAGCAAAACCTACTCCGTGTTCTCTAGCTTTATTAAGATCTTTCCCTTGCCAATAAAATGTGTAGTCCTTCTCGCTCACCGTTCCAGAGCCCGCCAGGCGCGTTTCCTGAAGTGCAGCTATATCCACCTGAAGTCGTTTAAGCTCATCATTAATTATGGCTGTCTTCCTTACATCATTTACATCCTGTAGGTTTTCGGATAGTCCAGTCAACATAGTCCGGACGTTCCAGCATCCCAATCTGAGAGTTTGCTTATTTCTATTTTTTCGATAATTGCTTGGTGCAAAATTTTCTGTCCACAGTTCGGGTTTGACCCTAATCCCCATGCACCCAATGGGGAAAGCAGACAGTGGCGGGACAACACCTTATTGACTGGGGGCTGCCCAGCTTGAAGCGGGCGGTAGCTGTCCAGTGAGATCCTAGAACCTCTCCCACTGTCGGAAGTAGCCCCTGGCGCCATGCCCTACGCCAATTGGGCAAAATGCTTATAACCGGTAACTGCTACTTCCCGTGTTTTGCCGACACCTATAGGGTGAAGCTGGAGTGTACTCTCCAGGGCGCGAGCTTGGGCACAGTTATATGGAGATCAAGCTGTTGCCCATGCAGCATGTTCCCCCTCTCCACACAGCCGGTAGATCCAAAGGAACGGCAGTAGCCGATACAGTTTGGTACTAGCCATGTCGCAGGAGTTGCCAGAATAATGTCGAATCGACATAATAACATAGGATGAGGTGAATCTGGCATAATGTTCCTAATGGCAATATACGTATTTTCAGTCAAATCCATTATCAATATATTTCCTTGCTAAACTAGAGTTCCTACAATTAATTTGCCTTTATGATAGTTTCAAAGGCATCGGCCGTTGACCTTCTCCAAAGACATCGGTCATCACATACATCTTTAATAATACTCGAACATGCATCCATAAATACTGTCCTACTCAATTGACTCTTTCAATAAAAATGCTCAGACAGTTGATTAATCATCAGATACAAACATTTCTTCATCAAGATAAATACAGGTTAGATACTATCCTTGGCTAACCTCTCCATACGTGCCAAGACCAAGATGTCGGCACTTCATAATACATTTATTAAGATCCATCTTTATCAATATTTTCGCTCGTAGAATTATCACTACGTTTCTTAAGTGAAGCTAACAGCTCAGCTGATCCATTCATGAAATCCAGACGTGTGGATTCCAGCTAGATGCCAGCAAGAGTGGAGACATCACTAAAATCATATATATAATATATCGTATTAATCTATGGGTGCGAGACTTACGTGTACCACATTGACATGGGCTTCTGATAAGAAGGCCAGTCCTCCATTAACGAAATAATTCCCACTAATAAGGGACACAATATAATAAATACGGACCATCAGTCCGGCTTGACCCTTCAAGATCCTCTGACGTCATACTCTGTGTTCTTAGAAACCCGTGCGCTATGAGTCTTTCATACACTACCTAGTGCACACACGTGCGTGATAAATCATACGCACAAATAACATTCCTATCATAAGAATGGTGCGTAATCTTTTACACAGGCAGGACTTAAAACTGCCATCTATGTAAAGCGCGCAACAGTATCCTTATCACTCCCCCTTTAAAAAAAGTTAATTATATTAATCTTTTTTTTTCTAAGTAATTCGGAGAGGTGAGTCAAACTACATCGATATCTAGAAAAATAATTCATAGTTAAAATATTATACCATAAAAAGAAAATGAATATTAAATAGAAATCAAGACAACTAAACCATAGCATGCATTAAAGCATACATCCACAATCGACCTACTTTGGAACGATGTGGTGAAATTCAATGAAAAAAAAATCAAAGAAAGTTGGAAATCAGAACCAAAAGAATGCTAAAACATCCAACTAAGTTTACAAAAGAAAACAAAATAAAACTAAGATATGATTTCAAATAACAATGATGATGTGTAACAAATGACAAGTGAATTATAAACCGAAAAAAATGACATTAAAACATGCAACGTGAATAAACAATGCATAATTCAACACGCTAAGAAAACAACACACTTAATGTTTCTAAAATTGATAAGGTGAACTAATCATCTATAAATATTAAGATCATGTACCATGAGTGGTAGATATTAGTATGAGAAGACACATATAAACTATTAGTGAATATGAACTAAACCACTACTTGAGAACTTAAATTGATTCTAAATAATCAATAAATTTCTTAATTAAAAACAATCACTAATTACTTATGCATTTAATTGCTAACAGTCTTACTAAGTGTTGTAACAGGGTAGACTATTAAGTAGCTACAACTGTTAGCCTTATAGTAAAGTATTTTATGAATGACTAGTTAGATAAATAAACCACTAGTCAAATTAATGACATCATCAGTCATGACACACATGAACCCATGATGTCATCAAACCTTGTGTGGTCACCATACAAGTCAGACCGGAAAACATTTAGATTAGAGAGAACTTTAAACAATGGTTGGTCATCATCACATGTGACACATCACAAAAACCGCCATCTTGTTCACTCGGTAAACACAAACAGTGAACTCACATGACAGGCAAACTTGATGTTTTCATCTTTAAAATACTTATCAACACAATCCAGAAAATGAGCCAAACACACTACAAACTCATACAGCATTAATGAGGGCTGCTACCACAGATGCAGACTCCAAAACGACGACATGAAATGCACAACACAAAAAGTGCGGCCTACCACGCCGCCATCTTGTATCCATTGTCAAATTAATTATAGCTGTGGGAAAGGTTTCCACAGTGCCTCCAAAGGTGACGCATTTCACCACATTGCCTGTAGCGCAACATGGGTCGATCAGCGAAGTCCGTACACCGACTGTGCTACAACCTGAATCAAATAAAAGAGAGCATGGAATGGAATTTACATATCCTCTATTAAATTTAAGACAACCCTGTCCCTGGTGTACTGACGCAGAAGTGGCCGTGCAGACTGCCAGTAGACTAGGCAAAATATGTCCGCATCGCAGCGTCGTGATCGCCTTTGGCTGGAAAAGAGTCGTACATTCAGAACAAGCTTTTACCTGATTGAAATCAAGAGAACAAGACATGGCATTATGCGTATTAGCATCTTTATCTTGTTCATTGTTAGTCTGTGGATCTCTTAAAGCAACATTCGCATGTCGACGTGAATTGCTTGAAGATCTATCTCTTCGTCGCGATCGAATCTGACTATTGGCATTAAAATTGCTATAATTACTATTTCTGCCTGAGTTGGAATCTGGATGAGTACGCCAATTATTGTCCTCACTGTTGTGATTTTGGCCAAAAGATCTATTCCAAGAACCCTGTCTGTATTGAGGATTTTGTGATTGTGATTGCCAATTTTGTTTATTATTGTTTCCTTGATTATATCTGAAATTATTGTTAATAAAATCTCGTGATTTATGAGATTGGCCCCAAGAAACATTAAATGGAGCAGATTGCTGGTATTGTTTCCCCTTATAAAAATTACCATTGTTAAAATTGTCATTACTTCCCTTATTTAAGTATCTGTCGTTACTAATTGAACGATGGCGTGAAATGTTCTTATGTTGCATAGCGAAAGCAACTGGTAACTCATTTTTGATCTGCGCATTACTAAAATCCATGTTTGGGAGAGCGGTGCAGAAATTTTTACAATGTTCTTCTAATTCTTTTATTGAAGAAGGTTTACGCTCATGCAAAAATGACAGAAATGTAGGATTTACTGACGATAACACTTTATCGCGCAGCAATAAATCAAAAAGACCGTCATAGGACTTTTCTACCTTGGACAATTCGATCCATCTTTCCAAGGTTAGCCGTATTTGGGGAAAAAAAGTCACTGAAGTTCTTTCCTGACTGTGGTAGTAAAGTTCTAAAACGTAATCTGTATTGATCCTCAGTCATTTGATATTTCCTAAGAAGAGCGGCTCTAAGTGCATAATAATCATTTTTTTCATTAGCACTAGTTGTATGATATACCGCCAGAGCATCCCCTGTAAGTAATCTGGATAAATATGTACAATATAGCGTTTTATCCACGTTATAAGACCTACAAGTGGCCTCAAATCTGTCTAGAAAGAATATTACGTCGTCGGATGGTGGATTAAATTTAGGTAATTTTAGGTGAACTTCCCTAAAATTATCATGTCTAGATGAAGATTGGACTTCATGAGTTTTCTGAGAATTAGCTTCATGAGCTAATTTAAATTGTTCAAATTCCATCTCCTTAATTTTTTGTTCATGTTGAATCTGAAGCTGATATTTTCTTGTATTTTCTTCAGCTATCAATCTCCTCTCTTCCATTTCCTTTTGCTTACATTCCATTTCAATTTTAAGTAGTCTTTCTTTTTCAACAGCTTTTTTCTCGTTTTCTGTAGCCTCCAAACGAAGTCTTTTTTCGTTTTCTTCAGCTTCCAATCTTTTCTGTTCTGTTTCACGCTGAAATCGTTTTTCCTCTAATTCAGCGGCTAATTTCATTTTTTTCTCATTTTCTTCAGCCTCCTATCTTTTCTGTTCTGCCTCAAATTTTTTCTGTTCTGCCTCAAATTTTACATTTTCTAGTCTTAGCGTTTCCAACTTCTTAGCCTTTTCATATTCTGAAAGTGCGAATACTTTTACCTCTTCAGGAGTCATCTGAAGGGCTTTAGCTTGTTTATTAAAATAATCAAGCGAATACATTATGATTAATAATTAGTCACTATACTCTTTCCTTCTTAAATGAAAATTAATTAATGTAGATTAATTTTCCTTATCACTATAATGAGTGATACTCGTTCCTGTCCAAGAACGGTAAGCAATTCATATAATTATCAATTATATTATTAATCAATACAATTAGTTATATAATGTAATGTTAAGACAAAAGCAATAGACAAATACGACAATGGTGACAAGACAAGATAGTTAATGACACATGAAAACATTTGCAGAAATCAACAAAATTAGAAAGAAAAAATAAGAAATAATTTTGCAAAGAATGCAATGATGACTGCAATAGACCAATAAACATGAAAATGAACAACACAGTGTATAAACATAGGTTTGTAAAAAACTCAACGATAGTTAGATGAGAATGGACGCATAATACAAACAAGATACATCATAAAACAAAGGTATGAATAAAAAAACTACGAAAACTACACTGAAAACTTGACACTACAGCTAAACAGATAGGTGTCACAGACCACCAGACACAGTGGACCTAGAATCCTTCGACACCTAGGTGCCGGAACATTCCACTGCGGGAAGTCTGCAAATAACCCTATAGAACAATTATGAAGGCCATGAGATAAACCTGGGATGTACCCTTCATAATTCACCTGCCCAACCTCCCACTATAAACATAACACATAGAACAAGCAGAACACATGAATAATAAGTGGACATCATAAGAAGATAAGGCACAGCTAAACGTAATACAGTGTAACAACGATACCACGTTTATACTTATCTCGCGCAAGAAAAAATAAAATGCCTCGTCTCCGTAGGTGTACGTATGAGAAATCGCAATACTTCTTCTTGAGTAAACAATGCTCCTCTACGACACTGAGGACTGAAAGATGAGGTCCAACGTAGTCCTTGATCTTGAGACAGCCGTTATCCGGAGTACGTATAAAGTCTGCAAATCCACGTATCGCAGTATACTGTAGAACTACAGGAGGTCGTTCCCTGATTGAATCAAGCGTAATCCAAGACACACTGTGCCGCCATATTGTTGGAGTCGAATTTTGATTGAAGTTGTTAATTTACGTTTAAAGGTGTTGACGATGATGGGTGAAATTGCCAGTTCGTGCTATCAACGCGAATTCTAATTCAAACTTCAAGTATGTCAACTCCGAACTTTGGTAACTGAAGTATACTGCCAAGGCGGGTTATAAAGTTCACGAATTTATTCACATACACGATTACTCACAGTTACGAACATGGTATTCAATAGCAGACTAGACGGTTGATACATGGACGATCAATAATAACATAGGATGAGGTGAATCTGGCATAATGTTCCTAATGGCAATATACGTATTTTCAGTCAAATCCATTATCAATATATTTCCTTGCTAAACTAGAGTTCCTACAATTAATTTGCCTTTATGATAGTTTCAGAGGCATCGGCCGTTGACCTTCTCCAAGGGCATCGGTCATCATATACATCTTTAATAATACTCGAACATGCATCCATAAATACTGTCCTACTCAATTGACTCTTTCAATAAAATGTTCAGACAGTTGATTAATCATCAGATTCAAACATTTCTTCATCAAGATAAATACTGGTTAGATCCTATACTTGGCTAACCTCTCCATACGTGCCAAGACCAAGATGTCGGCACTTCATAATACATTTATTAAGATCCATCTTTATCAATATTTTCACTCGTAGAATTACTACTACGTTTCATAAGTGAAGCTAACAGCTCAGCTGATCCATTCATGAAATCCAGACGTGTGGATTCCAGCTAGATGCCAGCAAGAGTGGAGACATCACTAAAATCATATATAATATATCGTATTAATCTCTGGGTGCGAGACTTACGTGTACCACATTGACATGGGCTTCTGATAAGAAGGCCAGTCCTCCATTAACGAAATAATTCCCACTAATAAGGGACACAATATAATAAATACGGACCATCAGTCCGGCTTGACCCTTCAAGATCCTCTGACGTCATACTCTGTGTTCTTAGAAACCCGTGCGCTATGAGTCTTTCATACACTACCTAGTGCACACACGTGCGTGATAAATCATACGCACAAATAACATTCCTCTCATAAGAATGGTGCGTAATCTTTTACACAGGCAGGACTTAAAACTGCCATCTATGTAAAAGCGCGCAACATATATATATATATATATATATATATATATATATATATATATATATATATATATATATATATATATATATATATATATATATGACCATTTGGGCAGAAGGATGTAATTTTACACTAATTAATTAATTTTCGATCTGGACTGCGGCGTCTATTTGTGCTCATGTTGGCGGTATCTCACACGGGAATGGACAAATGTGCGAGACGCAGATGATGTTTGTGAAAGAGGTAAAAGCCGCCTTTAAGGTACGTCCCTTAACTGTAGAAGATAAGTTAGACATTATTCGGAATAATGTTACACCACGGGTCTTTAGGGAATTACGGATGCGGGACTCGGCCAATGCCAGCCCTGAGACGTTGCTCGAAATTATTGAAGAAGTTTACAGCGAACGACGACTAATACATGAGATGACTAGGGATTTCTTTGCCATGATTCAGGGGCCTAGATTCTCAGTAACGGAATTCTCTCACATGTTGCTTGAATTATTTCTGAGATTGAATGCAACGCGGGTGAAGAAAGGCTTGGCTCCTGTGGACCAATCCATGCTCAGGGATCATTTTTGGCTCAGCTTAGAGATGATCTGAGCGGGGCATTTGTGAAGGAACATGTGCTAAAGAATCCTGTTGTCTCATTTGGGGAAGTTAGGAACTATGCTCTTTTCTGGGAAGGCAAAGAGCCTGATAAACAAGTGCAGGTATCCAGTGTAGAAGCTCACACTGAAAAGGACGCACTCAAATCAGAAGTAGCTCGCCTAACGTCCCAGTTAGCACAGCTTTCACAGAGTAGTTCACCAGCACAAAAGAAGGTGCGAAGAAAAATAATAACACAGTGCCAACCGCGGAAACAGCCAAAGCACAACGAGGGAGTGGGTGAGCATGAACCAAAACTAGACCTTCCTGTAGGTGAGAGTCAGGCTGTTGATAGTGAACGCTGAGATCTAGAGGTAACTAAACACACAGATGAACCAAAACGGTGACAAGGAATTTGTAAGTGCTATAATGTAGACACAGGATCGGGATTTATTACACCAGATGACGGAGTTGTTGATGTATTTGTACACCAGACTAAGATATTCAGAAAGGAATTCCGTAGTCTGGCAAGACACGAGCGAGTAGAGTTTTATAGCAAACCATCTGTTCAGGGCATTGAAGCGGTCTTTGTATGCGGCATTGGCGGCCAAGAATGTAAGGGTCGCAGGAGGCGACCCATGGTGCAGAGGAAGCCTAGTAGAACATTGAGGTGCTACAATTGTGGAGACTTTTCAGACCACATGACAGCCAAGTGCCCTCAAGGCCCGCTTCCGAAACGATGTTTTCAGTGCAAGTCCCCAGAGCATTTGATATCGATCTGTCTTTCAGAGAGCGCCCTCTCTAAACATACCGACACGTCTAGATTGCCTTCAGGGTGCAGGCCAAGAGATGGCCGTGACAATTGTTACCTAAGAGCGCAAAAAAAAGTGGTCGAGGTTTAGAGGAGGAAACTCACCTTAAACAGATAGGAGGGAATACACGCCTGTTGTAAACTTTCTTTTATGGGCTAAATTCGTATGATTTTCTGTCTTTCGCTGACTATTATATTCTGCGGCAACAATAGGTTCACTTTGAGTTTCGTGCATATTAGAGTGAGCGTTTAACAATAAACCTCATACATTTTTCAATGTGTTCTATTATTTCTTTGAATTCTCATTAGTGTGGCAGAGTTTTACATTTTGACCAACACGTTGAATGTTAACGGTCAAATTAATACAACAGTCTGAACTGTAACTTTATAAACTTCGTCATCGAATTAATCTCGTGTGGACGACTTCCCATATATTTTAATATCTCCAATGACAATACAGTATGAATTTCTCAATTAACATGTATTCCACATTGATTCACGTCAGAATTTTGTCTGCATAATATTCTCAATTTTGGCATCATTCGCCATTTCACACTAGCAATGTCGCTTTCATTAGCGTTATACATTAACTTCGCGTTCGTAATTCCCGAATATCGCGTATATAAATCCTTGCGTTTTATCCCTAACACTTTACACAGTTATGGACTCACCGATCCTTATCCACGTATTATTATATCAGCTTTAAATGCCCACACATCGACGGTTATATGCATTGGCTAGTGGCTCTGCCACATAATTCTAAACACTGGCATATGCCCGAAGTCTACACTAAGACTGTGCTTGTTTCTAGGTTGAATGCGTCACTCAACGCTTTACGCGTATCCTTTGAGGACTAACTAGTTGAGGTGTTTCAGGGTGCGATCATCCAAATCAAGATAAAACCAAAATTCTCACAAACCATGCAACAATCCTCAACACGCCAGCGTTCAGGAGAGGAAACTAATCTAAAGAAGACTGGAGGGAATGCACGCCAACATCCATGGAAAACAAATGTAAAACTCCTTGGAAACAATCCACAGCCAAGGCCGACAACGGCATGCACTATTCAGCTGACCTCTCTACCAAGTAGCGACACTGTACGAACGGACAATTCTCCCAGACCACAACAAGCAAAAAGAAATAAACTTAGAATTGACAATGTAGCATAGTAGGTTTGTGGGGACCACAAACAACTTAGGGGTGGAATATGTGACCGTGTGGGCAGAAGGGTGTAATTGTATACTGACTAATTAATTTTCGATCTAGTCTACGGCATCTAGTTGTGCTCATGTTGGCAGTATCTCACACGGGAATGGACAAATGTGTGAGACGCAGAAGATGTAATCGGAGACTACCCTCGATTTTAGTCATGTTGGCGCTGGCTGACACGAGTGAAATACACCTTGGGTCTGTAGGAAACTGTGAGACGTGTGATACAGAAAGCATGTGGTAAAGAGTGTTTCGTGTTATCCGAGCCGGGCATAAGACACCCAATTTGTTCCTTAGAGAAAGGTGGGCGTAGCTTGTCGGACATTTGACGTGCCTATCATATGGTACCGGGGTGTATACGAAGATTTAAACTGAAACAAGGGAAGGCTAGAGTAGAGAGTTCAAAAGTAGACAGAATCGTCTTCTTATGCGATATGCATCCTCGTATGATGCGCCAGTGAGGTTGAAGGGTTTGATATCGCATATGTTGCTTCTGTGCTAAGAGGACTAACGACATTAAGAGAGTCCAGCAGTATGTGCTGGGTAAATAGCTGTGTTATATTGTGTTACATTGATATTATCTACATAGTAAACCTTGTGGGCAACTGATAAGGTTGATAAAGTTGGTTTTTTTTATTCCCGTAAATGATATCCACCAAAAGATAGATATAAGTGGATGGAAGCAGACATCATCATCATCATCAGTTGATAAGATCTCTATGGTGTTGTTTGCTCCACTGTAGTGTATGGAATGTCAACTTGACTTACGCAGTGGTGTGTAGACATGGATTGAGTGTATAATGTGCGAATGTTAATAAGGGTTCGTGGTGTTGACAAATGTTCTTTTCTCACACTCATGTATGACTGGAAGTCATCGACACCAACGACTGTGTACCTTTTCTAAAGTTTAATTGGACGTACACACTCGACAGCACAGATAGTGACAAATCACAGGTTGGCATAATACATCATGGTACAGTGGATAACTGGTCTTGCAATGTTATGTTACATGGGCACTCATGTGGAATAATAGTATCAAGGACTGTCAGTAGCCAAGCCCTCAGTATCGCCCATACATATATATCGTCTGACTTCACTGACTGAGCACGTCAGCTTATAAACAATATTTCAGATGGCTTCTAAACCTAATCTCGTCTAGCGACGATTCTTCAACATAATGTTCAGCACATATTTTTCCATATAATAATATTGAACCGCTAATAACGGGTTCTCATGTGTAGCAGTGATCTCTGGACTAAACAAGCGATAATACGGGCATCCCTTTTCTCTTCTTGAAAGTCACTACATGTTTTGGTTCCAAGATGGCTTCACTCGTGAGCTGTCACTCACGTTTGGATACAGATAATGAATCTGTCCTAAAGTTAGTCATTCATAAAACATTTCATTGCTCTGTAGATTTGATCATGAACAATTGACTGCAATCTACAGGATATAGTGCTGCTAGGAATCGAAGTCGTTTTCATCGAGTCAAATATATTCTCTTAGACATTCAAATCGTACCTATCGAAAATGGTGGCTTCGTACGAGAGTTCATAAGAGTGTCTATTATTACCTTGGTATCAGAAATATGAAAATGCCATTCCTTGGCAATACGAATAAACACTGGGGTAAAGCATACACGATAGGTCTAGACGACTATCACTTTCCCCACCAATACTGAGATCACTTTTTCCCGGCGACAGGCCGACATAGAAAACACAGTCCCTATCGGGACGAAGCCAAATCACACCACACTCTAGCGACACATCCGCCGAATAGCCTTTGACCTCTCTAGAGACAACAGAACATATAGTTCGACTTAGATATGTAAAGATATACAGATATAAGACAGACTCGTCCTACTCAGACAAACAATACACATAAATTCAGGCCATAGATATTCTGAAGCAAGAACAATCTATTATTACCCAAACGAAGAATAAATCGCAGAAAAACTGGACTCACCCGCGGAGTTCGATCGAAGAGACGGCACAACTTTCAAGGGAAGTAACTCAATAATGACTTTCCCTTAAGCACTATTTTGTTTACAAAATATTTGCGAACATAACAAGAATACCAATGTATAATATTGTAAGATATCAAAGACTGCACGTAACAGTCTTACCACACCTCCCGGGAAAAAAAAAATGGAACTTTTTTTTTTGAAATACATCTAGGAGCAACGTACAATAGGCTCACAACGCATGAATAATGCGCAGATGAAAATATCAGGAATACCTATAACGCCTAATATGAGGCTAAGTCGACTTATGGAGCGACTGGTGAGAATGTGTCTCATAAACTGAGAGAAATTATTTCTCTACAAGTATATTTTTCCAGGAAGGTGTCATCAAAGTATAATACAATTCTGGCAATTACACAATGCCTAAAAAATTCATATCATCATTTCGCATTAGATATCTTAAATTTATGATTTATGAAGAAAAAATCATCAAAGCACAGCGGTGAATAAACATCAATGAACCGCTATGTAGTGATACAATCATTATATTATTAAATTACAAATGTGTATCTATCATGATATAGAAAAGGAACTACTATAGAACTAGACATATCAAGAAGTCTAAGCCCTAATAGTTATGTGGAATCATGTGGGCATCTTGACAGAATGACTGCCATCACATTATCTGATCCACGAATAGCTCGCACAGAGAAATGGAAAGGTTGAAGAGCAATTGCATATCGAGTAGACCTCGAGCTCTTCAAATTCTTACTCTGTATAGCAGTAAGAGCTTTTTTGGTCGTTTTCTACTATGAAATGTGCGCCTAGAAGGAATCTCTGTAGTTTGAGGATCGACCAAACCATAGCTAATAGCTCACGGTCTAAAACCGAATAATTCCTTTCTGCCGCATTAAGTTTTCTGGAAATATACATTACAGGATGCAGAGTTCCAGAGTACTCTTGCATTAGTGCCGCTCCAATCCCAGTGGATGAAGCGTCACTACGAAGAACGAATGTCTTATCTTTAGTGGGTAGCACTAAAATAGGTGGTGTTGAAAACAGTGTTTTAATCTTATCCAGAGAGCATTGGCATTCCTGAGACCAGTGGACCACATTAGGCGAACCTTTCTTTAGAAGTGTTGAGAGAGGTGCCATGATAGAGGATAGATTCTGAATGAATCTGCCATAAAATTGAATAAGACCTAACAGACTTCTCACCTGTTTTTTAGTCTTAGGGATTGAGATGTTAAGTATCTTACTAGTATTATGGTCCTCTGTCTTTAGGAAACCATGACCAACTCGGTGGCCTAGGAAAGAAATTTCGCTAAAACCAATATAGGCTTTAGAGGGTTTCGCTGTCAGGTTGTGCTCACGCAAAGTAGACAGCAATTCATCTAACCCTGAATAGTGATCTTCCCAAGTATCGCTGAAAAGACAGATGTCGTCTAGATATGCAATGACATCTGACCGATAAGATAGGATTCGGCGCATCATGCGTACGAATGTAGCTGGTGCGTTCATAAGACCGAAAGGCATAAAATTCCATTGGAACAAACCTCTAGGTGTTGAAAAAAGCCGTGAGAGGTTTGGCGCGTTCAGATAAAGGAACTTGCCAATATCCTTTAGACAAATCAAGTTTAGTGAAAAAATGAGATTTGGAGAGTCGAGTAAGTAGCTCTTCCAGTAAAGGCATAGGTTCGGCATCGAACTTCGTTACTTGATTCAATTTTCGATAGTCAACGCAAAAGACGTATGTTATTGTCTTTTTTACGAACAATAACCATCGGCGAAGAATATGCAGAGGTGGATGGTTCGATTATTTTCAAATCTATCATCTCATCCAACTCTTTCTCGACCTGTGCTTGAAAATGTATAGGTATAGGATAAGGTCTAATCCTAATAGGAGTATGGTCAGTTAGAACAATGTCATGTTCAATGACATGCGTTTGTCCAGGGATGTCAGTGAGTACATCCTGAAATGTTTGCAACATAGTTGAAACTTGTCGCTGTTCTCCTAGAGACAAATCAGGGGAGACAGTAACGTTCTTCCATGATTCACTAGAATGAAGTGGGATCATTGGAAGAGGAAGATTTACATCTGAAAAACTTGTTTCCTCATCCTGTATCACGGACAGTGATGAGTAATGACCATGTGGTACTGGAGAATTGTCCGTTGCTTGGAAAATGGGTTGCAAATAATCCGGACGTTCATGGAATTCAGTAAGCATATTGATGTGGAAGGTTTTATGCTTCCCATCAATATCGACAATATAGTCGACATCGGAAATTTTCGATATTATATCGTACGGACCTTTCCAAGAAATAAGTAATCTGTTTTCCCTACAAGGTAGTAATACAAATGCTTTGTCACCAGGACAAAGTTGTCGTAAGCATCTCTTCTTATTGGCAAATTGCCTTGCCTTCTGTTTCGCAAATTCAGAAGAAGAAGTTGCTAATTTGCATGCTTCGATAATCTTTTGTCTCAACGCGATGACATATTCGTAGGATGACTTTGTGTCATCGTCAATATTGTCAGATGTAATGAGATCGTGAAGCAACGACATAGGGCCACGCGGACGCGCGCCAAAGACGAGTTCAAAGGGAGAAAATCCTGTATGTTCATTGGGTACCTCTCTGTAAGCGAAGAGGGCCGCAGGTAAAACTCTGTCCCAGTCTTGAGGATGATCCTCAGTTATCTTCCCCAGTAAGTTTTTAAGTGTTCTATTAAGGCGTTCGACCATACCATTAGACATTGGATGGTAGATACTACTTAAAGATCTATCTATCTGCAGAGTAGACATTACTTGAGACATGGTATCTGATATTAGTTGGGTGCCATGGTCTGACAATATCTCTCCGGGGAACCCCAGACGAGAAAATATAAGCCAAAGAGCATCTGCAATATCAGCAGTAGTAATGCTCTTCAGAGGAATAGCCTCTGGCCAACGTGTGCACATATCAACACACGTCAAGATAAACTGATGTCCTCTGGCAGACTTGATCTTAAATGGACCAATTATGTCTATGGCCATTTTTTTGGAACGGCCGAATAGGAATGTCCGCCGCCTGAATGGGTGCAGCATGCCGTGGACCTTTGGATTTAACTTCCTGACATACTTTACAAGATCGACAATAAATCCGTATGTCCTTGTTTACCAATGGCCAAAAGAAAGCCGCCAGGACTCTTGACTTAGTACGGGAAAAACCCATGTGTCCAGCACACTGAGAGTCGTGAGCGTGCTGCAAAATTTTAACTCTCAAATTCTTGGGAACCAGGATTTGAGAATGACTTGACGTAATGGAGTCTTGAACCATACGTACAAGTACGCCATTCTTCTTTGTAATCCACGATTTACGACTTGTGTCTTTATTCGGATCACCTTTAGTTGCAAGAATGAAGAATTTCTTCAGAGTGGGATCATCTTCTTGCTGTTTTATAAACGAGTCACGAGAAATTACCAAGGGATTATCTTGGTTATGCACTTCATTATCTTCAGTAGATGAAGTTTGAGGCATATTAAGAGCCTGAGCTCTAGTGACTACAGCGTTAGCAATCTGCATGTTTTGCCTTTCCCACGTGGAAATTTGTTGCGGAGTGCATTCTTTGACTCCATGAATGCGACCGATGATGAGGTCAGCGATCGGATTCGGAAGAAGACATGCGTGTACATCTCCTGTAAAGAAAGGAGTAGCAATCCTAATGATAGCAGTAGAGTATTTCTCTAATGTGCCGCCAAATGTTACACATTTGACTACTTGTCCAGTGGCACGGGAAGGATCTACGAGTGACTGCCTAACACCAATTGTGGTGCATCCAGAATCAAATAGCACAGAGACTGGATTGTTATTCACTAAACCCTTATGTAAGACAAGAGAACCTCTTCCATCATGCGCGACTGATGCCGGAAGAGCAGGAAGAGGATGGCCACAGCTTAAAGTAGACACTGTGGTTGGCTCAAATAGCGTTTTGCATTGGGGGCACTGAGATGCTCTCCCAAAATCAAAAGCGGCACATGCCATATTACTAGCATCATTATTATCTTTACTCTGTTTATAGGCTTCATTGGACTCTTGTTGTGCAGAGTTTGCCTGAAAATGTGGTTTATGTCTTTTGTATTGAGATCTACCTCGGTTATTATCACCTCTGTAGTTATTGTTACCTCTATTGTAACCCCTATTTGGGTTTGAGTCATAGTTCCCTTGGTTACCATTATCATATTCATTATAATGAGTATCTCTGTAATTATGATCTTGTTGACTCCAAGACGGATAACCCTGATAGTTTCTATAATTACTTCCTCTACGGAAATTCCTATAATTATGACCACCCCTGTGTCGAGAGCTATCAGCTCGTCTCCAGTTCTTTGAAGAAGAACCCTGAAATGATTGGTTACCTTGGTTTTGATAACTATTATGGTTACCTTTTTTATCAAATCTGTTTTGAGGTCCCTGAAATCTGTGTGAATAATTGGGATTGTATGGTGTTGCTGAAGCAACTGGCATACTCTCCTTAATCTTAGTGTTGCCAAAAGTCACGTCGGGGTGTGCAGTGACATATTGGGAACAATATTCTTCCATTTCTTTTAGAGATTTGGGTTTACGCTCATGTATAAATTCAAGGAAAGGTTTGTTCACACATGACATAATCTTATCTCTGAGCAACAAATCCATAAGTCCTTCATACGTTTTTTCTGTTTTGGAAAGCTCAATCCAACGATCAACTGTGAGACGTGCCTTTGCAGTGAATTCTGAGAATTCTACACCCGTCTCAGGCACCATCGTTTTAAATAAAAGGCGATAGCCTTCCTCACTTAGCTGATATTTTTTTATCAAAGCCGCCCTAATGACATCATAATTATCCTTATCTGCTTCTCCTACAAGGCATAATCTAGTCAAAGATTCACCTTTCAAGTTTTCTGATAATTGATTAGCGTATTGTGATTTATCCACATTATGTGTACGACAAGAACGTTCAAATCTATCCAGCCAGAATGTAATATCGTCACTGGACTGATTGAACGGTGGAACCTTAACCTTGTAAGTAGAAGGTTTACCATTACCACTAGATGCCTGATTAACATTACTCATACTTGTCAATCTCAATTTCTCTAACTCAAATTCATGTTCTCTTATTGCTTTTTTCTCTTCAGCATCTAATCTTTTTTGTTCAGCCTCCCTGTCTAATCTTTTTTGTTCAGCTTCCCTGTCTAATCTTTTTTGTTCAGCTTCACTGTCTAATCTTTTTTGTTCCGCAGCAGCTTCTCTTTCTAATTTTTTTTTGTTCAGCTTCACTGTCTAATCTTTTTTGTTCCGCAGCAGCTTCTCTTTCTAATTTTTTTTGTTCAGCTGCAGCTTCTCTTTCTAATTTTTTTTGTTCAGCTTCAAATCTCCTTTCCTCCACCTGCATCTGCAATTTCTTTTGTTCAGCAGCAGCCTCAGCTTCTCTTTCTAATCTTTTCTCTTCTGCCATAGCTCTTCTCTCTTCTGCAGCTAATGCTTTGTCATATTGAGCAACAGCCCATTGTTCTAATTGTTGACCAGTCTTATCAAGGGCTTTCCCTTGTGTAATGAAGTATTCCAATGTAGACATGATGTCTAACAATAATACTAATCACCTGAAATAATAATAATACCACAAGTTCTTAATGACTTGATTAATCAGTATACTATCTCAATATCTGTGGGTCACAAGCCTTTAATAAGGTCTTGTATAATAGTAATAATAATCAGGTACTGGTTTATACCATAATCCAAGTGCAGTGCACAGGCAATTGTGTCTTATGAAATATACCTATATAAAACATATGTCAACCAACAGAATACATAAAGTACAAATAGGACTGACAATACAAGAACGTTTGCAGAAATCAAAATAAATCAAATAGGGAAATCAATGAAAATAATCACTGAATCTGCAAAGAATAACAACACAAATGACGTCACAATATATGAATATAAATTGTGAATAGAACTGAAAGATAGAAAAGGTTAGACCAACAAATTACAAACAAATCAAAACAAAACTAAAGAACAAAGAAATATTACAAAAATAACAATAATTACAGACTTCACAGCTAACACAAAAGCAACAGTTGTCGCAGCAAATTTTCAATCAAGAAAATTGCACCTATAGAAAACGCCCACAACGGACCCTCTATGACGTGGGATATTCTGTTGTGAGGACGCCGCCCAACCTTAAACACAACCCGCTGACATAGAAACTAACATACTATACAAACAAATAACATGTAAACATAAATATATATAAATTATGTGTATGATAGTATGTGTTGCAAAATAGGCTCAGTTTTACAGTAATGGCAAAGTTATTTTTATGAAAATAAACAAACTGCCACTTTATTCAATTAAACATTCTGGCCTTAAATATTAAAGTTCATATACAGAAAACAAGAAGATCCATCGATGAAAATAGGACTTCTTAGTTCACTAATACTGTCTTCCTGTTGATATTGACAAGAATTGATCCAACTGTTCTGTGAAACTCTGTAATGTCTAATGTAAAAAATGTCAACAACGCTGACCTACATACTGCATTCACTTGACAGGTCACGTGACGAAGTGTTGACAAATAGCAAACCAATACTGCAAGTGTGTCGTATCAGCCACAGGAAACGGTCTGGTATCGGTACTCTGTTGACTTCTGAACTTCTGCGAGGTCAAACCCAGAAAGCTGGTCCACCAGTTGATAAGGTTGATAAAGTTGGTTTTTTTTATTCCCGTAAATGATATCCACCAAAAGATAGATATAAGTGGATGGAAGCAGACATCATCATCATCATCAGTTGATAAGATCTCTATGGTGTTGTTTGCTCCACTGTAGTGTATGGAATGTCAACTTGACTTACGCAGTGGTGTGTAGACATGGATTGAGTGTATAATGTGCGAATGTTAATAAGGGTTCGTGGTGTTGACAAATGTTCTTTTCTCACACTCATGTATGACTGGAAGTCATCGACACCAACGACTGTGTACCTTTTCTAAAGTTTAATTGGACGTACACACTCGACAGCACAGATAGTGACAAATCACAGGTTGGCATAATACATCATGGTACAGTGGATAACTGGTCTTGCAATGTTATGTTACATGGGCACTCATGTGGAATAATAGTATCAAGGACTGTCAGTAGCCAAGCCCTCAGTATCGCCCATACATATATATCATCTGACTTCACTGACTGAGCACGTCAGCTTATAAACAATATTTCAGATGGCTTCTAAACCTAATCTCGTCTAGCGACGATTCTTCAACATAATGTTCAGCACATATTTTTCCATATAATAATATTGAACCGCTAATAACGGGTTCTCATGTGTAGCAGTGATCTCTGGACTAAACAAGCGATAATACGGGCATCCCTTTTCTCTTCTTGAAAGTCACTACATGTTTTGGTTCCAAGATGGCTTCACTCGTGAGCTGTCACTCACGTTTGGATACAGATAATGAATCTGTCCTAAAGTTAGTCATTCATAAAACATTTCATTGCTCTGTAGATTTGATCATGAACAATTGACTGCAATCTACAGGATATAGTGCTGCTAGGAATCGAAGTCGTTTTCATCGAGTCAAATATATTCTCTTAGACATTCAAATCGTACCTATCGAAAATGGTGGCTTCGTACGAGAGTTCATAAGAGTGTCTATTATTACCTTGGTATCAGAAATATGAAAATGCCATTCCTTGGCAATACGAATAAACACTGGGGTAAAGCATACACGATAGGTCTAGACGACTATCACTTTCCCCACCAATACTGAGATCACTTTTTCCCGGCGACAGGCCGACATAGAAAACACAGTCCCTATCGGGACGAAGCCAAATCACACCACACTCTAGCGACACATCCGCCGAATAGCCTTTGACCTCTCTAGAGACAACAGAACATATAGTTCGACTTAGATATGTAAAGATATACAGATATAAGACAGACTCGTCCTACTCAGACAAACAATACACATAAATTCAGGCCATAGATATTCTGAAGCAAGAACAATCTATTATTACCCAAACGAAGAATAAATCGCAGAAAACTGGACTCACCCGCGGAGTTCGATCGAAGAGACGGCACAACTTTCAAGGGAAGTAACTCAATAATGACTTTCCCTTAAGCACTATTTTGTTTACAAAATATTTGCGAACATAACAAGAATACCAATGTATAATATTGTAAATAGGGTTTCACGAATGAAAATGGGAACCCTGTCAACAAGAGAGTTCGTATATCTATATATACCGCCGCCTCACTGCACATTACATAATGTAAATTCCCGTCACTATCAGCATATTAGTTCCCGGGGGTCAAAGAAATACAACAATAGGTATATCGCTCCTTCACGTATGTCATGGGAGGCGACTAATGTTGTTTTCATTCTTTTTACAGGAATTACGTCCAAGCTTGATTATCTTGTGGACCTTGGAATTGACTGCATTTGGATTAGTCCAATATATCCGTCACCAATGAATGATTTTGGCTATGATCTCACGGACTACGAGGATATTGAACCTCTGTTTGGAACAATAGAAGACTTTGACGAGCTGGTGAAAGAGATCCATCAGAAAGGTTCGTGAATAAAATAAGATGAGAGTGGATCTACAATGCTTTCAGTCTCTTGACTTGATGGGGCATCATGATAGACTTTTTCCTGTTCATCTCTTGATGTTATCTTCCCACTTATTGTGCTGTATTCGTCTTGCATACATGCATTCAATCTTCCCTTCCAGTATGGTTTTTAGCAAGGTTTGTCTTTTTATATGACCTAAACATTTTATCAATCTTTGATCTCGTTCATGAATGTTAATTTGCTTCCTAGCTTTTCTAAGCTTAATGTACTAGTTTTTTTTTCCCTCTTTCCGTGAGGTGCGTAATCTTTTTCTATGTATCTACATTTCAAGGGCCTCTATACTATCTTCTGACTACTTGTTCAATGTATATATTTGTCCACCATACACTACTAAAGAATATATATATATATATATATATATTATATATATATATATATATATATATCTATATAATTATATATATATATATATATATATATATATATATATATATATAATACCTTGTGAGGCTTATGTTTAATTAGCGAGTTATTTATGTGGATTGCAAAAAAGTTTCTTACATGAATGCCTTTCAATATTTGCTGGTTTTTGTGACCTCTTATTAACTCTGAAAGGCCCGTGAACATTTAAAAGTGAATTCTACCCATTGTACACTTTGTTCAAGACTTTACAACAGAATGCTTATTTTACAATGTAATTTATTTATAACCGTGAAAGGTATTTATCTAGTTCTGAAATGGCCCATGTATGACCCAATAGGTTTTAATAGGTGCATTATTATAAATTGTAATACAATCACGCATGATAGCTCATGTATAGGTTACTGGGCCTTTTCGGGTTAAACATGAGAACAGCAATGACAGAAGCAGCTGTAGCGACCACCGGATACCTAGTACATAAAAAGAAAAAATGGATGAGAGAAGATACTTGGGATAAAATACAAGAAAGGAAAACAGCAAAACTTAAACTACTAGCGGCAAGTACACATAATGCAGTTGAATCTTGCAAACTAACTTATAACTTGTTAAATAAAGAAGTGAAAAAAAAATAAAATTATCTAAAACCCAACCCACCTCCCCCCAAAAAAAAAAAAAATAATAAAGACAAAAAATCTCAGAAGAGATAAAAGACATTTCATCAATGAACTGGCCGTAGAAGCTGAAAATGCTGCAAGAACTGGTAATAGTAGGTGCCTTTATCAAATTACAAAACAACTATGTCACCAGCCTACTGCTATGGAAACACCTGTTAAAGGTAAATTAGGGAATTCAATACCAACAGAAAAAGAACAAATGAAGAGATGGGCTGAGCACTTCATGGAGGTGCTAAACAGACCACCACCAACAGTAACACCTGATTTTAATAATGAAACATCCACAACCACCTTGCCAATAACTTGCGATGAATTCACGCTGGACGAGATCAAACAAGCCGTTAAAAGATTAAAAAATTTTAAAGCTGCTGGAGTTGACGAAATTTCAGGGGAAATGATTAAAGCAGTTAATGACAACAACCTCTTGAGAATTTTAGATATTATAAATGAAGTATGGAGAGAAGAACAACCACCACAACAATGGAAAGACAGTATTATTGTAAAGTTACCGAAGAAAGGTGATCTATCAGACTGTAATAACTGGCGTGGTATATCTCTATTATCCGTACCTGGAAAATTATTATGTTGCATGATGTTAGAAAGACTTAAATTGCATGCTGACGAAAAGATCAGAGAAGAACAAGCGGGTTTCAGGCCGAAACGATCATGTATTGATCAAATATTCACACTAAGAACAATTAAAGAAGAATCAGTGGAAAGGCAATCGCCACTTATTATCACCTTCGTCGATTTTCAAAAAGCCTTTGATAGTCTACACCGCCCATCATTGTGGAAGATACTTACAATCTATGGTTTTCCAACAAAATATGTGAATATAATCAAAGCGCTATATGACAATGCAAGATGTTGTGTTAGAACAAATAAAGGGAATACAGAATGGTTTACAGTAGAAACAGGGGTGAAACAAGGCTGTATTATGTCACCACTACTTTTTGGAATAGCTATTGATTGGGTTATGAGAAACTATACCCACAATGAACAATTGGGTATAAAATGGACAAATGGAAAATTCCTGGGGGACCTGGATTTCGCAGATGATGTAGCATTCTTAAGTTCAACACCAAGACAATCCCAAGAAGCAATAAATAATTTGTGTCATCTCTCGGTTAAAATTGGTCTCCAAATAAATGCCTCTAAAACTAAAGCTATGAACTTTTCTAACGAGACCTTTGATATCATCTTGAACGGGGAAAAACTACAGAAAGTTGAAAGTTTCAATTATTTAGGCAGTAAAATGACTCAGGATCAGGATGGTGACACAACAAGAGAAATCCATACTAGAATTGCTTTGGCAGCTAGCGCCTTCAATAGATTATCTAACATTTGGAAATTACGATCATTGAATATACATACCAAGCTTCGTCTGTTTAATTCAAATGTTATCTCAGTGTTAACATACGGCTGTGAGAGTTGGAAAATAACAAAATCATTGGAGAACAAGCTGAATACATTCGAGAACAAATGTCTTAGAAAACTCATGAACATCAGTTGGAAAGAATTCAAGACTAATCGACAAATAAGAGAAGACTCTAGGCAGAAATATGTCTCCGACTATATAAGGAAAAGACGATGGTCATATATCGGTCATGTCCTACGAATGCAAAACAACAGAATACCACTACAGGCGCTCACTTGGGTTCCTGAGGGTAAGCGGAAAAAAGGAAGACCAAAAGAAACACTCAGAAGAACAATAATAAGAGAAGGAAGAACGTTGGGCCTAAATAATGTGCAAGAGCTAAGAGGAGTGGCGTCACAACGAACAACCTGGAGAGCACTGGTTTCTGCCTTATGCGCCGTGTTTGGCGCTTAAAGAATTTATTATTATTATTATTATGGGCCAATGGAAGGAGATGTAAGCATAAGACGCTTGCTTGGAGATGACACACGTAGATATAAAATATATTGATAGCTTTATAAGGCAGTCCTTGTGCTTGAATCCCAGTGACAGAGAGAAAGAGGGAGAATAAAAGACACACGTGTATGAGAACTGAGACAGACACGACAAGGATAAAGAAGAAATAGAACGACCTTGACCCTATTGTCCAGGACAGGAGGGCGTGTAATAAAGTATTTGTTGGATGGCTATGCTCCACGGGTAGCTGAAGGGTAAAAGAAAAAACGAAATGCCTCACATGCTCTGGAATTCTGCTTTCACACAAATGAAACAAACACCGAAATATTATGATGGTCGCATCCTCAAAGATATTTTCTTCGGACAACTGACAGATGGCAAAAGAACAGCTTGGCGACCGCAACTAAAGTTCAAAGATGTGTGGAAGAGATACATGATGGCACTGGACAAACATCCAGCAGCTTGGGAGGACGAAGCTAGTGATCGCACTAGGCTGAGATGTTTCCTGCGGCGCCAAATCAGATCGGGCGATAAAAAGCTCTTACAACACGCTGAAGTGAACAAAAACGCGCCGAAAGGCACACATGGCAAAAGTGGCTGAGGGCTATCATCCTCACAGCCAGTTATGACTCAAGAAAGCTACTAAACATATATGGGAATCTCGTGGAGAAATATACTGCTCAAAAAAAGTTAAAGGCCACTTTCAATTTTTAGGTCATATCAACTAAACTGTTTTTTTTTTAAACCTGAACACTCAGTCAAAAAAGTTTTGCTGCATTTTGTTGCATGCTTAAACAATGTTTGTTAATCTGACAATAAATCAAATCTGTGTTACGTATGTGTACCTCCAAGGTCAATCAAATGCACGTGGTGGAAAATGAAATAATGCCAGTTTGAAAATGCTTCCTATGGCAAAGCCTGTTGATAACATTGCTGAAATTTGCTTTTCACGTGCAAGTCGTGACTATAGTGAACACATGTCACCCACTTTTCGGAAGGAACGGGCAATTGGTATGTTTGTAACATTTACCATTTTAGCCATGGCTCAGCGTGTCTTGCCGTCTTGTGGTAGACCTTGGACGTCCTGACCTGCGTTGTTCTGCGACACTGCAGGTTGTATTATAACGATCACGCAGAGTTTGTATGACAGAGTGGGCAACTCCTAATCTCCTAGCAACTTCTCGCAGCCCTACATCATCCTGCAGCCATGCCATTGCTCTCCATCTAACAACATTGGTCAAGAGTCTTAGCTGAGCCATGGCTAAAATGGTAAATGTTACAAACATACCCATTGCCCGTTCCTTCTAAAAAGTGGGTGAAATGTGGTCACTATAGTTACGACTTGCTAGTGAAAAGCAAATTTCAGCAATGTTATCAACAGGCTTTGCCATAGGAAGCATTTTCAAACATGCATTATTTCCCTTTCCACCACGTACATTTGATTGACCTTGGAGGTACACACACGTAACACAGATTTGATTTATTGTCAGATTAACAAACATTGTTTAAGCATGCAACAAAATGCAGCAAAACTTTTTTGACTGAATGTTCAGGTTTTTAAAAAACAGCATAGTTGAAATGACCTAAAAATTGAAAGTGGCCTTTAACTTTTTTTTAGCAGTATATATTCAGTCATAAATAATTTATTGTATTAAAAGTTTAGAATTTTTTACATCAGCGGCGGTTTTTGTTTTGCACGTTTTTTTTTTTTTTTTTTTAGAGTAGGTTATTCAGACGGGAAGCGCCTATTCGGAGACTCAGTCTTAGATACCCTACCCGTCCTATCAGCTATTTTTAAAATGTTCTCAATGATACTATGCATGTTGTTTAAAAAAGGTGAGTAAACATCGTTCAAAATTAATATGTAATATAACATTTATAAGAGCAGCGCCCACACAAACTTCGGAACAACCCAGCATATATTAGGGCAAACACAAAGGTTAAAGGGAGCTGAAACCCGAAAGCTGCCCTTCTCTAGATACGTCTCATTTGCACCAAAGAACACACGAAGAAGGGAATTAGAGACATGAAAGGGGTAAAGAACCCATGAAGAAGGGAATTAGAGACATGAAAGCGGTAAAGAACACATGAAGAAGGGAATTAGAGACATGAAAGGGGTAAAGAACACATGAAGAAGAGAATTAGAGACATGAAAGGGGTAAAGAACACATGAAGAAGGGAATTAGAGACATGAAAGGGGTAAAGAACACATGAAGAAGGGAATTAGAGACATGAAAGGGATAAAGAACCCATGAAGAAGGGAATTAGAGACATGAAAGGGGTAAAGAACACATGGAAAGACCCTGAACGGATGGCAAAAGTACATGTCAGCTTCGCGTGCTTTTGTTGGAGGCATGTGCCCCTAAGTAAGTTGCACGACCTCAGAAATAGATTAAAACCTCAGCTTTCAAAGGAATCCCTCAGGTCCATGGAAAGGGAAAAGGTCTATAACTATATAAGAAATCTATTTTGAAGTTACATTTTATTGTTCTAATAAACGTCTGTTAAAAGTGGCACGGTAAATACATTTAATGTCGCTAACATGATAGTCGAATTGTGTACAAATAAGTAAATACACCGCCCAATGGGCTGATCACCCGTTGGCTTGTCACACCGATTACGGAAACAACGGCAGATGGATCTATCTGTTGTTGCCCTAAAGACGCCGCTAGGCGTGATGGGAAACTACAGCAGAGAAAATCAATCTGTTGTTGCCCTTAAGACGCCACAAGGCGTGATAGCCTCTGACTGCTTGGTCGGTCTTTGGCTAAGGACGGAAGAAGAAGAAGAAGAAGTAAATACACCACTAACGATAATTTAATGTCAACGATTTGAACTAGGACAGCTCGTGACCCATTTAACCTTGACATTAACCGAGTAAGGGACAATCACTCTGCATTCTTATTATCTGTTGTCCACTATTCCAGGTCTGAAACTCATCCTTGACTTTGTGCCATCCTACACGAGCAGTGAGCACGAATGGTTTCAAAAAAGTGTCCGACGGGAAGGGAAGTACGAAGACTACTACATATGGCATGATGGGAGACTTCTGCCAAACGGCACGCGAGCACCGCCAAGTAACTGGGTCAGTAAGATTAAATTTTCTTAAGTCTTGGTTCTTCTTCTGACGCGGTGAAGCACCAACAACTTGGATGGTTATTGTTCTGCTTAATGCTGTGTTCTTGAATTTCATTATCACAGTTAACTTGTATCTCCTTACAGGCGCATTAAACCAGATTGTGCATGAGGCCTGGGCTCAAGCGTTTAAATACTCTTGTAATGTTAGCTTCTATAACAATTTGTTTTACTTGATAAGGTTACCAGTCCCATTAGTCACCTCTTTACTGGGGAATCCTTGAATTTACTTCAGCAATAAAAATTACACTTACGGTTCATTTGTCCTGTCGTAACCTCGCCATCGCTATGTGATCAATTTTACTTGAATATAAAAAGTACTTCGTGGGTAGGGAGTGAATGTATTATCCGTGAAGTTGTGAGAAATATGTCGTTTCGTTCCACACTACTTCAAGATGTCAAGTTCTCCATCGATCTATTATCCGTGAAGTTGTGAGAAATATGTCGTTTCGTTCCACGCTACTTCAAGATGTCAAGTTCTCCAGCGATACTTCAAGATGTCAAGTTCTCCAGCGATACTTCAAGATGTCAAGTTCTCCAGCGATACTTCAAGATGTCAAGTTCTCCATCGATCCAATAAATGCACGCACCTTTATTATTCATCGTCATTTGACGCTTATTAACGGGGAGAACGCTTTTGCTATTGTCAATATTCGAGTGGCAAAGTGGGTAGAGCTGTTGTTGCTTGAGGCAAAGGGACCAGGCTCTGGACCATGTGACGTCATACTCTAGTCTACCCAGCTGTAAATATCATATATCATATCCCTCCACTCCCAAAGGAGCATAGGCCTTCAACAAACACATGCCAGGTCCTCCTGTCACGTGCTATCATCTCATGTTCTTTCCACGTTCTCCTTATCATTTTCATCTCTGTTTCCAGCTCTCTTCTCCATGTGCTTCTTGGTCTACCTCTGCCTCTCTTGCCCTGGGGGTTCCAGAACAAGGACTGCCTTGTCACGCTATCAACAGGTTTCCTCAGTGTGTGTCCTATCCATCGCCATCGTCTTCTTCTCATCTCTTGTTCCACTGGCACTTGTCTAGTCTTGTCATCAGTTCCATGTTGGTAACCTTGTCATACCATTTTAATCCCTCTATTCTACGCAAGCACCCATTTATGAAAGTCTGTAGCTTTTTGGTGGTTGTCTTTGTTGTTCTCCATGTCTCAGAGCAATACAATAGGACTGACTTCACATTTGAGTTGAAGATTCTTATTTTCGTGTTGGATCCGATTTCTCTTGAACTCCATATATTTCCCAATGCAATGAAAGCTCCTCTTTCCTTTTGTATTCTTATTTTGATATCGCTGTCTGTCCCTCCAACTTTGTCTATATTACTGCCAAGATATGTGCACGATTCTACATCTTGTATTGGTGTTTCTTCAAGTTCAACTCTGTTATCATTACCTGCATTTATTCTCGTTATCTTTGTCTTTTCCCTGTGTTTTTTCTGACCCAATTGCTGTGACCTCTCATCGAGTGTTTTCAATTTGTCCTGCATCTGATTACGGCTATGGGACAGTAGAGCCAAGTGTTGCGTACATATTTTTTATATGTCGCACAGATTACAGTTGATACGATTACAAATGAAAATGTAACTATCTGTTTGATAAAAGGATATTTATTTATGAACTTACAACTTTTAAGAAAGGGGAATAACTCAGAATAGTAAATGTGTATTTTATTCTTTGAGTGATCGGTTCCTGTTTTGTTTCCGTGGATTGAACAAGCGGAGGAATTTAGATTTTCTATTATAGCTGGAAACAGATTGTTCTCGCTTAAGGTTTTGCAGGAATATTGAAAGTCCGAATCTAGGTTTATTGTTTGTCTGTTTGAGACGATTCCGTCTTATATCATGTTATCTTTGTGTGTCTGGGCTGGATTATTTGTTCTTACACTCTGAGCGGATGAAGATAAAGTAGTGTGTTCTTCGGTTATGGAGTCTGGCGGGACGCCAATGTCGAGCGGTCCAAAGTTTTGTGATCTCAAGTTATCATGGGGAAGAAGATTGTGTATTCTAGGACTGTTTTAGTCTATGTGTTCCCCAGTATTATTTCTATTACGCCAGAAAAGTGTTTTTGTGCTTGCTATTGATTCTTGGCCAAGGTAAACGTACTTTTACTGACTTCGTTCCTAGGCTTACGATGGGTTATGTTTAGGCCTACATGAATCTACTTATGTTCAGATGTCAGAACGACATATCGTTTAGCAGCACTAAGAATGTTTCTACACAGCAATTACGAGGACAGATAATGCTGATATTGGTGGAAACTTTGATATCCTTATGAAGTGAATCTTTCTAGAAGTTTTGTCATCTCACCGTTGTGTGAGCGATGTTAATGACCAAGGAAGCCATCTTGGAATCCGAATTATTGTCAATCATTCATCAGAGAACAGGGTTGTCCCTTACTACCCGATAATGATCCAGAGATCACAGTTATGAAAGAAAGATCTATTATGGGAGATTTAGCATTTACTCCGAAGATATGTGCTGAATGCTATTTGAAAGAATCTACGCTAGAGTACAAGCTACACTCATGCTAAGAGAGATTCTGTACAAGAGTCACTATGAACATTATGTATAAACTGACGTGATCTGTCAGTACAACCTGATATATATATATATATATATATATAGATGTGGACTAACTATAGAACTCTGAATGCTTGTCTACAAATGTTCCAGTATGAGGTTATCCAGCATGTATGCTAACTTATGATACACCATTGATCAACACCATGCTGTTTATGTCGTCATGTGTTCCTGTAACCATACACGTACTGTTCCAGTGTGCGTCTCATTAAATATTATAAAAAGAACACAGTACTACCTTACATCCTTAACTTCCACCTGTGATTGGAGTGAGTTAGCTGTGAACAGTCTGACACCATTCTTTACAGTGGTGGGCCAGCTTCCTGGGTCAACCTGCACAGTGGACATATTTGAGAAGTCAGCTACTGAGACCAGACCATTCCTTGGGGCCTGTTACGACACACGTAAACACCGGCAGTACAACTCTGCAGTCGATGTCAGCGCGACCTGTCCTATCGAGGTATACAGTAACTAGGTCAGCGTTTGTTGACATTTTTTGTTGATGGACATTTGCCATAGAACAGACAGCGTTACACAGCAAGTTTGTTTGGAACAGACAGCATTACATATCAGAGTTGGAACATATATTTGACAGTGTTTGCAAAATGTACAGTGCAACTGAAGCGAGAAGTCTTACTTGTGATTCTGATGAACTGTAAACAGTGGATTCTCCTGCACTGCCATAGTTTGTGTTTGAACTTTTATGATTTAGGCCAGATTTGATTATTTAATAAAGTACCATAGTACTGTAGCATTATTGCGTATAACTGTGCCTTCTTCGCAACACATTCTATCTGCAACACATTACATTACATTATATTATAAATATTTATGCTATATGTACATTTATGTTTACATGTTTATATGTGATATTTGTTTGTACTCTGCGGGTTGTTGTTTCGGTTGGGCGGAGTCTCCCTTAGATCATACCACGTGATAGAGGTCGTCTATTGTGAGCGTTTTCTATAGGGTGAGCAAATTTCCGATACTGGAATTTGCAAAGCGACTGCTGTTGCTATTTTTTTTTTTTTGGTTAGTTGTGACGATATGGTCAGTGTTGTTTTCGGAAGTTTCTTCACATTCTTTAGTTTTGTTTTGATTTGTTTGTAATTTGTTGGTCTACCCTATTCTATCTTTCAGTTCTATTCTCAATTTATATTTATATACTGTGGCGTTATTTGTATTTGTTATCCTCTTGCGGTTTATCTTTTATTGTTTTTTCCATTCGATTTATTTGATTTCCGCAAATGTTTTCATGTTGTCTTGTATAATTGTTTTTTATGTTCTTGATCGACATACACTATTTAAAATATAGTTGATCATATGGATTTATGTGAAAGAATCAACTGATGATTAATGTTGATTAGATAAGACACTATTTCTTGTGCATTGCACTTATGTTATAGAGTGTTGCAGCAATTTATAATTGTTATTTTTTCAAAGAAATATACAAGACCTTGATAAGGCTTGTCTCACACAGACATTGTGATTGTGTGCTGATTAATACAGTGATTAAGAACTTTTTGCTATATTACCTTGAAATATATTTTATTATTATTGTTTCAAGTGAGTAGTAGTATCATTGTCAGACATCATGTCTACATTAGAATACTTTATTGCACAAGGGAGATCCCTTGATAAGACTGGTACAGACTTAGAACAATGGGCAGTTGCTCAATATGACAAAGCATTAGCTGCTGAAGAGAGAAAAGTTCTGGCTGAAGAGAAAAGATTAGAAAGAGAATTTGAACAAAAGAAATTGCAGATACAGACTGAGGAAAAAAGATTCCAGATGGAAATGGAAAAAGAAAAAAGAAAAGATGAGGCTGCTGCGGCTGCTGAAGAGAAAAAAGCAATGAGAGAACATGAACACCAAAAAAGAACTTTTAGCATTTGAGTTAGAAAAGTTAAAATTAACAAACATAAGTAATGTTAATCAAGCATCTGGTGGTAATGGTAAACCCTTTACTTACAAGGTCAAGGTACCAGCGTTCAATCCTTCCAGCGATGACATAACATTCTGGTTAAATAGATTTGAACGCTCTTGTCGAGCCCATAATGTGGACAAATCACAATATGCTAACCAGTTGTCAGAAAATTTGAAAGGTGATTCTCTGACTAGTTTAAGTTTGGTTGAAGAGGCTGACAAGGATAATTATGATGTTATTAGGGCAGCCTTATTAAAGAAGTACCAGTTGTCTGAGGAAGGTTACCGGAATTTGTTTAAGACAATGGTTCCTGAGGCAGGTGTAGAATTCTCAGAATTCATTGCAAGGACACGTCTTACATTTGATCGTTGAATTGAGTTGTCCAAAACAGAAAAGACATATGAAGCCCTTATGGACTTGATACTCAGAGATAAGATTATGTCAAGTATAAATAAACCATTCCTTGAATTCTTACATGAGCGTAAACCCAAGACACTAAAAGAAATGGAACAGTATTGTACCCAATACGTCACTGCACATCCAGACGTAGCTATTAGCAATACTACTAAGGTTAGGGAAGGTATGCCAGTTGCTTCAGCAACACCATACAACCCTAATCACTCACGCAGATTCCAAGAACCTCAAAATAGGTTTAATAAAAAAGGTAGCCATAACGGTTATCAGAACCAAGGTAACCAATCATTTCAGGGTTCTTCTTCGAATACCTGGAGACGAGCCGACAGCCCTCGATTCAGAGGTGGTCATAATTATAGAAACTTTCGCAAAGGAAGTCATTATAGAAATTATCCAAGTTTTCCCTCATGGAGACAACAAGATCATAATTACAGAGATACTCATTATAATGAATATGATAATAGTAACCAAAGGAACTATGACTCAAACCCAAGGAGGGGTTATAACAGTGGAAACAAGGATAATTACAGAGGCAATAATAACAGAGGTAGAGCACAATACAAAAAACATAAATCTCATTACCAGGCGAACTCTGCTCAGCAAGAGTCCCACGAATCCTATAAACAAAATAAAGATAATGATGACTCTAATAATATGGCATGTGCCGCTTTTGATTTTGGGAGAGCATCTCAGTGCCCCCAATGCAATACATTATTTGAGCCAACCACAGTGTCTACTTTAAGCTGTGGCCATCCTCTTCCCGCTCTTCCTGCGTCAATCGCGCATGATGGAAGAGGTTCTCTAGTCTTACACAAAGGTTTAGTAAATGACAATCCAGTCTCAGTACTTTTTGATTCTGGATGCACAACAATTGGTGTTAGGCAGTCACTAATAGATCCTTCTCATGCTACAGGCAAAGTAGTCAAATGCGTAACATTTGGCGGCACCATAGAGAAATACTCTACCGCTATCATTAGGATTGCTACTCCTTTCTTCACAGGAGATGTACACGCATGTCTTTTGCCGAATCCGATCGCTGATCTTATCATCGGTCGCATTCACGGAGTAAAAGAATGCACTTCGCAACAAATTTCCGTTTGGGAAAAGCAAAATATGCAAACTGCTAATGTTGTAGTCACTAGAGCTCAAGCTCTCAATATGCCTGAAACTTCATCTACTGAAGATATTGAAGTGCATAACCAAGATGATCCTTTGGTAATTTCTCGTGACTCGTTTATAAAACAACAAGAAGAGGATCCGACTCTTAAGAAATTCTTCACTCTTGTAACAAAAGGTGATCCGAATAGAGATACCAAGCGTAAATCTTGGATTACAATGAAGAATGGTGTACTTGTACGTATGGTGCAAGACTCCACTAATTCAAGTCATTCTCAGATTCTTGTACCCAAGAAATTGAGAGTTAAAATTTTACAACATGCACACGACTCTCAGTGTGCTGGACACATGGGTTTTTCCAGTACAAAGTCAAGAGTTCTTGCGGCTTTCTTTTGGCCTTTTGTGAACAAGGACATACGGATCTATTGTCGATCCTGTAAAGTATGTCAAGAAGTCAAAGCCAAAGGTCCTCGTCATGCTGCGCCTATTCAGGCTGCAGACATTCCTATTCGACCATTTCAGAAAATGGCGATAGACATCATTGGTCCATTTAAGATCAAATCTGCTAGAGGACATCAATTTATCTTAACGTGTGTGGACATGTGCACACGTTGGCCAGAGGCTATCCCTCTGAAGAGCATTACTACTGCTGACATTGCAGATGCTCTTTGGCTTATATTTTCTCGCCTGGGATTCCCCGGAGAAATATTATCAGATCATGGCACCCAACTAATATCGGATACCATGTCTCAAGTAATGTCTACTCTACAGATAGAGAGATCTTTGAGTAGCATCTATCATCCTATGTCCAATGGGATGGTAGAACGGCTAAATAGAACACTTAAGAACTTATTAGGAAAGATAACTGAGGATCATCCTCAAGATTGGGACAGGGTTCTACCCGCGGCCCTCTTCGCTTACAGGGAGGTCCCCAATGAACATACAGGATTTTCTCCCTTTGAACTTGTCTTTGGCGCGCGACCGCGCGGCCCTATGTCTTTGCTTCATGATCTCATAACAGCGGACAATATTGACGATGACACAAAATCCTCTTACGAATATGTCATCACGCTGAGAGAAAAAATTATCGAAGCATGCAAATTAGCAACGTCCTCTTCTGAATTTGCTAAACAGAAGGCAAGGCAATTTGCTAATAAAAAAAAGAACTTTACGACAACTTTGTCCTGGTGACAAAGCATTTGTTTTGCTACCTTGTAGGGAAAATAGACTCCTTATTTCTTGGAAAGGTCCGTACGATATAATATCGAAAATTTCAGATGTTGACTATATTGTCGATATTAACGGGAAGCATAAAACCTTCCACATCAATATGCTTACGGAATTCCATGAACGTCCTGACTATTTACAGCCTATTTTCCAGGCAACGGACGATTCTCCAGTTCAACATGGTCAATACTCATCACTGTCCGTTATACAGGATGAGGAAACAAGTTTTTCGGATGTTAATCTTCCGCTTCCAATGATCCCACTTCACTCTAGTGAATCATGGAAAGACGTTACTGTTTCTCCTGATTTGTCTCTAGGAGAACAGCGACAGGTTTCGGCTATGTTACAAACATTTCAGGATGTCCTCACTGACATCCCTGGGCAAACTCATGTCATTGAGCATGACATTATTCTAACTGAACATACTCCTATTAGGGTTAGACCTTACCCTATCCCTATACATTTTCAAGCACAGGTTGAAAAGGAGTTAGATGAAATGATAGATTTACAAATAATCGAACCATCCACTTCTGCTTATTCTTCGCCGATGGTTATTGTTCGAAAAAAAGACAATAACATACGTCTTTGCGTTGACTATCGCAAATTGAATCAAGTGACAAAGTTTGATGCTGAACCTATGCCTTTACTAGAAGAGCTACTTACTCGACTTTCTAAATCTCATTTTTTCACTAAACTTGATTTGTCTAAAGGATATTGGCAAGTTCCATTATCCGAAAGCGCCAAACCTCTTACCGCTTTCTCTACTCCTAGAGGCCTTTTCCAATGGAATTTTATGCCTTTCGGCCTTATGAACGCACCAGCTACATTCGTACGCATGATGCGTCGAATCCTATCGTATCGGTCAGATGTCATTGCTTATCTAGACGACATCTGTCTTTTTTAGCGATACTTGGGAAGATCACTATTCAGGGTTAGTTGAATTGTTATCAACTCTACGCGAGCATAACCTGACAGCAAAACCATCGAAAGCTTGCATTGGTTTTAGCGAAATTGCTTTCCTAGGCCATCGAGTAGGTCATGGTTTCCTGAAGACAGAGGACCATAATATCACTAAAATACTTAACATCTCTATCCCTAAGACTAAAAAGCAAGTGCGAAGTCTTTTAGGTCTCATACAATTTTATGGACGATTCATTCCGAAACTGTCCTCTATCATGGCACCTCTTTCGACACTACTAAAGAAAGGGTCGCCTAATATGGTTCACTGGTCTCAGGAATGCCAATTATCACTAGATAAGATCAAAACTATGTTTTCAACACCACCTATTTTAGTGTTACCTACTACAGATAAGACATTTGTTCTTCGTAGTGACGCTTCATCCACTGGGATTGGAGCGGCACTAATGCAAGAGTACTCTGGAACTCTGCATCCTGTAATGTACATATCCAGAAAACTTAATGCTGCAGAAAGGAATTACTCGGTTTTAGACCGGGAATTATTGGCGATGGTTTGGTCAATTCTCAAACTTCAAAGATTCCTTCTTGGTGCACATTTCATAGTGGAAACTGACCAGAAAGCTCTTACTGCTACCCAAAGTAAGAACTTGAAGAGCTCGAGATCAACTCGATACGCGATCGCTCTTCAACCTTTTCATTTTTCGGTACGAGCTATCCGTGGTTCAGAAAATGTGATGGCGGACATTCTGTCGAGATGCCCACATGATGCCACTTAACTGTTAAATATTGGACTTTCCTAACATGTATAACTTTACATCAGTTATTCTTTTTCTTCTATATCAAAATGTGTACACATTTGTAATATATGATTTGGTGACTGTATAAATACTTAGCGGTTCACTTATTTTGATTCACTGCTAATTCTTTGATGACGTTTCTTTTGCCAATCGTGAACTTATGATACCTAATATGAAATGATTATTGAAATTATTGTATACATTGTGTCATTGCCAATATGGTAGTAGGCATTGGTGGCAACTCCCTGGAAATGTTTACACTTAGAGAAATACTTTCTCTGAGATGTTGAGATATATATTCTCATTCTTTGCCTTAATCTGGCTTTATAAATTCTTGATACTTCTCATCTGCGCATCATATGTGCGTTGGGGGGCCTATTTTATGTGGCTCTCAGAGAGAAAAAAAAAATTTCATTTTTTTTTCCCGGGGGTTGCGGTAGTCTGTTGCGTACATATTTTTTATATGTCGCACAGATTACAGTTGATACGATTACAAATGAAAATGTAACTATCTGTTTGATAAAAGGATATTTATTTATGAACTTACAACTTTTAAGAAAGGGGAATAACTCAGAATAGTAAATGTGTATTTTTTTCTTTGAGTGATCTGTTCCTGTTTTGTTTCCGTGGATTGAACAAGCGGAGGAATCTACATTTTCTATTATAGCTGGAAACAGATTGTTCTCGCTTAAGGTTTTGCAGGAATATTGAAAGTCCGAATCTAGGTTTACTGTTTGTCTGTTTGAGACGATTCCGTCTTATATCATGTTATCTTTGTGTGTCTGGGCTGGATTATTTGTTCTTACATTCTGAGCGGATGAAGATAAAGTAGTGTGTTCTTCGGTTATGGAGTCTGGCGGGACGCCAATGTCGAGCGGTCCAAAGTTTTGTGATCTCAAGTTATCATGGGGAAGAAGATTGTGTCTTCTAGGACTGTTTTAGTCTATGTGTTCCCCAGTATTATTTCTATTACGCCAGAAAAGTGTTTTTGTGCTTGCTATTGATTCTTGGCCAAGGTAAACGTACTTTTACTGACTTCGTTCCTAGGCTTACGATGGGTTTATGTTTAGGCCTACATGAATCTACTTATTATTCAGATGTCAGAACGACATATCGTTTAGCAGCACTAAGAATGTTTCTTACACAGCAATTATGAGGACAGATAATGCTGATATTGGTGGAAACTTTGATATCCTTATGAAGTGAATCTTTCTAGAAGTTTTGTCATCTCACCGTTGTGTGAGCGATGTTAATGACCAAGGAAGCCATCTTGGAATCCGAATTATTGTCAATCATTCATCAGAGAACAGGGTTGTCCCTTACTACCCGATAATGATCCAGAGATCACAGTTATGAAAGAAAGATCTATTATGGGAGATTTAGCATTTACTCCGAAGATATGTGCTGAATGCTATTTGAAAGAATCTACGCTAGAGTACAAGCTACACTCATGCTAAGAGAGATTCTGTACAAGAGTCACTATGAACATTATGTATAAACTGACGTGATCTGTCAGTACAACCTGATATATATATATATATATATATAGATGTGGACTAACTATAGAAACTCTGAATGCTTGTCTACAAATGTTCCAGTATGAGGTTATCCAGCATGTATGCTAACTTAAGATGATACACCATTGATCAACACCATGCTGTTTATGTCGTCATGTGTTCCTGTAACCATACACGTACTGTTCCAGTGTGCGGCTCATTAAATATTATAAAAAGAACACAGTAGTTCCAGTAATCCTTGACTTCTACATGTGAGAGTATGAATATATTGTTACCAAGTTGTCAACTCTTCAGAACCATTCTACCATTCGCGTACAATGTACTCTCACTTCAATGTTTACACTACCCTGTGTAGGTCGAGTTGACCTGTGTCTGTCTTCACGGTGACAGCACCTCTTTGAATACAACAGTACTACCAGCCATCATACTTTACAGTGAGGTTCTTTACACCACACTCGATTCTTTACAGTGGAGTCGCAAACAACAGAACTTTACAGTGGTGTACTACAGTTGTACACCCGTGTGTTACCGGGGCCCGAAAGGGGAGCAAAGAATAGTAACACTGCACCCTACCACGCATGTCGTAAAAAGCGACTAACGAGGGTATGGGCATGGGGCTGTTTACCCCATCCCGTAAAAACTTCGCACAGTGGGCTGATCACCTGCTTGCCAACCAATCTGATTACGGAAACAATGATAGATTGTTTGGTCTGTTTTTGTTCCACAAAGACGCCACTAGGCGTGGTGGAAACAGCGATAGATCGATCAATTTGTTGTTGCCCTAAGACGCCACTAGGCGTACTGGCCACATACTGCTTTGCCGGTTGATGGCTAAGGATGGAAGACGAAGACTACAGTTGTAGTAAGAAAGAACTTCTTTACACTGGTGGCCGTATAACTATCTTTACAGCGGTGGCCACTATATCCATTACAAGAGACTGTAGTAAGAGAGATATCTTTACACCAAGTCATCAGCAAAATCCAGATCATCCAACTGCGTAGTCAGAGTCCACTGGATTCCATTTCTGTTGTGTGTTGTTGATGTTCTCATAACCCAGTCTATTGCTAATAAGAAAAGAAATGGAGACAAGGGGCATCCCTGTCGCACTCCTGTTCTTATCCCAAATGGTTCTGTAAGCTGTCCTTCATGAAAAACTCTGCATGTCATGTCTTCATATGTTTTCTTTATTAAATTAATGATCTTCTGTGGAACTCCATAATGCCTCATCAATTTCCAAAGTGATTCTCTGTCTACACTGTCAAATGCCTTTTCGGTAGTCCACAAATCCGATGTATAATGGTGAATTCCATTCCAGACTTTGTTCAACTTTTATTCTCAAAGTGGCTATCTGGTCTGTACAGGGTCTGTTTTGTCGAAAACCAGCTTGTTCATCTCTCAGTTTCTTGTCTATGGACTCTTTTAATCTCTCAAGGATAATCCTATTTAATACTTTTCCTGGCACTGATAGTAACATTATTCCTCTATAATTTGTGCACTCTTGTAAATTTCCTTTCTTAGGCAACTTAACCAGATATCCTTCCTTCTATTCTGCTGGTATCTCTTCCTTTTCCCAGACTTTACCAAGTAATTTATATAACATCTCTGTAGCCGTGTTGATATCTGCTTTGATGGCCTCTGCTGGAATGCCATCAGGTCCAGACGCTTTTCCATCTCTTAGGAGCTTTATGGCTTTCTTAATTTCTTCCTTCGTTGGTCTTTCACCGTTAATTTGTAGCTCTTCTTCTGCTGGCTGGATGTCCGGGGGGTTTTGTGGAGCTGGTCTATTGAGAAGGTCTTCAAAATATTCTGTCCACCTCTTCATTTGCTCTTGTATATTGCTGAGCAGTTTTCCATTCTTGTCTTTTATGAGGCAACTTGTTTGCTTGTATTTCCCTGTCAGCTTCTTTGTGCTGTTATACAGTTCTCTCATATTTCCTTTGGCTGCAGCATCTTCTGCCTCTCTTGCCAACTCCTCAATATACTTCCTCTTGTCTCTTTTGATACTTCTTTTAACTTCTTTGTTTGCTTCGGTGTACACTTCTTGAGCCTTGGCTTTGGAACTTCTGGTTTTGCTTGTGTTTAAAACTGCTTTCTTGTTTTTTCTGTCTTTTATCTTATTGATGGTTTCTGTTGTTATTCATGCTTTTTGTTGTCGTTCTCTTTTCCCCAGTATTTCTTCACATGTCTCATTCAATACCGTTTTGATTTGCTGCCAATAGTCTTCTGTATTCTCTACATCTTCCAGCTGTTGGAGCACTTGGAATTTATTGGATATTGTGACCGCAAATTTGTCTCTTGTTTCTTGATTTCTTAGATGTCCTACATTAAATTGTTGTCTATAATTTTAAATTGTTGCATATCTCTTGAGTTTCATTTTTACTTTGGCTATCAGAAGGTGGTGATCTGATGCCACATCTGCTCCTCTATATACCTTTACATCCTGCAATGATGATCTAAACTTCTTGTTTATGCGTATATGATCAATCTGATTTTCTGTTCTATGGTCTGGTGATATCCATGTTGCCTTGCATATTCTCTTATGTGGAAACATGCTTCCTCCTATAGCCAGTTGATTTGAAGCACAGAAGTTTGAGAATAGTTCCCCGTTTTCATTCATTATTCCCAGACCCTGTTTTCCCATGACTTCCTCAAAGCCGGTGTTGACTGTACCTATCTTTGCATTTATGTCACCCATCAAAATTGTGATGTCTCTTCTTTTTACTTTTTCCATAATTTCCTGTAGTCTAGTATAAAATGCTTCTTTCACAGACTCTTCTTTGTCATTAGTTGGTGCATAACATTGGATGACATTTACATTTATTTTCTTTTCAGCTGTTTTAAAAGTAGTTGTTATTATTCTGGGTCCAACGGCTTCCCATTCAATGAGTGCTTTCTGTAATTCTTTAGATAACATAAGAGCTACCCCTTCACTGTGGTGTGAACTTTCGTCTTCATGTCCTGAGGACAGCACCAATTCCCCTGTGATGAGTTTCTTCCTGTCTACCCCCTCCCACTTTGCTTCACACAGTCCCAGAACCTCGAATTTATATTCCCTCATTTCTGCTGCTACTTGTGCCACTTTCCCTTGTTCGTTTAATGTCCGAACATTCCAGGTGCCAAATCTGGAAGTTCTCCTAGAAGAAAGAAGGTTAGTCAGTAACACAGACTCCTTTCGGCTTTCTCTGTGTTGCATCATACCCCTCCCTGCGAGAGGACCTTCCCCTGTCTTGGATGGCTGTGTTTTATTTTCTTTAATTGACTTGTCCATGTTTGTTGAAGTTTTTTGTGGTTTAAATTTTTTACAGAATGGGGTAACCAGCCCCATGCCCAACCCTCCTTAGTCGCTTTCTACGGCATGCTTGACAGGGAACAGTGTTACTATTCTTTGCTCCCCTTTCGGGCCCCGGTAACACACGGGCGAGCTGTAAATATGAATACTTTAATCTGCGCTGAGTTGGGGAAAGCAAAGGCTACGTGGAAGGGAAATGGTCACCCTCCACTTCCTTAAGCTCAGACCTACAAGATGGTCTCTAACATTTCATTCCCCTACGGCAGTTATCTACTTTGGGACTAGCTTTACCTTCTTAACTTAGTACAGCGTAACGAGACCAACAAAAACAACAACTAAAACATAAATGGATGCTTGCGTAGACTAGAAGGATTGAAACCATATGACAAGATCACTAATGTGGAACTGATGACAAGAACCAGACATGCACAAGTGCAACAAGAGATGACAATAACCAGACATGCACAAGTGCAACAAGAGATGAGAAGAAGGCGCTGGAGATGGGTAGGACACACACTGGGTAAAACTTTTGACAGCATTATCAGGGGGTCATTGTTCTGGTATTACCAGGTTAAGAGAGGTAGAGGAAAACCAAAGAACACAAGGAGAAGAGAACTGGAGACAGACATGAAGGGGTTGAAGAAGACATGGAAAAGCCTTGAGGCGATGGCACAGGACAGGAATACTGGCATAAGTTTGTTGAAGGCCTATGTTCCTGTGGGAGCAGCAGAAACGTGATGATTCAGTATTTCTGATCTTTTCGTGTTTCCTCGGCGCTTTTTATTTTTTGTTTGTTTATTACATTCTCTCTACTCTTCTTCTCGGGTCATTTGCCCCTGATTGACCAAGCATTGGCGTCTTGTAAGGCAGCAACAAAAAAGGTAAAGGTAAAGGATCCCGTTACACGCCCATTGAGGCATATTGGGAATATGGTGTTAGGCCCATATTTTCTTGACCGTCGGCACACTAGGGGTGATGTAGTCAGCATCACGCCCGCCGCCTTAACCTTCCTAGAGTTGCAGCAACAAACTTTCCCCATTTTGCTCGGTGCCCCAACTCTTTGTTCATGCTTTGCCTCTCAAACTCCACTCTTCTCCTCTACTCTTTTCTTTTCCTTTTTTTTAGGGTGTTTCTCTTGAGATTGGAGTGGGACTATATTAAATGAACAAGAAATGTGTGTGTTTTAGAATTACCCTTGAAAATTGTGTGCTCTCAAATTAACCTTGAAACATACCTCTTTAAGAACTGACCTTGAATCTTGTTTTTAAAAAAAAAAATAGTATTGGAGTTCGTTTTGCAAGTGAACGGGATGTTTCGGGATAACACTTCGTCAGCCGTAGTCACTAACAGAAAACAAAGACGATAAATAAAGAAAGGCTATAACTCTGCTTAGCTTGGTCTCAAGCCCAAGTGAAAAAATGAGGAGAGACGGCAAGCAAGGAGGCTGTAAGAAGGCAGTCCCTCCATTTTGCAAATTCACAACTGGCCAATCACCAGGTTACCTTAAAAACTGACTACCTCTACACCTCATGGTAGAAGAGGAACGATAGTTATATTATATTGAGAGACACCCAAAACGCACGGGAAAGACAACTGGAGAGACACATAACAAAGGGTAGAAAAGAACGGACAGCCGGGGACTAGGGCTTGGCGTGAACACATTCTGTACTCATGCCCCAAAGTGGGCGGAAGGGTAATTAAAGAATTATTATTATATGTGTCCTTTCATATAAGATCTTCAGTGTACATGCTGACTGTACTGTTATTATGATCATAATAATTACCGTTTTATTCTGGTTTAACCGATGTAACTAAAAACTCTGGCACATTACAGCTAGCGGTCTTTGGCTGGTCTGCCTGGGAGTGGCATCCGGTTCGACAGCAGTACTATTATCACAGCTTCTTCGTGAAACAACCAAACCTGAACCACAGAAACCCGGATGTTGAGTGGGAGATGAAGGTGGGAAAATAGGCCGTGCTTGAAAGTGTGTGTTAGTGAGTAACAAGGAAAATACAAGAACCGAAAAAATTTAAAGACAATTAATTCTTCTTTTTCGTTCGTCCTGAAAAGGACGTTGGTTGCGTTGTGTCTGTTTACAGCGGAGCTGCAATATCTGTGCCTTTCGGCCGGCACATCCGACTTCAGCACGGCATTTTTTGGGACCGGGTTTGCCTTCCCTCTTCGATCCCTACTCTCTCAGCCAGACAGCAGTGATGCAGCCTGTTTCCAGGACCACCACATGGAGGTGGAGTAGGGTCTTAGTCAGCTCTGGTTGGCTGACCCTGACAAGCAGTCAAGCTATGAGTCGCTGACTGCATTCTCTATTGCTGCATTTTTGGGTCCCAGACAATTGATTCAACAATCAATGAAAATCAAAAGCAGAAACTGGAATAACAAAACAAGAAGCCATGCTATGACAATCTCGGCAAAATATACGGTGAAGAGGTGAATACAATGGCGTTGATTGTTGAATTAATTGTCTTTATATTTTTCGGTTTTTGTATTTTCTTTGCTGTATTATTGCTCTTTACCTGTGTTGTTACATTTTATTACATATATACATTACGCGTTTGTAGTGTTCTATAGTATATTTCTTCAACCTGTCTATATTTCTTGTTCTTGTTACCTGTTTGTAACTGTGGCTGGTGAAGGGTGAAACCTGAAACGTCCCGTGTTTCCTGTGTACCTGTAAAACTGATTGAATACCGTTTTATTTGTTAATATATATATATATATATATATATATATATATATATATATATATATATATATATATATATATATATATATATATATATATATATATATATATATATATATATTTATTTATTCTCTTACCAGTTTTTTTTTTTAAAGGATCCCGTTACACGCCCATTGAGGAATATTGGGAATATGGCGTTAGGCCCATATTTTCTTGACCATCGGCACACTAGGTGTGATGTGGTCAGCATCACACTGGCAGCCTTAACCTTCCCAGAGTTGCTCTGGTACCCAGTTGGAGATGGATCGACCCAGGAGCCGTTTGTGGCCTAAAAAAAATCCCACCTCATCTGGGGGATCGAACCATAGACCACTGAGCTAGGAAGCCAGTGCACTAACACTATGCTACCGCGGCTCCCAGTTTTATAGCTGTTCCCTTATTTATTTACTTATACTATGTTAATCGTTAAATCTTCTATATATGTACTAGTGCTAACATCTCCCGTCATTCTCTCTCACTCACGCCGTCACTCACTAACTCTCTCTCTCTCTCTCTCTCTCTCTCTCTCTCTCTCTCTTCCTTACGCCCTGTCTCTCTCCCTCTCTCCCCGTTGCTTGAACTAGTCGAAGTATCCAGACAGACAGATTGAATCTGCCTAACTAACTTACAAGACATGTATATTTAAAACTATTACATGTAATATACTGTATATGTATTTGAAATAAAGGGAGACCAACATAATTAATAAATTCATGCGAAGAAGAGATTTAAACTCAGACATACCTAGACAACACAGGGGATAAAGAAGACACGGTAAGACTTGAATTGATATCCCAGGACAGGGAAGTTTGGCGTAAATATTTGTTGAAGGCATGTGCTTCAAATGGAGAAGGGAGGTAATGAATGACTGGATATATGTATTTGACAAGAACAAGTAAATACATAGCAGACAAAGTAGACATTAAGATATAAATCTTGTCTTTCAGAGTATCTTACGCTTCTGGCTAGACCGAGGAGCTGACGGATTTAGAGTGGACGCCATTCAGCAACTATTTGTTGCCGCTAACTACACTCTGGACGAGCCACCATCTGGTCTAAACATCCTTCCGGTTAGTGTAGGCATTGGGACTCAATTACAAGTATAAGTACTGTTCAGTAAATTATGTTGCTGTCCAGTACATTCAAGTGATTTGCAATAAATTAAGATGATGTCCGGTAAGTGTTGGCTCTGCCTAATAAGTACAGATGCTGTTTGGTAAGTCCAGGTGGTATTCGGTAAGTTATAGTGCTGACCGGTAAATGCAGGCTCTGTTGGACAATGGCATGTGCTCTCATGTAATTGCAAGTACTGCCATCGACTTGGCCCTTGGCACAACTTCATCTCGTCAAAACAAAATCGTTACCACCATTATTGTAATAATTGCTGATTATTGTAATCACTAGCTACAACAACCATCACTTTGTCTTCAGCGAACTATATATGTTTTAGGCATTTCGATGCAAAAAAAAAATCGTTCACTGACTTTCTAGAAAGTGTGAAATAATGTCAAGGTGTTTCCAGGGCCGTGGAAGGAAGAGAGGGTTGCAGCCCGGGCCTGAGACTATGTGAATTACCACAGGTGGCAGACCAATATAAATATTTAAGTATTATTCAAGTTCAGAGGTCTTGTAAAATCCCTGGGGTAGGGGCACTAAATGTGTCTGATCCCTCCGCCTGTTTTTATATCCAGTCATCCTGATTTTGATCATTTTTATTCTCGAATGGGGTTTTGCTATTAAAAGTTTGCCTCTTACTCGATAATTCGTATTCTCCAAATACAGGTTTTCTATTCTATGTGAAGGCTGTTGAAACTTAGTATGTTAATTACCTTTTTCACTACGAGTCTCATGTGCTATATTTCTTCCGAAATTATTTTTCAATAATACAATTTTTACCTTCCATCTACGGTGTCTACGCCACATCCTCGGTATTTCGTTGGAAAGACAAATTTAATCTCGACGTGTTGTCACGTGCTTGCCTTCAAAGCATGAATACACTGCTTAGACAGCGCAGACAACGTTTGCTTGGCCATCTCCGCCGCATGAAAAATGGTCGCATCCCAAAAGATATCTTCTGCGGACAACTGGCAAATGGCAAAAAAACAGTTGGGGGACCGCAGCTGAGATTCAAAATGTGTGCGAGAGAGATATGAGGGCACTGGACATAAATCCAGCAACCTGGGAGGATAAAGCTGCTGATCGCACCAAGTGGCGATGCTATCTACGGCGCCACTTCAGATTGGGCGAAAAGAAGCTCACACAGCAAGCAGAAGAAAAGAGAAAACGTCGAAAGGAACTCCAGGAAAATAAGCAGCTGAGGTCTGTCACCTCAGGGGCGCAAGGGGGCTATTATTATTATTATTATAACACAATTTTATGAAACAATACTTTTATATGATATTTTATGTGTGTTCCTGTTAGTAATTATTTGTTTAAAGTCTGTGATCATATAAGACCAACAGCTAAAGCAAAGAAAAATTTAGACTAAAATAAACTGATGTTTACTATCGACCACAATTTCTTGCGATCGTCTTTCTGTGTTGTCAACACGCAACCCTCGTCTGAGACGACCTTCTTTATCTATTTTTTTCTTTTCTTTTTGGATTTCTCTTATCATGTTATTTCTGTACCCTCCCCTCTCTCCATTAACCGCTCCTTCTGTTTTAGTCGTACCTAGTTTTTAATTGTATTCACAGGCGCCACCTTCATACCGGATCTTTTCGAGTGGCCATTTTGTTTATGCGTATCAGCTCAAAAGCATCACCATCTATTTACGGACCGTATAATTATTATTTTTATTTTCGTACGAATTTCGCGCTTTGTTTCTGTTCTGTTTCCTTTCTCTAACATAGGCCTTGTCGTCGTAACATTGGCTATTCTCTTTATCTTTTGCTGCAGTAAGATGAATCACCTATTATTGTTTACTTCGCTGCCTAACCTCGGAATAGGTTGAAGACATAACTAATTCAAGAATACCAGAGATCGTAGAAATGGCAGAAATGATCATCTTCCCGGTTGGCATGACAACACTCACAGCTCGTTTTCCCGTGAGTACGAAACTAACGTTATTTCTTTTCTTCTGACAGTACGAGTATGACTATTACAAACACGTTTACATCTCCGACCAACCGGAAACAGTTGCAGCAGTGAAAGCCTATCATGATGTGCTGGATGAGTTCTACGACAAAGATGGGAAAATCAGGTAGACAAATATTCTAACAACAAGTTTTGTTTAAATCTAGATAATATTGAATAAATGCTTCCATTATTATAATTATTATTGCTATAATTATCATCATCAATATCGCTATCATTATTGTCCCCCTGTCACTTTATCACATATATCAGTGATTCCCAACAGAGGGGTGGGCCAGGTAATCAGGTACCTGTTATAGAACAGTAGTGCCTTGGAAAGAGTTTGAGTAGGTAATGGGAAGGTGTGTATCGTTTGTGTACTGTGGTGAGTTTTTCTTCCCTTTGTGTTCACTGGGGTGAACGATTTATGCGTGATGTTTGGCGGAGAGATCTGTTAACTGTTCTCGTGTTTTAAGAGTGAGAGTGAGCTGACAGAGTCGGCTGAGAGATTTTGAAGTGTAGAGATGTGTTTTAGAACTTGAAGCTACCAGGTTTCGAACAAGGAACTCGATAACCTTCTCGCAAAAGGCAAGCTCTCTAACAACTCTCCCAAAAAGACGCTTGACCAAAATAGCTACACAGAAAAAATACCACGTCGCTCGAACACAAAATCACAACAATAAAGCGTTTCTCTGAATCCACATCTTCCTTTATGCGGCTGGGCGAAGCGCTCAAATAACTGAACCGTGGCCCACGGCAATATATGCCTAACTGCCCCTCCACTCGCCCGAGCTGTGTTCAGATTTCAGCGGATATAGAACACGCTGTGCAACGGTGATTCCGCATCCGATATTTAGCCGTAAGTCCAAATTTCTACTACGCGCCCTTTCATCATAACAATATAAATTTGAATATCGTAAATATTCATAATTCCGTTGGGGATCCCGTTTACATGCCCATAGAGGCATATTAGGAATATAGTGTTAGGCCCAAATTTTCTCGACCATCTGCACACTAGTGGTCAGCATCACGCCGGCCGCCTTAACCTTCCCAGAGTTGCTCTGGTACCCAATTGAGGCTGGGTCGACCCAGGAGCCATTTGCGGCCTAAAAAAAATTCCACCTCTACTGGGGATCGAACCATGGACCACTGAGCTAGGAAGCTTTGAGTACAAATTATTTCACATTTAACTGATCTATATTATATACGAGGAGAAGTAAAAAAAATAACCTTAATATTTTTTTATTAACATAATATGAACAAATAGGAAAGAAAGCACTTAATCACTTTTCAACAAAGTCCCCACCACGTTCAATGCAGATGTGCCAGCGCTTCACTAATGCCTGGATTCCGTGAGAAAAACACTCTTCTGACTGACTGCGTAGCCACGTATGTACCGCCTCTTTCACCTCATCGTCCGTACTGAACTTCTTGTCACCGAGTGCCGCCTTCGGGGGTCCAAACACATGATAATCACTCGATGCTAGGTCCTGTGAATATGCAGGATGTGGAAGACACTCCAAACGCAGATTCGGGATTTTCGTTACTATCACACGAGCTGTGTGCAGCCGCGCGTTATAATGCTGTAACAACTACACCAGAACTGAGCAAGAAGCGACGTTTTGACCTGATTGTAGGTTTAAAGTGGTTCTGAAGCAGATCACAGTATGATTCTCTGTTGATAGTGAGTCCCCTGGACATGTAATGTTCCAGGATTGGGCCTTTAAAGTCTCAGCTAGCGTAAGCATCAATTCGCCGGCCGGCCGCGTTTTACGGAACTTCTTTGCTTTCGGCGATGATGAATGTCGCCACTCCATGCTGGCTCGCTTAGTCTCTGGTTGGAAGTAGTGGACCCAGCATTCGACATCAGTGACCATACGGCGTAGAAAGATATCTCCTTCAGCTTCACAACATCGTAACAGTGTTTCACAAACATCCACACGAAAGTTCTTTCAGTTCGGGGGTGAGTTGTTTTGGTACCCACCAAGCGGAGAACTTGTGGTACTGCAGCATGTCGTGAATGATGTGGTGCGCCGAGCCATGACTGATCTTCAATTCTCCAGCCACCTCGTCGATTGTTACCCGCCGGCTTTCCCGAATCACTCGTTCCACTGTGTGGTAAACGAACGCCAAAGCCTTATAGCTCTATCTTTTCCTACATCTCTCTTATTATATTTTCTCCAACATTTGTGCTCTTCCATTCCACGTTGGCTCTTTCATCGTTTTCTAGTATCTTTTTAATCACGACTGGACTGTAAAGTGTAATCTTTATTACTAGTGATTTCATTTAGACCTCCACCTTGCATTATCTTATGAAGTCCACACTGCCCGGTGATAAATCTGGTGAAACACATCTGGTTTCATCAAAATCAAACACTTGGGCATGGAACAATTTCTTTGGAGTATTGTTAACTTTGAGGATGGCGCGGCTGACACAAAAGATTAGGCTAAGCACAACACGGTCACCATCACGCTCGATACAATGGCCACGCAAACAATGAACTCCAGGAGTGTGATATAAAAGGGCCTCGACGCAGAATAAATACCTCTGCTTCCAGGTGGAATACAATAAGCCCGGCACGACAAAGAGACTTGTTAGCATGCAAGCGACAATGGACCGAGGGAACAAAGGCCGCCGCCAGAGATCGAAAGGACAGTGGGAAGGCGGGGGACATTTTTGCATTGGCCAGCCAATTATCTCAACACCTGTTTGTCAGGCAAGCCCGACAACGAAATTTGGTCGCGAAATGCCCCACCCACTTTTAGACTGACAGGGAACAAGAGAGATCCTGGAAATGAGCGACCAGAGGGACTCTTAGCTATTGGTTGTATGGGCGGAGTTGTACGTCACCGGTCCAAGGGACCCACATTTGACTTTTAGAGATATAATATACCGCGCAGCCCGCTAGAGCGATGAGTCCAGTTTTTTTAACATGGTGGTGTAGAGAAAGATCCCTAAAGCATAGCCTGCTATTAATTCAGTATGGATAAAATATTTCATTTTATGTGGTGTACTGTGCTCTTAAAGGATTTTGCGAAAGGGAAAAGAAGGTTAGTAGACCTTATACAGATTATTAATACTTTTTTATTATTCTTTATTCATCTTAACCTCACAGCTAAATGTGTGAAAGATAGTTTTCACTTAATTCTTTTCATAAATGATTAATAAAATCAGAAGATTTTCATTTAAGATGATAGGCTGATAGGAAGAAATTAATAGTTCACATTTCACCTTCATCTGGCTTGTTAAATCATCATCATAGTCTTCCATACGCACACACTCTTATGCACAATATATTTAGCATAATTAGAATCGAACTCATAGAGATCAATAATGAGAACCAGAATAAATGAAAGTCACCCAGTGATATTAAGTGTGAAAACTTACGAAGACTTTTGTGTGTCTTCAGTCCATCAGATGTCTAAGTCTACACGCTACGTGTCTGACGTCTAACCAGAAATAAGTTATCAAAACGGACATTTGGCTAGCAGAATTCGCCATAGGACATTCTTCGTTCCTCACTTAAAAAGGAATATTTCTCACCCACGATTAAGAAGGAGGACGCACCATTTTCGTCCCCTTATATCGCGTGCACACACGTTCAATACATATTGAAATCACGCTCAAATCACTCGAAAGCTTACTACAGGAGTCAAGCTAAAGTTCACAGTTGATTACTCATATCAAGTTCAGCTCCAACGGAAGCGTACTATCTGAAGTGAAGCTAAAGAGCTCAAAAGTTCAATCTCATATTTATACCAAGTGCAACACACTCTTAAGCGCATTCTACGAAACAGACCCGAAAGTATATTTTATGAATCATGATTACATACTCAAGGTAATGAGTCTACATATCAAGAACATTTCGTGAAGATATCCAGTCTGGCCAGTAACCTTCGGAGATTAGACAACAGACATTTTCTTACGACAACTGGTAACTGTTGGTCAACGCTACAGATATATTGTTAAATAGTGAAGGGACGGTATATTATCAACGTTCTCAGTACAACAGAAGTTTTCATCTGATCGTCCTCGACTTAGAGATACCCCACTTGACATAACTTATAACAACTTGGGACATGCTATGCATACATGTTAATCACCCTACCCGGATGAAGCGTTTAAAGACACATGGACTGTGTAGATTACTCACCATTTTGGTAAAACGTATCATACCACATAATCATCATTTCGCTTTACACAAGTTCATTCTCCTATTTATAATAATAATAATAGCTCCTTCAGTCATAACTGACTATGGGAATGCGCCCCTGAGGTGACAGCCCTCAGCTGCTTATTTTCGATGTTTTCTTCTCTCTTCTGCTTGTTGTGTGAGCATCTGTTCGCCCAGTCTGAGGTGGCGCCGTAAATAGCACCGCAATTAGTGCGATCGGCAGCTTCACCCTCCCATGTTGCTGGATCCATGTCCAGTGCCCTCATTTCTCTCTTGCACACATCTTTGAACCTCAGCTGTGGTCGCCCAACTGCTCTCTTGCCATCTCCTAATTGTACGTAGAAGATATAATTCGGGATGCGACCATCATCCATGCGGTGGACATGGCCAAGCCAGCGTAGTCTGCGCTGTCTAAGCAGTGTATACATGCTTTGAAGGCCAGCACGTGCCAACACCTCGACATGTGTTACTTTATCTTTCCACGAGATGCAGAGGATGTGGCGTAGACACCGTAAATCGAAGGTATTAAGCCTTTTTTCTTGCTTAGCATAGGTCGTCCAGGTCTCGCTGCCATATAGGAGTGTGCTGATGACACAGGCGTTACGTACCGCAGCTTTGGTCTTCGTTGTGAGTGTGGAGTTTCCCCAAACCCACGATTCGAGGCGGGAAAAGGTAGCTGCAGCTTTGCCAATGCGACTGTCAATTATGTGTCCAGTGAGAGTTTGTCATTGATGGTAGACCCTAGGTATATAAAGTAGTGCACTACTGCCAATTCATAGTTATCGATAGTGATAACTGGTGCAGCACCCACATCCTGACTCAACATATTCGTTTTCTTTAGACTTATTATGAAGCCAAAGTCCTTGCATGCTTGGGTGAAGCGATTCATCAAGCTCTGAAGCTCCTATTTAATTAACTACAATATTAATATCTCATCTGTGTATATTTGTGTGAATTATCATTTGCCATCATCACATTATAATCCCTGCTAACCCTATATGTGTAGATATTTAATTAATAAACCCAATAATCGTTTGATCATTATCTAATTCGTTAATGTATCACTCGTGCTGTCGGTGTTAAATATTTACATATAGGTAATTTGTACACTCAGATGAGGTGGGGCTTTTTCTGTTACGGATCTAAGGGCAGAAGCTAAGGTCGTGGGGAAACAAAACTATTTCCATAATTAACTAGAGAACACTGTCCAGTGGAAAGCATTCGCATTCTCTTCTTGTCCTTATCTCGGATAGGTTTCTATCCTTTCTTAACGAGCCAATTTCTGGAGACCTTCTACCTAATATCTCATAGGCTATTCCTGGCGAAAACTACTGTCGTAGTTGCCCTAATACTCACCACACGACACACTGCAGTGATAGCGTCAGGCGTAGTTGCAGTGTGAGGCCGGCAGGAGTGAGCTGCTTCAGTCACAGTTGACACCCCACTTTTAAACTTCCTGTGCCACTCACAAACCTGCTGAAGCGACACACAAGCTTCCCCATACTGCCTCTTCATCTTTCGATGAATGTAAGCTGGTTTCTCACCCTCACTTTCTAAAAAACGGATAACTGCACGCTGCTCTTCTCTCGTGCATACTTCCAAGGGGGCGGCCATCTTGGCTATGGTTTGCTGACATCATACTTCCCATTAGGACGACGGGCCTGCGCGCACTGGTACTTTAAGCGGGAGGTCATAACATAACACAACCGTCTACTGCGTGATTTTGACTTTTTATTGCCATATTTTTTTACTCCCCCTCGTATACATATATATATATATATATAATTACTCAAAACTAAGTTCATGAAAATCCGCCATTTTGAATGCAACGCCCGTTGGTATCTCTCGAGGTACTATAAGAATACAGTTGACATTCAAAAATCCGGTCATCGATAATCCGGTTCCTTCAGATTTCCGGCATGGATTTCGGAGCGCATTTTTTAATTTACCGCGTTGGCGCGCCACTGTTTTCTGGAGCCGTTTATGTTTTGATGCAGCTGTTGAACTAAAATTCTGTAGAACTGTTTTATTTAGTTGATGAACATTAAAATTTCATTTGCTTTTCATTTAGTTTTTAATTTTCTTTCTTTAAAGGACTGTACAGGTAGTCATTTTCTGTTAAATATATACCGAATATATAACCATAAAAAATCCGGCATTTTCAACAATCCGGCACTCCTCAGGTCCGGAGGTTGCCGGATTTTTGAATGTCAACTGTACGCATAACTCTCGGTTGAGAACTACAGATATATATTACTAGATGTTATTCTTTTCTGCATCGAGCTTTTCATAATTTTATTTTGCTCTTTTGCGTGTACAAATAGTAAATTCTTCTTCTTCTTCCGTCCTTAGCCACCGACCGTCAAAGCAGTCAGTGGCCATTACGCCTAGTGGCGTCTTAGGGCAACAGCAGATAAGTTTTCTTTGCCATTGTTTCCCATCACGCCTATTGGCGTCTTTAGGGCAATGGCAAATCAATCCATTTGCCGTGGTTTCTGTAATCGAAGTGACTGGCAAACTGGTGATCAGCTCGTTGGTACATATTGGTATGAGGAAAATGGTAAATGGTGGGTTTATTATTTTAAAAAAAGGAGATTGAAAAAGGTGATGGGTCTTTCAAGGACAAAATACAAAGAAAATTGCATTCGTTGCGATAACAAGGCCTTTGTCAGTGAAAGGAAAGAAAGTGAGGACTAAGTAAGAGACATGAGACATGAGACATGAGATATGAGACATGAGACATGAGACATGAGAAAATAAATAGGGAGACTAAATAATAAGAATATCACGTGGTCGTTGAATTCAACGCATGGCGGCCTGCTTGGACAGGGTGAACAGGGCAGACCAAGATGGTGGGCGAGTGGATGAAACGAAAATCATCTGTTGCTAGTCCAGTCTCTTCTCGTTTCTTTAAAACAACTAAATACCAACTCCATATGCCTCTCCTCTCCACTATTGTCTCTAGTTCTGCAGTGTTTACGTTACATTTCTGAATATTGTCTCCCTTGTGTTATAGTTTCTGGCATTGCAATGATCTTTCCTGTCACTTCTGAATATTGTCTCCCCGTGGATGTTTACTGGCTTAGTCATGGTCTTTCCTGTTCATTCTGAACATTCTTTCCCCTGTGCCATTGTTACTGGCTCTGCAAAGATCTTTCCGTTCGTTTTTATGAAAATTGTCTATAATGTGCAATTAATACCCTTTCTGCAATGATCTTTCCGTTCCTTTGAATGAAAATTGTCTATAATGTACAATTCTAACTGGTTCTGCAATGATCTTTACTGTCCTTTCTGAATATTGTCTCTCCTGTGCCACAGTTACTGGCAGTGTATGAAAAAAAACAAAGTAATAACTGAACATATAAAGCTACTTAACTAAATGTAACCTACAAACAGTGGCGTTTAATACGTGGACGGAGAAAATACAGACTTTTTTTTTCCTTTAAATTTTGCCCTGTTTTGACGAGACGCTCCCTGTTTTCAACATTGAAACAAAGTCCGTCAGTTATATCAGGGTGTTAAGTGATGATGCTACTAGTTGTCCGTTGATCTGTGTTAGTGTGGTTTGGTTTAGTACTTGTATGATATCGATGTATATTAACTATATTAACTGCGACTCGGGTCGTTGTGAGCTCGTTGTCTATTTGTTTCATTTTTCACACTTCGCCAACAGAAAAATCTGGCTTCATTTTCTTTGGAATCGATTCTAAATAAATTTGTAGCATTCATTTCATCTTCCCTGCTTATGCATTTGTGGAACTTGTTACTATATTTTCAAATTCAATTTGATACAACATATGAACTGTAAACATCAATGCCGCATTCCATGTAATATTTCGACTCAATTTAATTTACCCCACGACGATTAAACATAATGGAAATACATTACGGTACTTATACAGACACATGTCCGATTCAATGTCAATACTCGATTCACTATTATCGTCCTTGTGTGTTTAAGTATCAGTTACCATATTCATGTCATTTATTTTTATTCTGAGTTCGTTACCTTCAAGTTCAGTCTGAACACAACATTATCTAGGTTCGCCCTTTTAAAACGTACTCAATGTTTATACATCCTTCCATGCTCCGAAGGGATCAACAAATGTGTATTCACACAATCTTCCTTATATATTTAGTTCACCTACAACATGGGGTGGTTGAAGGTAGCCGATACTCAACGCTTCTCGACATTTACTCGAATTATTCGAGGTTGCTAACCTTAATGATAAGTCTATCACACATTCCTGGCAATCTTAGCCGTATTTATTTCAGTAGAATACTTTCTACATTTTCCCAGTCCTTTGGACACATTTTATTCCTGGCCATCTTAGCCTTATTTATTTCAGTAGAATACTTTCTACATTTTCCAAGTTCATCGGACACATTTTGAATTCAGTGGACACCGCCACATTTGGACGAACACTTTCCCAGTCCAGCGGACATAGCCACCTTGGACGAACACCTTCCCAGTCCAGCGGACACAGCCACATTTGGATGAACACTTTCCCAGTCCAGCGGACACAGCCACCTTGGACGAACACCTTCCCAGTCCAGCGGACACAGCCACCTTGGACGAACACCTTCCCAGTCCAGCGGACACAGCCACATTTGGACGAACACTTTGGAATATCTCCCCGAAACCAAAACTGTCGTCATCCTTCACTACGTCGATACGTCAGATCCTAAACTCAATATTCTGCGTTTATGTGAGCCATATCGTGGTGCGAAGGAAATCTTCAAATTTGTCTCACCCCATGATGTGCACTCAACATTGGGGGCATATCCAAATATAAAAGACATACCGAACTGATTTGTTTTAAGCATCATTATGTGTATCAAATGTGTATCAAATGTGTATACCTTCAGATATATGGTCATAGAAACATACGCTGAGCCAAAAATCAAGAATACTCTCTACGCAACTGGGGGTGTCCCGTTCAACTTTGGTCTTGTCAAGCTAAGTGGAAACTTAACAGGCCACACGCTTGCTGATAGGGTGCGGGAGGAGTACACGGACTTACCAAATGGAAGTTGGCCCAATTTTGTTGTAAGTTCTGCGATTTATGTGTTGTACTGAGTGAAAAGGTAGGCAGGAATGTAGGTACGCAGGCAAGAAAAACAGACAGCAGACAAAAAGATTGGCATCCAGGATAGCAGGCAGGCAGTCAAACAGTTAGACAGACAGACATACAAAGAGGCAGACAGGCCGTGGCATTCAGGCAAACAGAGAGACAGGATGGGCTCAGTCAGACAGACAGGCAGGCAGGGGGTAGTCCGACAGACAGACGTATTTTTTTTTGTCTTGTCCCGAGACAGAATTAGACAGGCAGGTTACAATAAATGTTTAAAGTGCTAAAACAAAAAAAAATAACAAAACAAATGGAGGACAGATATACAATGTTCATAATTAAAATTAGTAGGACTTCGGTAAGACGATAGTAAATTGTGGGTCTTGACTTTTGATGTTTTTTTTTTTTTTTTTTACATTAGATTTTAAAAAACATTTTTTTTTTACCCGTCTTGAATTTGTATAAGAAACTGAATTTTAGAAACTAATCCACTCGCTACTGTATCTTGAATTTGGATAAGAAATTGGCTTTAAAAAAAAACCAGTCGATTTTCTCTGTTTTAATAAACATTGTTGTCGTAAATTTATTTTGAGAGAAAAGAGTCTAGAAATAGTAGTCCGGTTTAGAGTGTAGAATGATGATGAAAACTCAGTGATAGAAATGTATAGATTAAATATGATGCTCCACAGAGTGCTGGAGGAGAGTAAAGACAGACTTATTTACGACAAATCGTTTCTCTCAATCTTCTCTTCCACTCTCCTGGTCAAACAATTATTTGCCAGTTTTCCAGACACACGTCTGCGCTCACACCGATTTGTTGCTTCAAGCACTCAGACGACGTGGATACAACTATATTAAACAAATAGGGGAAAAGTTGGGCTTTGGGTATCTCCAACACAGAACTAAATGAGTTTATGTGATTTTATTCACCTTAAACATCAATTACTAACAAATATCAGGTATTACATAAATTATCATAAGTACACAAATGCAAATAACAAGTTTGGGAGGGGTGAAGAAGATTGGTATCGACTAAGCCCTTCCCGCTTATTAGACAAAGATAAACCCAGTCCAAAGATAGATAATATCAGGAACATAGGTAATGTAACCCAACAGTGAATTTAATTACTCTGAAAGAGGTGTTACAATATTAGTTATGGTGGTAGACAAAAATTACTGTTATCCCAATGGTGTCTTCCCTTTACTAAGCAAAGAAAAAAAAAGGGGGGGGGATGAAACAGAGTTAACAAATTATCCCACTAAAGGAACAATGCCGGGTATACAGAAAACGTATTACCCGGTAGGCAAGTTAACAAATGGTTTGTTGCAAAAAATTAAATCTCCTGTCATTCATACACACTGTGCGGATCCACACTCATATACACCACACACTTACCGAGTTGCAGCATCAGACAATCCCTTAGAATGATAAACACAATAATTAACTCTTGACGTATGACAACTGTCTAGTCCTTCTATGTCCCGCCCCAGATAATGCGAGGATTCACTGAGAGCAAATATTCCCGCTTATCGCCGGACTTGAAGTTCTAAGAGTTCTTGTGTTTTATTATAAAGAAACGAGTCTATGGGATGGCACTGACACAATTCAACACAGGGGTGAAAATGAGGTGATGGCAATATTCCTTCACTGCGTGATGACAGCAGCTGACCGGTAAAATTCTTTTAATCCAGTGAGGAAAAACTCTGCTCGGTCACAGTCAGGTAAATCGGTAATCTCTCACAATAGAGCAGTATATAAACTATCGCTACTGGCACTGTTCATCTTCCAGTTTATCTTACAGATTTAATTTGATGATAATAATCAAATGATCTTGGGTAGGCTTTCTTTCATGTAATTATGTTAGCTAGGCCGTACCGGACCACCACAAGATTTACTTTAAAAAAAATGTCTCATCAAACTGTCTGGAAGTTTAAGAACCGAGTATGGAAACTCTGAAAGATTTCGTTATTGCTAGGATTGCAAAAGGTGATCAATCGCTTTGCACAGAATAGAATTCACTGCAAATATGTATAAAATCCATGGGATGATCTAGCAAGATTTCAAATATCGCTAGTGCTACTATCAAGTTCTGGCCAGCGAATGATGAAGTTTCTATTCTTCATGGTCTATTTATCTAAAATGGAATGTAAGTTGAGTGGGACATGAGAACTTTGACAGCTTTTTTGATCACATGAACTTTGGGGGATCTGACCGCCAAATCCAAAGAGAGAAGCCGCCCCCTGGTCTCTCGTATCTTCGCTCGCTGCTTGCGTCAGCTTTCCCCGTTCGCTCTGGCTGCGATCGGTTCCGTGCTTAACACCGAGATGCGAAATCGTTTCAGGGACCACTACTGTCTTTGATAGCGCCGATAGTCTCCCCTGAAATCCCTCAGTCTGTCTCTTTGATCTCGTGCCGCATACTAAATGAGTCCCGGTCGGTTCGCTCTGGCGAAACGAAAAGTTACAACAAATGTTCAGGGGTTCTAATGTTATGAAAAGCTAAAGGTCCCTTTAAATCATCCATCATATCAGGGAAAATTCACTTGTCGAACTAGACGTACGTCACAATCGTCCCCACTTTTAGACATGAAACCATTTTTCATGTTTCATTTTTTTGACAATGGAGGTGACCTGATTGGTGATTTTAGGATGAGTGGTATCTTCAGTTTGCTCTTCTTCCTCTGTAGACCAGTTTCTACTCAGGAAATCAGCCCCGACATTCTGTCTTCCCGGAATATATTCCACTTTGAAAGAATAAACGCTTAAAAGAAGCGCCCAACGCATGATCTTTGCGTTAAATTCTTTATTGGCACCAAGAAATGCTAACGAAGCGTGGTCTGTTTGCACCGTGAAAGATGTACCATAGAGAAACTCGTGATGGCGTCTGATACCGTCAATCAGAGCAAGACATTCCCTTTCAACTACGCTGTAGTTCCGTTCCGCTTTATTTAATTTCCGACTGCCATAGGCAACTGGAAATAGCATGTTTAGGTCACTGTCATCGGCTTGAAGCAGTGTTGACCCGATGCCCTGACCTGACGCGTCGACTCTCAGTACAAAAGGTTTCTTGAGGTCAGGCAACCTCAAAATGGGGTATGCAGACAACTGTCCTTTCAAAGTGCTATACGCGTGTTCGCACTTTTGATCCCATATGACCTTATCAGGACAACCTTTCTTTGTGAGGTCAGTCAGAGGTGCCGTCAGTCCGTTGAAGTTCTGGATGTACTTCTGATAGTATGCACATAGCGATATGAAGGAACGTACGTCTTTCTTCGTTCGGGGTCTTTTTGCTGCCACTATTTTCTCCACGTTCTTCTTAATAGGCCAACTGCATCCGTGAGAAATAGTGTGCCCCAGGAAGTCTAACTGTTCAAACCCGATGAGACATTTGCTAGGTCTGGCTGTGAGACCCGTTTCCTGTAGTCTCCTGAGGAGCATAGCAACCGTAGCAATATGTTCTTCATAGGTTTCCGATGCAATTAATATGTCATCCATGAAATTATGGATATGTGGACTTTGCAAAGGTTCTAGAAGCTTCTTCATCATCCTGGTGAACACTCCTGGTGCGTTATGCAAACCGAACGGCATCACGTTAAATGTGTAATGTCCTTCACTAGTGCTGAAAGCTAACAAAGGTTTAATTTCCTCCTTGACTGGTATTTGATAATAACCTTTGCTGAGGTCAATCTTGGAGAAGATCTTTGCTTTGCTGAGCTTGGTGAACAACTCAGAAACAGTTTGGAGAGGTTCGGGCTGGAATTCCGTTACAGCGTTTAGCAACCTGTAATCAATGCACAGCCGAACTTCCTTATTGGGCTTCTGCAACAGCACTACACTCGAGCTGTAAGGAGATGTAGACTCACTGATAATTCCTGCCTGACGCAGCTCGTCTATTTCTCCGCGAAGTGCATCCGCTTTAGCGTACGGGATGGGGTAAACTCTGGTTCGAACAGGGGTCTCGTTTGTTAATTTCATATCAAATTCAATGAGATTTGTTCGACCAGGTACATCCGTTAAGACTGCACTGTACTGTTTTAGTAGAGCCCTGGTTTCTGTTTGTTGTTCTGGTGAGAGATTGTCGCCAAACTTGACATCTTTAAAGGATTCTGTGGGTTGCATGGATACTCCATGCAACCATCGTCATCTTCCTCGTCTTCCGTTGCTATGGCGACAGCCAGGAGATGCTCGGAGGATGGCACCGATCTTTCCAAATATTTCTTTAGCAGATTTATGTGGAAGACCTTCTCCTTTCTTTTGATGGAGATCTTGTAATTGGTACGTGAGATCTTTTTAAGGACGGTAAACGGCCCTTGCCATCCGATGCGAAGTTTATTGCTTCCGGTTGGAAGTAGCAATAAGACTTTCTCCCCTGGTTGTAGTTCTCTCTCTTTTGCAGCTTTGTTGTATCTTTTAGTAATTTTAGCGCGGGCTTTCTTAAGGTTGGTAGTAGCTAGATCCCATCCTAGCTTTAGCCTTTCCTTAAGCTCAGATACATACTTGCTTGCAGAGACGACTGTCTCGTCAGCCTTCTGGTCTGTCAGGGATCGAAGTAAGGCTTCTAGTGGCCCCTTAATAGGTCTGCCAAATAAAAGTGTAGCTGGCGCAAAACCCGTAGACGCTTGGGGTACCTCTCGGTAGGCGAATAGGGCAGCCGATATATATATTGGTCCCAGTCTTCCGGTTTCTCCTGACCCAGCTTACGTAACATCATGGTGAGGGTACCGTTAAAACGTTCCACGAGCCCATTTCCGGCCGGATGGTAGGGACTTGTGTGGATATGTTTGGCCCTCAAGATCTTAAAGATCTCCTCCATTAACAGGCTACGGAATTGGGATCCATTGTCCGTCAAAACTTGTTGAGGGAATCCCAACCGTGTAAAAATTTGCACAAGGGCTTCTGCGACATGCTTGGAATTAGTGCATGGTAGCGGTACAGCTTCGGCCCACATAGTGCAAGTGTCGACTAAGGTCAGGATGAACCTGTTCCTTCTTTTGGTCTTTTCCAGGGGACCAATAATGTCGACAGCAACCCGTTCAAATGGAGTCCCTACTATTGGCATTTGCCCCATAGGTACTGGGGGTGTCAAGTGCTTGGGTGCTACCCGTTGGCACTGGGCGCAGGATTTCACATACCTGACAATGTCAGAGTTCATTCCTGGCCACCAATAGTGGTTTTTTATTCGCTGAATAGTGGCGTTTTTTCCCATATGTCCGCTAAAGGGAAGAGAGTGCTCCATTTCTAAGATCTGGTTTCTGTCCTGCGTCGGTACTAGGAGCTGGTTATTCCTCGTGTCCGGGTTGCCCGTTCTACGATACAATACGCCATCCTTAGAAAAGATGTCTCCGTTGTGTCTGGGGTCCTTAGCCATGGGCAGTTTTTTAAAGCAGAGCTCCAGAGTAGGGTCCTTTTGTTGCGCCTCCTTCAGTTCGTTCGGCAACAAATTTGGCGCAGGCTCCCTCTCCTTCTTGGCTTGCCCTCTTGTGGTTACCGCTGCCACAATCGGCTCCTTAGGTCTCCCAATGAACACATATCTACATCCCAGGATAACTGGGTAGATAGGATCATCCATAATGGCCGCTTAATAACACCTCTGACAAAATCAGAGTGTATTTCTACCAGTGCGATAGGAAGCGTCCTGGGTGCATCACTCGTGAAAACTCCACTAAGTTTGACGGTTTCCTCTGTCTCCTGACCGGGTTTGACTAGGTGCCTAGCGACAATACAACTAAAGCTTAATCCAGTGTCAAAGAGACAAGTAGTTGAGGTACCATTCAAAATTACAGTTCCTCGAGTTGAGGGTCGGTCCCCCTCAGGTTGAGAATCACTGACATTGACTCTACCTTTCGAGGCTGTATGCAAACATCCAATGCGGTTTGCACCGGTTTGTTTGCCCTGATCAGACGTTCCTGGTGTAGGGGTCTTCCCTTTTCCTTGACCTTGGTGGCCGCGCTGCCACGTAGGCTTGTTGGGTTGATCAGAATTGTTGTTGGGGGGGGGGTAATCGGGTTTTGTAGAATTTCGATTTTTCCTGGGGAGGTTTCTGGGTATTATTATCTCGTTGGTTAAAATGTTGAGAGGAATTGGAAGAATAGGATGACTGCTCTAGATTCTGTTTTCGAGATGGCTCATCTGTGGGTTTACGTTTAGTGCTGGGAAGTTCGGCCATTGCATTGCTATAGCGTTCGGCTTTATTGAGTATGTCTTCAAGCCTGACTGCCCCCTGTTCCGCCAAAAATCTACGTGTTTCATTCGACAAAGTGGATTTTATCTGCTCCACAAGAACAAGTTCGAGGAGTCCCTCATACGAAAGAGGTAGGTCAGATAATTCAATGCACTTTGTCAGATAACCCGTGAGACGTGAAGAGAACTGGGGAAATGTTTCCGTGCTCTCTTTTCGGCTGTTTCTGAACAACTGCAGAAAATTACGGGCAGTCATCTCAAACTGCTGAAGTAAGGCCTTCTTCAACATGTCGTAATCATGTTGATTCGGTCCCAGCTTTGTGTACACGTCATAAGCATTGCCTTTCAGTGACATTGAGAGTTTAAGCGCCCAGCGGGTACTCTCCAACCCATAAAGATTCGCGAGTCTCTCGAATTTTTCTAGGTAGCTGTCAATTTTTTCGTTAGGGCTAGGAAAAGATTCTAAAGAAAACGACATAGCAGTTAATTGGGCAGATTGAGTACTGGAGAGGTCCATTGATTGAGACTGGGGCGAAGACGGCTCTCCGTTAGTCGAAGTAGAGGCGCCCCGACTCTCTAGAGCCTTAAGCGCCAGTTCATGTTGTCTTTCCTTGTCTCTCTCTCTCTCTCTCTGCGAAGTTCCATCTCTGCTTCAATTTTCTTCTGTTCCAAAAGACGTTCTGTCACTTCTTTCCTCTCAGCTTCGGCTCTCTGTTGCTCCGCGTCATATATTTCCAATTCCTGGTTGATAAACGCGTTTGCAGCTTCTGCATCTAATCCTGCCTCTTTCGCTTCCGCCTCAAGATGGACCTCATCTTTATCCTCTCTGCCATTGTTAGAGAATAAGATGAAGTATGCCTAGAGAACTAGTAAGAAGCAACGCGAAAGGGAGGAACTCTGAACCACTACGAGAAAAAAACACAAGTATAAATTTACCTGTGTTACCTCCTACCTGTACTGTGCAAACTTATCGCTGCTATTATCTGGCAATTAAGGCTCTAAACGCAAGCGACTATGCCACTAAATGGTAAGTTACACTGGAAAAGAATCTACTTTTACTAACAGTAGAGAAAAATTTATATTAAAACAATTTAAAAGGAAAAAAAAAATTTCCCTAAATTTTAAATCTCTGACAACAAACTCCGTCCCTAAAGTCAATTATTGAGATGAGACGTTGTTAACTTAATTTTTAAAAATCAGAACAATCCGTCTTTAGCTAAGCTCAACTCTTTTTAACTTCAAAAACCTTAGTGACTGTAAAACAATCACGCAATCCCAGCAACTCTTATAAAGAAAGAAATATAATTATCTCCGCCAGAGGATAATTAAAATAGCAAATATTTTTGTTTATCTGTACTTTCTACTGCTGTGGAGAGAAAACAACCTGTAAATATGCTGTGTGGACAACCCAAATACTTAAAGAACGTTTGTCTAGGGGTGTAATTATTTATTTATTTCCCTAATTCACAAAGACAGATCATTCACTCTACCTAGTTAGACCCAGACTAAATCAGACTCAAAATATCTTTAACCCGGCTATGCGATTGCCTCAAATGTAGCTCAAGATCCCAGAACCAGCCCACAAATATGTGTGCATCAAATGTATCTCAAAATTATCCCGGCGAGCCAGCCAAATATTGTCGTAAATTTATTTTGAGAGAAAAGAGTCTAGAAATAGTAGTCCGGTTTAGAGTGTAGAATGATGATGAAAACTCAGTGATAGAAATGTATAGATTAAATATGATGCTCCACAGAGTGCTGGAGGAGAGTAAAGACAGACTTATTTACGACAAATCGTTTCTCTCAATCTTCTCTTCCACTCTCCTGGTCAAACAATTATTTGCCAGTTTTCCAGACACACGTCTGCGCTCACACCGATTTGTTGCTTCAAGCACTCAGACGACGTGGATACAGCTATATTAAACAAATAGGGGAAAAGTTGGGCTTTGGGTATCTCCAACACAGAACTAAATGAGTTTATGTGATTTTATTCACCTTAAACATCAATTACTAACAAATATCAGGTATTACATAAATTATCATAAGTACACAAATGCAAATAACAAGTTTGGGAGGGGTGAAGAAGATTGGTATCGACTAAGCCCTTACCGCTTATTAGACAAAGATAAACCCAGTCCAAAGATAGATAATATCAGGAACATAGGTAATGTAACCCAACAGTGAATTTAATTACTCTGAAAGAGGTGTTACAATATTAGTTATGGTGGTAGACAAAAATTACTGTTATCCCAATGGTGTCTTCCCTTTAGTAAGCAAAGAAAAAAAAGGGGGGGGGGGGATGAAACAGAGTTAACAAATTATCCCACTAAAGGAACAATGCCGGGTATACAGAAAACATATTACCCGGTAGGCAAGTTAACAAATGGTTTGTTGCAAAAAAAATTAAATCTCCTGTCATTCATACACACTGTGCGGATCCACACTCATATACACCACACACTTACCGAGTTGCAGCATCAGACAATCCCTTAGAATGATAAACACAATAATTAACTCTTGACGTATGACAACTGTCTAGTCCTTCTATGTCCCGCCCCAGATAATGCGAGGATTCACTGAGAGCAAATATTCCCGCTTATCGCCGGACTTGAAGTTCTAAGAGTTCTTGTGTTTTATTATAAAGAAACGAGTCTATGGGATGGCACTGACACAATTCAACACAAGGGTGAAAATGAGGTGATGGCAATATTCCTTCACTGCGTGATGACAGCAGCTGACCGGTAAAGTTCTTTTAATCCAGTGAGGAAAAACTCTGCTCGGTCACAGTCAGGTAAATCGGTAATCTCTCACAATAGAGCAGTATATAAACTATCGCTACTGGCACTGTTCATCTTACAGTTTATCTTACAGATTTAATTTGATGATAATAATCAAATGATCTTGGGTAGGCTTTCTTTCTTGTAATTATGTTAGCTAGGCCGTACCGGACCACCACAAGATTTACTTTTAAAAAAATGTCTCATCAAACTGTCTGAAAGTTTAAGAACCGAGTATGGAAACTCTGAAAGATTTCGTTATTGCTGGGATTGCAAAAGGTGATCAATCGCTTTGCACAGAATAGAATTCACTGCAAATATGTATAAAATCCATGGGATGATCTAGCAAGATTTCAAATATCGCTAGTGCTACTATCAAGTTCTGGCCAGCGAATGATGAAGTGTCTATTCTTCATGGTCTATTTATCTAAAATGGAATGTAAGTTGAGTGGGACATGAGAACTTTGACAGCTTTTTTGATCTCATGAACTTTGGGGGATCTGACAGCCAAATCCAACGAGAGAAGCCGCCCCCTGGTCTCTCGTATCTTCGCTCGCTGCTTGCGTCAGCTTTCCCCGTTCGCTCTGGCTGCGATCGGTTCCGTGCTTAACACCGAGATGCGAAATCGTTTCAGGGACCACTACTGTCTTTGATAGCGCCGATAGTCTCCCCTGAAATCCCTCAGTCTGTCTCTTTGATCTCGTGCCGCATACTAAATGAGTCCCGGTCGGTTCGCTCTGGCGAAACGAAAAGTTACAACAAATGTTCAGGGGTTCTAATGTTATGAAAAGCTGAAGGTCCCTTTAAATCATCCATCATATCAGGGAAAATTCACTTGTCGAACTAGACGTACGTCACAATTGTAACACTTCAGAAGGTACACTTAAGTGTTGACGATCGAGTCAACCAACTCAAACTCAAGTCGGAATTAAATCGCCACAAAGACTCGACTCGCTCGCTCGCAAGATTTTGTATTAGCGACTCTACTCGACTCGGGACTTACCCTTTTGCAAGCAACTCGCCTCTATGAGACAGTAATTTCTAAAATGTAATAAAGAAAAATAAACACTGTTACTGGGTATTTTCTTGTTTGGTAAAAAAATATCACAATTATTCTTTGATACAATAAAAGTAGTCAGTTAAAAAAGATACTCAAAATATATATTATTATATTTCATTATTACTTATTGAATAGGTGTGATTTTCCGAATAAATTCGATAATGACTATAAACAGTCTTAGATTAAAAATAAAGAGAGAGGGAGAGAGAGAGATAGAGAAAGAGAGAGAGAGAGACTCAATATGGGACTCGACTCCAAAACTAATGTTAGGGACTTGAGACGTAACAAGATTGTTGACACTCGACCTGAGACTTGTTAGGAAAGACTTGAAGACAACTCTGGTAATATGTGCTTGTATATCTGCGTTTGTTTAATTTTTTTTTAAATTTCCGCACTGCATTTCTCATCTGTGGCGCAGTTAGGAAACCACGACCAAAGACGAGTAAGTCATAAGTTCGGATCCAAGTACGTGGATGCCTTGAATCTACTGCTACTGACGCTGTGGGGAACACCGACCACTTACTACGGTGAAGAGCTTGGGATATCTGAGGCTATTATTTCCTTTGCCGAGGCCGTGGACCCCTGGGGCGTCAACTTTGGCCCAGTACGTTTTGTATTTCACTGTTAGACTTCTTTTGAAAAACTTAGCAATGGTAGTTTATAATCATCATGCACATTGGAACAGCGCAGGTTGTTTGTGCGGTTCATCTTTACCGTGTAAAATATATTGCTACATAAATTACTACACCAAAAGCATATAAATGACTTGATGCAGGCGTCCTGTATGGAGCCAACTGTAGTGACTAGCTCCATGCGTCGTAGGGTGCAACAGAGAAAGGACAATGGTTATATTATAAAATTTATACTCTTCATAAGCTCTTTATCAACATCTTATGTAGAATGGGCCGAAAGTTTATTTCCAATGTTAAATAGAAGATACTTGTTTTGTTAATAATTTATTTCCTAGGTTTACGGGCTTATGCTGAGGTTTTGAGATGTCCGGATTCACACAGCAACACTTGAAATTTCTTGAAAAACTTTGCTTTTGGGCACTTTTAAGCTATGAGAATGAATGGAGCACTGTTGCAAGTGTGTGACGTGTCTGTGGTTACGTCAGAAACTTCGGCATTGGAATTGAAAACTGAAAGCAAGGCGGACATATGATCTTTTTATGGAATGAATTGTGGCAAAACATCAGGATTTCCCTTCAGATCTGTAAACATTTCATTGAAAACAATCATTGAAAACAATCATTAATAAAAATGTTATGGCCACTTAAAATGGAAAAGTAACCTTTGGCCTGCCTTGTATAAGTTGTTATTGTACATCTAAAATTGTAAGGTAACTTTTGGTCCACCCTGTATATGTTTATTACAGTACATGTACTTTGTATTATAACATGTACTAGTACATCACAGAGAGTCTGAACTTGTCTTTGGCTGATGCAGGTCGATTTGCCCAGAATCGTGATGCGTTCAGAGCAGCTGTAATGGAGACAACGTTCTGGAAAGAATACGTCACATGATGATGATGAGTGATAACAACATGTATTATAAAACTGATATTTAGCGCGATGACGTTATCTGAATCGAAAAGGCATGACATAAATTTACACAAAGCCCATAATAATGACCTCACTATATAAAGATTTGTTCATCCCAGAACAGCAAGATGAACAAAACTAGATGGCACATTGTACTGGGACACTGGAAATAGGAATAACCTAAGTTCTAGACGCAAATTCTTCGTTAAAGACAAACGCTTGAAAGCAGAACATTTTTTTTACTTAATCTACATGCGCAAAAAGAATTATTTAAAAATGATTCGAACGTAACTTAAAATATATATATATATATATATATATATATATATATATATATATATATATATATATATATATATATATTTATATATATATATATATATATATATATATATATATCAGACATAATTTGTGCGCCCTCTTCTCCTCTCCGGTAGAATTGAACTACTTTTGTCGTGCGTACTGAATTATGTGCATTATTAAATTGTTAGCACATTCTTTTTCCCTACTGTGATTGTTCACGTTTCAAGCTTCGATGCATGACACGGCCAGACAAGCGTATTGCTTATTCCTGAGAAATTAATTGAATCACTAAACGTGATAATACCACACTGACTCAAGTAAATGCAAGCATGAAGTGTTTGCTTAAGATTGCATAATCTTGTGCGAAGGTAGACACATTTGAAGACACACATTAGATACTCTACGTTTTGGGCCATTGTTGGACCACTGTGCAGAGCAAGGGGAGGCAACCCGTGACACACACACACACACACACACACACACACATATATATATATATATATATATATATATATATATATATATATATATATATATATATATATATATATATATATATATATATATATATATATAGTCGCGGGCATTTCTCATTGTGATTTACAAGAATGACAACAGCTGGTAATATTGTTATCAAGTCATAACTTTAGAAGTAGGTGCGAGAGGCTTAGTGGTTGCCTCAGTGTATGATCTACTGAAGCGGCTGAGCCTGAAGGGGCAGTCAAGAGCAAGGGCACGTAAGAGGCTCGGTGAAACTGCATAAAATGCGCCATGTTGGCGGCAGAGAAACCGCTACGGACTATGGAATTAAGGAAAGTAATTTATAGACAACATAATAGTTACTTTCACAATTGTCTCAAGCTGGCAACATGGATAAAACCAGAATCTAAGTTGGAAGTCGCTACCAAGGTGAAGTGGGTTCTATTCCCAGTGCAAGCGGGAAAAATACAACAGGAAAAATATACTTAGAGCGTAAAGGAAATAACAGAGCCGACCTGGAACTACATCTGATGATCAGAGTGCCTCCTGTGGTAACGCTGTGAATAGAATTTCCTATTATTTCATCAAATGTTTTATGATTACACGACCTATCGCTACTGTTTTAGAAAGTTTTATCCATGACGAAGATTGTGTGGTCCCAACGTTGACCATGTCTTTATCCTCGTAAAGGGTGCAATGTCCATTTTCATCTCCCTCCCCCCGCCCCCTGGTGTCTTGTAGAAACCAGTAGTTGTTATTATTTCTTCTAAACTTGCATCTGCTACTATCTTTATTAAAACCACGACCATTAACCTTTAACCTTCACTTGACCGTTTTCAAGTGCAGAAGCAATTACGTATTCAAAGAATGTTTCTTTTTTTATATTTTTATTTTTATTTTTAGGACCGCTACCTGGAATTCTCGAGGGATCCAGAAAGAGCACCAATGCAATGGGACGATGGGTATCAGGCTGGTTTTACTGCTGGTAATAAGTCCTGGTTACCGCTCGCACCAGATTACAAAGTCGTCAACGTCAAAGTAGGTCTTCATATTCTACACACGCTCATCCAAGCACATTTACATATATAAATACATACATACATGCATGCATGCACACGTACATACATAAATACACGCGTACGTGAACTTACTTACTTACTTATTTACATACTTACTTACTTATTTACTCGTACCTACTTACTTTCTTATTTACATACTTACTTATTTACATACTTACTTACGTATGCTACACTGCACACCTGGAGTCCAATTAGAACAAAAACGTTGTTTCCTACATTCTTCATCCAGACATTTCAAACTGGATTCCGAAAAACAAGAAATTCCGAAAATGAAGCTATAACCCAAGCAAAATTAAACAATGCAGCTGTTCCCACCCATTACATTTCTTGATATTGGGTTTTCTGTCTCGCCAATAATTTCTTGTCTACCAGCTGATGCTCATTAGGTTCAATGTTTCAAAATGCAGTATTATATATCACAGTAACTACTTCTGACACTGGACACGCGTGAGGGAAAAAAAACAATTAGTGAATGGTAACACGTTCCAGCGTTTAATGAGTGTATCATCCCCTTCAGTGTATTTGATTTTCTTTGTAACTTTACCGTGAATTTTTTTTTTTTTTTTGTACGTTGATATTTCTTTCTTCTTTTAGTTTCTTCTTTTTTGTCATTCGATAATATCGTAATTGCTTCTGTTTAGCTTCATTTTTCTCTTTAATATCTTATTTGCTTCTGTTTAGCTTCACATGTTTTCTGCACATTATCGCTTTGCCTCTGACTTGACACCCCATTTTTCTCCTTAAGATCGTATTTGCTTATGTTTAACATCGTAGTAAGTTCTGTTTAACATCGTATTTGCTTGTGTTTAACATCGTAATAAGCTCTGTTTAACATTTTACTTGTCCGTACAGACAGAGCAAGAAAGTTCAGGTCCAACAAGCCTCAAGTTCTACAAGAAGCTTGCCAGGCTAAGGAAGAGACCCGCATTCGTGACAGGTGCTTGCAAGGTAAGTTTTGTCTCCACATCTCCAGGTGCTTATGTTGTTAAATCTCAGAAGAAAGGAGATTATAATAAGAGCCATCAACATATGTCATGTCTGATCTCGTTGCTGTTTAGTTCCCTCTAGCTGTCTGTAATATATTCCTCTTCTTCATTAAAATTTCTATATGTCCAGCACTCTCGTCGTCATACAACACATTTTTCTCTGCAGCCATCGGCTTCTTTTGCAGTTTATCTTTTCCCCTGTCACCACGTTTTCTAGATTCTCCTTTTTAAGAGTTTAGCCAGTAAATGTTCATTTCTTCATTGTTAGTTTTATCAAAAGATTGCAAGTAATGGTTTGAGAAAGAGTAAGAGACACGGAAGACTGGAATAAAGGACACGAAGCTCGAGATGGATGAAAGAACGAAGCTAGCTAGCTCTTATACAATACAAGACACAAGACAGCAGAAGAAAACCACGTAATTCACAGGTTAGGAACTGAGCGGAATAAAAAGTACAAGGAGAAGAAACGTAGAGGAAGAACTCCAAATAGAAAGACAACATGGCCACACACACAAAAAACCACTCAGAATTGAGTTGGGGCACGTCTGAGGGCTTCTTATGCCAGTGTAAATGACAAACATTAAAGTAGTGATGATGATGATTGTTGAACGTTTATAGTTCTCGTTCTAGAATTTAAAAACGGAAGGGAAATAAAATAGATGGATTAAGACTTGAGTTGGAGCACTTGAAAGTCCAGCATAAAGTACTTTGTAGAGCAGAGCGGATATAAAGGAAAACAAAAAAAGGAACGAAGTTCCACAGACATTAGTTAATTCAGGCCAGTTTCATTATACTGCGTAGAAGGATGATATACATGGCGCCACAATGAAGTACTAAAGGGGCTAGCTGTTACAGCAGACTTGGCCAGGTTGAAAGAAAAATTAGGTTTCGTGTTACAAACAGGTACTTCCTGAGTTGGGAACAATTAATAGGTTGCAAACCAATTATTGCTACTCTCTATGGTGCGGATGACTGGGAAATGGCAGTGAACATTAATCAGAGAGGGACCTACCTCGAAGTCATTATAATGCCTCAAAGACGACTAGATATAGTGCGGCACCCCCCATTTTCACACCAGATTACAATGAATGAGCTGACCGAGCCGTTTAATTCTAGATGAGATGAGCGACACGCTGTCACAATAGCCAAATATAATAATCTTGTAATGGTGTTGAGATGTAAAGGATTCACAGCTAAAGTCTTAGCCGTAGAATTAGGCGCAAGATCTAATGGAGGCCTCAGTATATGACTACTGAAACATCCGGGCTTAAAATTACAATCAAGAACGTGGGCAGTCAAAAGATTTGGTGAAACTGCAGAAACGCACAAATGCACAACCTTCCATTGTCGCATTCTACGACATTCCTGGTAAGTTCTTCTTCTTTCAACTCGCCATGGAGCATAGGGGGCACGGGGGATACTCCCCTTGCTCTGCGGTGATGATCCAACAGTGGCCAAAATTCAGAGTACCTACTGAGGATCTTCAATTGTGTCTACCTTCGCTCAAGATTACTCTTGGCAGAGTTGTAGATAGAAGGATGATATGATGATGCTTTTATCTCGAGGCAGTCTTCATCAGATAATTCAGAAATCAAGAACAATGATGATTTGGACTGAGCAATTGTTAACTTTGTGTCTTCCCGCCGCCTTTTGTGAATAATTATTATCTATTTTAACTCGTTCAGGCCCCCAACTAATTTAACTCAGTGAAATATTTTTTAAATAGCTTCGTTATAAGTATTTAAAATGACTGAGACATACTGGTGCAGTTCACTCAGAATGACTAAATCAACTATAAATTTGTATATTTACAGATAACAAAAATGTAATAGTCAATTATCGTTAACAATTGTAAGATAAATAGGGTGAAGTGAATTTAGATACAATTTTCAAAATTTCTACACTGATGATGGTCTGATATGAAAAAATGTTTTTTGGTTGGAAAATACAGTGAGCACTTGGCAGCTTTGAATGTGTACTTAGCTGCCAGTAAAATTTCGGTTGGTTTCAGTTCCATCCGATGATTGTTCTGAGCAGGTTATTGACTGGTTCACTCTCGTCATTGGTCAAGTCTGGTGGCTGCAACACGTCCCTCGTAGTATCGTGGGGTAATTGCGAAGATGGTCTAGCGTCTGTTAAGACCCGTCTGATGTAGGTGTCTAGCTTTGACTGCAAGGCCACTTATACTACTCACTTGTTCCACAGATCGCACAACCACTTGGTACCACCGTCTAGTATCATGAAATAAGACAGAAATAAATATCTTCCTGAGTATTTGGTTTCCTGACACAAAATCAGGTGTTTCCCCTTTTCATTCCAACATCCCATCTGCCTCAGAACTTTACCCGCTCTCTGAGCATTGGTATTAATCCCAGTAAGTAGAAAACATCCATTGCATTTATATTGCACATGTTTAAATTTACATTTGCACAGGTTGAAAAGGTTAGTTTAATAAGTATGTGCATCATTTCTTTCATCATCCACTCCCTGCTCCATGTGGAACTTGGGATTACCTCTGCTTTCGATCGGGTCTCTATGAGAAACCCGCATTAAGCAGTCACCAGCTCTTGCAGTGCTGTTTCATGAAACCATCATTCTATATGCCGAGGTTGCCACCCTCGTATGGCTTGGATATCTACTAGTTATTTTCACATGTTAATAATGCAAAATATAGAATTATAAAATGTACAACTTACCCCACAAATCTCTTTTGGGAATACCTGCTTCTGGATCAGAGAAATAGTTAAGGCAACAAGTCCACAAGATCGCGTTGTCCGGTTTTAAAAGTGGAATCCTGATTCTATTCCTTACTCTAGCATGTCTGGCTGTCTTCTTGACGAGTTGAATTTGACAGTGCGGTAAACTCACAACGCGCTAAATTATATGGGCAACATTTTCCCCATGTGCAGATTGCTACTATATGACAAGGCTACGATCAGAAATGTTGTATTTTAAATTTCAAAGCCCAAGCCAAAAGCATGCAAGAGCGTACATTTATCTTTTCTCTCACGAAACATTCCTACATAACAAACGCGCAAATAAATGTGTTGTATACAATCCCCATGTATGATGTGCCAGCTTCTGTCTATTATCACATTTAAAGTTCACTCTTAAAATGTCTCGCCAAATTGATATTATCTGTAATTATTATCACAGGTCACTTCGAAGGAAGTGATTGCATCAATTAAAAGACAATCATAATCGCTTGCATTACACTGAAGCGACACACCCCGATTGACCAACCCGTACTGACATGGGTTGCGCAATCATAAACAAACAGTTCACGCCTCCAGTCAATCTGGTGCAATCACTTAAGCGATTACAATTAATCCTTAAGGATGGTCAGTGACGCCTTGATCTGACACGAATCGAAGTGCGAAAATGTAAACAGTAACTGGGGCACAGATTCCTGTGCTCCAAAATGAGAAGTGAATAGATAATGGCAGAGAGAGAGAGAGAGAGAGAGAGAGAGAGAGAGAGAAATAGCGTAAAAAAGAACGACACATTATGGGACAATAGGGCTACAACAAACGTATGTCAAGTCTTCCTCTCCCGTGCCATCAGCTCAAGGTCTCTCTATGTCTTCATCAACACCTTCATGTCCTTCTCCCGTTCTTTTCTCCATGTGGTCTTTGCTCTTCCCCTAACTCTCTCACCTTGGGGATTCCAGAACAAGGAATGTCAATGTCTGGTAATGCCATCAACAGGTTTTCGGAATATGCGTTCTATCCATCTAAAGCATCTTCTCCTCTTCTCTTGTTAAACTGGCTTTTGTCTTGTTGTCATCAGTTCCACATTAGTGATCTTGTCATCAGTTCCATATTAGTGATCTTGTCATCAGTTCCACATTAGTGATCTTGTCATCAGTTCCACATTAGTGATCTTGTCATCAGTTCCACATTAGTGATCTTGTCATCAGTTCCACATTAGTGATCTTGGCATCAGTTCCACATTAGTGATCTTGTCATCAGTTCCACATTAGTGATCTTGTCATCAGTTCCACATTAGTGATCTTGTCATCAGTTCCACATTAGTGATCTTGTCATCAGTTCCACATTAGTGATCTTGTCATCAGTTCCACATTAGTGATCTTGTCATCAGTTCCACATTAGTGATCTTGGCATCAGTTCCACATTAGTGATCTTGTCATCAGTTCCACATTAGTGATCTTGTCATCAGTTCCACATTAGTGATCTTGTCATCAGTTCCACATTAGTGATCTTGTCATCAGTTCCACATCAGTTCTCTTCATCAGTTCCACATTAGTGATCTTGTCATCAGTTCCACATTAGTGATCTTGTCATCAGTTCCACATTAGTGATCTTGTCATCAGTTCCACATTAGTGATCTTGTCATCAGTTCCACATTAGTGATCTTGTCATCAGTTCCACATTAGTGATCTTGGCATCAGTTCCACATTAGTGATCTTGGCATCAGTTCCACATTAGTGATCTTGTCATCAGTTCCACATTAGTGATCTTGTCATCAGTTCCACATTAGTGATCTTGTCATCAGTTCCACATTAGTGATCTTGTCATCAGTTCCACATTAGTGATCTTGTCATCAGTTCCACATTAGTGATCTTGGCATCAGTTCCACATTAGTGATCTTGGCATCATTTCCACATTAGTGATCTTGTCATCAGTTCCACATTAGTGATCTTGTCATCAGTTCCACATTAGTGATCTTGTCATCAGTTCCACATTAGTGATCTTGTCATCAGTTCCACATTAGTGATCTTGTCATCAGTTCCACATTAGTGATCTTGGCATCATTTCCACATTAGTGATCTTGTCATCAGTTCCACATTAGTGATCTTGTCATCAGTTCCACATTAGTGATCTTGTCATCAGTTCCACATCAGTGATCTTGTTATCAGTTCCACATTAGTGATCTTGTCATCAGTTCCACATTAGTGATCTTGTCATCAGTTCCACATTAGTGATCTTGTCATCAGTTCCACATTAGTGATCTTGGCATCATTTCCACATTAGTGATCTTGGCATCATTTCCACATTAGTGATCTTGTCATCAGTTCCACATTAGTGATCTTGTCATCAGTTCCACATTAGTGATCTTGTCATCAGTTCCACATTAGTGATCTTGGCATCATTTCCACATTAGTGATCTTGGCATCATTTCCACATTAGTGATCTTGTCATCAGTTCCACATTAGTGATCTTGGCATCATTTCCACATTAGTGATCTTGTCATCAGTTCCACATTAGTGATCTTGTCATCAGTTCCACATTAGTGATCTTGTCATCAGTTCCACATTAGTGATCTTGGCATCAGTTCCACATTAGTGATCTTGGCATCAGTTCCACATTAGTGATCTTGGCATCATTTCCACATTAGTGATCTTGTCATCAGTTCCACATTAGTGATCTTGTCATCAGTTCCATATTAGTGATCTTGTGATCAGCTCCACATTAGTGATCTTGTCATCAGTTCCACATTAGTGATCTTGGCATCATTTCCACATTAGTGATCTTGTCATCAGTTCCACATTAGTGATCTTGTCATCAGTTCCACATTAGTGATCTTGTCATCAGTTCCACATTAGTGATATTGTCATCAGTTCCATATTAGTGATCTTGTCATCAGTTCCACATTAGTGATCTTGTCTTGTTGTCATCAGTTCAATATTAGTGATCTTTTCGCGCCACTTCAATCCTTCTGTTCTAAGCAAGCATCCATTTATGAAAGTCTGTAGCTTTTTGATTGGTGTTTTTGTTCTTCGTATTTTAGAGCCATACAAAAGGACTGGCGTGACATTTGAACTGAAAATTTCGATTTTATCCTGGGTTATTATTCTTTGTTCACCTTTCGGGATGTGGAAACCGACTTGATTTAAATAGTGGTTTTGATTAAAAATTTATGTTGAAGTGCTTATAATCAATAATGTTGTTGATGATTTTTTAATTCGTTTTGTTGTGTATTACAAGCGAATACGGATAAAATTACCTTCTACTTTTTTACTCTAGGTTGCTCATGTAGATGACAACATATTTTCATACACACGAGAGTTACCTGGGGAGAAGTACCTGATTGCTTTAAATATCGGCAGTCAGGAAGCAACAACTGATTTCACTTCATCCGCTGGTGGACCTACAGCTACGGTTCTTGCCACTACACCAGGTCAGTTATGAGATGTGAGCAGATGCGTCGCAGGGCGAGAGAAGGTTAAACAGTTTTATGTTTGCATTACTGCGAAACAGCCGGGTTTTGTAAATACTTCATTATAAATTAACAATTGCCGCAGCGCACCTAGAACAGAGACTAGTGTTTCTCCTGTACCATCAGCTAGTCATGTCAGTCATCGAGTATGGCCTGGGAATACTCAAGCTGTCAATATCATAATGTGAACGTTTGGAACGCATTCAAAATGAAGGAATGCGTGTACGCAAGATACCCCCATCGTGACGATGCGGTACATGCTTGGATTACTGTCGATTGGATCCTCATATGCGACGGCCCAGTAAAAAGCTTATATGCGAGTAATCACAGACAAAAAGCACCCCCTGCTTGGAAACATGCTGACATTAAGGAAGCGAGAATAAAGCGGGTGTTGTCATGGATGGCACAGGCAGAGGCAACGAGTAAGCAGGTAACAACAGATGAAAATATATTCAAAGGGGAAGAGTGGAGTAAGTCAGATGAGAAATGGACTAACTACCAATAAGTCATCTTCAGACTTGGTAGAGAGTGCAGAGCTTGAGGCAATGAGAGGGCAGAGCTGGAAATTGATCAGCTGATAAATGTTCATACTTGGGATGATGATGCCATTGCGTACACTGATGGGCCTGTAACCCTGGTGAAAAAGCAGGGTAGGGCTTCTCTACAAGAGTAAAGGGCAGAATCGTCGCTGAACATAGTGGGGCTTACATGATGATAACCTCTAGCATGAGATTGAAGTTAGAGGCAGCTGCTAAAGCCTTAAAGTGGCTGTCTGAAACTTCATTAACAAAGGCAGTAATTGTGTCAGACTCTCAGTCCATGCTTTGTAGCGTCCAAAGTGGTTGGCTCCGGCATGAATGGAAATCTTCCATAGAAGCCTCGAATTTTCACGAACTGTTGTGGATCTACTGTCCAGGTCATGCAGGAGTAAGCGGCAATGAAAGAGCTGACAGACTAGCTTCAAGAGCACCCATATAAGGTGCATTGGATATGGAGAAGGGAGAAATACTGAGGGCAATTAATGATCGCCTGTTAAAGGATGACACTGAAGTTGATAAATCATCAAGGCTAAGATTGCACGAATTTGGCTTCAAACGTAAGACCAGGAGAGATGGACGTATGAAAGAATACATCCGTCGTGTATACAACCAGCGCGCAACAGGAACAAGAAACATTCATACCCTTCGACATATGCTTGGGAGACTGAGCGCCTATGGGTTTGCCCGGAGTGCAATGACGTCGATTCTGATCAACAATAACATCCCCCCCACACACACACACTCATAATACTCTTCACCCACAGCTCTCCAGGGCATCAGCTCTAACACGACCATTACATTGTCCAGTGTCAAACTTCGGCCAGGAGAAGGCGTTCTGCTTGAGGTTCCAGGCGATTCACCAATTGTTGGCTAAGACTGTCCTTTCAATCGTACTCATACATTATATGTTCTTATGAAAAAAGGAACATTACACTTCGTGTTCCATTTGTTTCTTGTCTACATTTTTCCTGTTGAAGACCCTGTTGAACGCTTCTCTTGCTTTAGTAAAAAATTGATGACAAATTTCGGAGAGTAAAGTAGTCCAGGCTTGGCGGTTTAATCTCATCATTGTCATTGGCCTTTTTGCTTTCTATGGAGCATGGAGCTAATACTACAGCTAGCCCCCTTGCAGGGAGACTGTCTAAAGTATTCACGTGCTCTTACAGCGTGTAGCAATCTGTTTTACAAACTAAGATTGCCAGCCTTTCGTGTTAGTCGGCTTGTACAGGGTGTCCGAAAAGTTACTTTGCACTTGAATATACGGCAGACTAGACTAGCGGTTCTGATGTGAGAGTTGTCCGTTCTACCATGCAGAAAGTCTTCGACAATATGAAGAAGCGTGTGTTGAGACATATCTTGAGGCCCATGGTGGACATTTCCAACATCTGCTGAGAAACTGCTGCGTGGTACTGCAACGTTGTACGAGGTACTTTACTGCATAGTAACTTTTAGGACACCCTGTACAATATACCTGAGGGATCAGTTTTTATATCTGTTCTTTGTCTGAGAGCCTTACAGGAATTACAGTTTAAAATGACATTAGAATTCTAAGTGTTTTGCCGAATACCATCTCCAACCAGGAACTACTTACACGGCGAAGTCAAAAAGGCATGCACGCTATCATTGCAGGCAGACGATGTAACTTGGTTGGCCATATCCTCAGAACAGACCCTGACACCATCACCAGAACTGATATCTATGGACCCCAGAAGGACGACGACAGAGAAGCAGACCAAAGACAACCTGGCGGAGAAGAGTGGAAGCTGAGATTCAATGCATGAACCAGAGTTTGGGGCACGACACGAAGGATGGCCTCCGACCGAGCAAAATGGGAACAGTTTGTTGCTGACCAACAAGATCCACTAGGCGTGATGGCCACTGGCTTTTTTGTTAGTCAGGGGATTAGGACACAAGAAGAGGAAGAGATGACATTTAAAAAAGCCAACAACAGTATTTACACACACCACTACGTATCGCTAGTTGTGAAACTGATCGCCTGCGCCAGACAGTTGGCACTCTAAGAAAACGGAATTTTTTTTAAAATATCAATATCAAAAGCATCTTCTTCTTCTTTGATCAATAACCGCCAACCGTCAAAGCAGTCAGTGGCCATCACGCCTAGTGGCGTCTTGTAGGGCAGCAACAAATTGATTCCACTTTGCTCGGTCGGCGGCCATCATTCGTACAGTGCCCCAACTCTGGTTCATTCTTTGCATCTCGGCTTCTACAGTTCTCCGCCAAGTTGTTTTTGGTCGGCCTCTCTTTCGCTTTCCTTCTGGGGTCCATAGCATAGCTGTTCTTGTGATGGCATCAGGGTCCCTTATGAGGACGTGGCCAACCCAACTCCAGCGTCTGCCAGCTATGATGGTGCGCATGTCTTCCTGGTTACTCCGAGTTAGTAGTTCTTGGTTGCTGATGGTATTCGGCCAAAAGATTCGGAGAAATTTCCTTCGGCAGATTGTGTGGAAGGAGGACAGTTTCGACATTTCCTTCTCTGTTACTCTCCAACATTCCGCACCACAGAGAAGCACAGAAAGTACACAGCTCTCATACAGTCTTAATTTGGTGTTTGTGCTTTACTGGGAAGACTTCCAGTTGTTGTTGAGAATAGCAAAGGCTGTTCTCGCTTTATTCATTCTGTTGTTAATGTCTTTGCTTGTTCCGCCGTCAGGTGTTACTATGCTTCCTAGGTAAGTAAATGTATCTGTCTGTTCTAACTTCTGGTTCCTTACTGTTATTGGCTCAGGATTGCCCACATTTAGTGTCATGACCTCTGTCTTCTTCAGATTGATGTTCAGGCCAACCTGCTGGCCATTCTTATTCAGTCTATCGGTTTTGTCTTGAATGTGTTGATGTGATTGCGCGAGTAGTGCAATGTCATCTGCATATTTCAAGTCTTGCAGTGTAGAAAATGTTGTCCATCTAATTCCTCTTGGATTGCCCTCTGTTGTCTGGCGCATCACCCAATCTATGGCTGTCAAAAATAATGTTGTTGATAAGGGGCATCCCTGTCGTACTCCTGTTTTCACTTCGAAAGTTACATTACTCAATCCCGCATTGCACGTAAAGTTAGAATATAGGCTTTTTATGAAATAAACAATGCGGCTGGGAATTCTATAAGCTCTCAGTATTTTCCATAAGCTGTCTCTGTGTATGCTGTTGAAACCTTTTTCAAAATAACAAAGTTAATGTACAGCTGTCTCTGCCATTCTGAGCACTGCTCTATAATGTTCCTGAGGGTGAATATATGATCTGCACATCTTCTGTTCTTTCTAAAGCCCGCTTGTTCTTTCCTCAGTTTATGGTCAACTGCTTTTGAAATTCTCTGGATGATTATCCTGCCTTGTATTTTGCTGGGAACTGAGAGGAGAGTAATTCCTCTCCAGTTGTTGCAGTCTGCAAGGTCGCCCTTCTTGGGCAATTTGACAATTATTCCTTTACTCCACTCTGTTGGTGTTGTCTCAGTTTCCCAGACTTGTGATAATAGTGGTTCTAATAGTTTTGCTGCTAGTTCAGCGTCTGCGTTGAATAACTCAGCATTTAGATTGTCGTGACCATGCGCTTTTCCATTTTTCAACCCTTTGATAGCTGTGATGATTTCTTCTTTTCGTGGGATGTCTGTATTTACGTCTAAGTCACTTTCAGCCTCAGGAACATTCAGCTGAGTCTCTGGTGGTTCCTTATTCAGTGTTTCTCTGAAGTGCTCTGCCCATCTTGTTTCCTACCCTTGTGCTGTGGTGATGAGATTTCCTTGCTTGTCTCTTACTAACGTTACGTTGTTTCACCTCGTTTTCCACTGATAGTTTTAGTTATTTTATAAACTGTGCTTTGTTCATTTCTCAGTGCTGCCCCTTCTGCCTGTCTTGCAAGGTCATCCAGAAATGTCCTTTTGTTAGCACGGGTTTGACGTTTAACTTCCTTGTCCAGCTGACTGTACTGTTTACTATATATTGCCTTTAACCTGGGAGACTTAGCTTCCGGTTTTTTTTTCTTTTCATTTCCTTTCTGTTCGCTATGGTGTTCAGCGTTTCTGGTGTTATCCAGTCTTGGCTCTTTCTTTCCTGGAATCCCAAGCATGACTTGCTGCTTTCCTTGTATATTATTGAGATGGTGTTGAATTTCTGGTCGATATCTTCGGTCTCTGTTCTTTCCTGGCTTTTGGTAATCTGATATCGTCTCTTTACGACGACCACGAACGCTTTTCTAGTGTGGGGGTCCTTAAGTTTCGTGATGTTATATCTTTTCTGTTTGACTGCAACTGGTCAAAAGCATAATGGATAAAAAAGTAATGGCAAACAAGCATCTGTCGGGGAGACACAATTACAAAAATCATCAAACACAAGACGAGAAGTTATCTGTCGTTCTTATATCAAGACGTTGTTTTTATGTCTAGACAAAGCCGTTTTAACGTGAAGACAATCGACAGAAAATGTTGAACTTCCACTACAACCAACGTCTCCTTAAGACTGAACAGGTTTTGATTAACGTCTATCGCAGTAAATAAAACAAATTTCTTCTATCAAATGACTTTCTGGGAAGCCATTGTTGCTATTAAAGGCTTCTGTCAGGGCATCTTACATGATGGATGAACAGATTATAGGTAAACGCACAGTGTAAAATAAATTGCTACAAGAATTACTAATTCAAGATACGTTTTAATTCAGGATACAATTAATACGTTGACACATCGATGTACGAACAAAATCTTTATTTCAACAGGGTAAAGAAATAGGAGTGAAATCCATCTTTGTTTCATATATCTGGAAAAGGCGTTTGACAGGGTCCCTTGGAGCTAACTTTGGGACTGTTTGGCAAGGAAGAATATTCCAGCACCTCTGATTCATGCTATACAGAGCTTCTACAAGTCTTGCAGAAATTATGTGAGGACAGCAAACCATAAGTCAGAAGAGTTCAGGACCACCACTGGTGTAAGACAAGGTGATATCCTATCACCTTACCTCTTCATACTCCTTATGGACGATGTCATCAAGGCATGTAAGGAGAGAACAAGAAAGTATTCAGTGGGGTACTGGAAGATGAGACAGGTCTATATTTCGGAGCTGGCATTTGCTGATGATGTTGCCCTGATTGCTAAATCAGAGGCACATCTCCAATCCAACCTGCAAGTCTGGAAGGAAGAGCTGGAGAAGAGAGGGATGGTCATAAGCAGCTCTAAAACAAAATCCATGGTGATATCACCAGAAGAAAGAAGACATCAGATTAAGCTGGGAGAACAGGTCCTGGAGCAGGTTGACCACTTTAAATACCTCGGAGCTATTATAGACCGAAAGGGAGGCATCAAAGAAGAGTTGGTCACTCGAAAAGCAGCAGCTGGGAGACTTTTTCAGGCCATAAATCGAAGATTCCTCAGCAAGAGAGAGGTTGGTAAGAAAACGAAGATGGCTGTATACCGCTCCACCTATGTCCCAGTCTTGACATATGGATGCGAGTCATGGGCAATGACTACAACCCATAAAAGCCAGATCCAAACCTCAGAAATGAGGTATCTGAGGAAGGTGGTTGAAGTAACAAGAAGAGACATGGTACGCAACCAGACGATACGTCAAGGCCTAAAATGCCACCCCCTACAGACCCAAGTAGAACAGTCCCAACTAAGATGGTTTGGCCATGTCTGCAAAATGGGAGAAGATCGGCTACCACGACAAGCATGGGAAACAAGGATCCAGACCCCGAGGACGACCCAGAGTACGTTGGGAGGACAACATTAGACAATCTTTGAAGGACCGAGGAGTAGAATGGAACCAGGCCAGGAGGAAGACAGCCGATAGAATAGTCTGGCGCTCTCTCTTCCAAACCTCTACACCTCACGGCAGAAGGGGAACGACTAAGTAAGTAAGTAAGTAAGTAAGTAAAGAAATAGGAATATTTGCCTTTTTACATTTCTGCCATGCAATAATGAAATTGTGACATAATTCGTGCACTGTCTTCTCCTCTCCGGCAGTATTGAACTACATTTATTGTGCGTACTCTATTAGGTGCATTATGTTGTTGTTAGCACTCTCTTTTTCAACTACTGTTGTGGCCATCGGCATATACGCTGAAGATGATGATTGTATAGTGGGTTCGTATTACTACTCTAAACAGTAAGCAGTTTATTGGTTGATGGTATTATGACAATAGCTCTAAACAGACGATTACCACAGTACATACTGACAGTTGATTGATGATTCGATACCTTGATGAACATAGTTCACTCTAACAGCAGTGAAATTTTATATATATATATATATATATATATATATATATATATATATATATATATATATATATATATATATCTACATATATATATATATATATATATATATATATTTATATATTTTTTTTTTTTTTTTTCTCAACCAGCGGCACTTGGGCTTTCACCCCTTCGGCCCAATGACATGTCATTGCGAGGCTGGGGAACCTGAGGACTTTCCTTCCAACCCGGTCAGGAGCTTCGCTCCTTCCCATCCACAGAGGGTTTATCACAGGAGCCGTTCAGGCTATTCAGTCAAATTTCCGGCCGTAAACATTTCTTCAAACGCTGACGCCCCGGTTTGAACCATGAACACCTGGTCGCCAGTACAACGCCGAAGCCATTACACCAGCGCGGCTCCCATCTATATATATATATATATATATATATATATATATATATATATATATATATATATATATATATATATATATATATATATATATATATATATATATATATATAAAGGTTGTTCCAAAGGTTGTTATTGCCGGGAGTTGTAGTGAGGATACGCTCTCACTGCAGATAAAATACTTCTATGGCACGCGCCTCAAACAGCCTCTGACAACCAAGTCCAGCTCCCGGCCTTCACGTGTGGCTCAAGTTGAGCCCGGCGGAACTGTTTCCACTGACGGGAGAAGGGGCAAAGGCGAGCGACTGGCGCCTTAAAACCAGCAGCTTCGGGCAGATAAGGCTCGTGATCCTTGGTTGGTAGCTTATCTAAGAGAAGGAACTCTGAATTCAAACCACCGCTGCCTTGCGGGAATATCCATTTATGGAATTGGCTTCGGGAGTAAACCCTGAGGATAAATCCGGAGTCGGAGTCCCTAAGGCAGTCTAATGTCGATTCGACATTATTCTGGCAACTCCTGGGACATGGCTGGTACCAAACTGTATCGGCTACTGCCGTTCCTTTGGATCTACCGGCTGTGTGGAGAGGGGGAACATGCTGCATGGGCAACAGCTTGATCTCCATATAACTGTGCCCAAGCTCGCGCCCTGGAGAGGACACTCCAGCTTCACCCTATAGGTGTCGGCAAAACACGGGAAGTAGCAGTTACCGGTTATAAGCATTTTGCCCAATTGGCGTAGGGCATGGCGCCAGGGGCTACTTCCGACAGTGGGAGAGGTTCTAGGATCTCACTGGACAGCTACCGCCCGCTTCAAGCTGGGCAGCCCCCAGTCAATAAGGTGTTGTCCCGCCACTGTCTGCTTTCCCCATTGGGTGCATGGGGATTAGGGTCAAACCCGAACTGTGGACAGAAAATTTTGCACCAAGCAATTATCGAAAAAATAGAAATAAGCAAACTCTCAGATTGGGATGCTGGAACGTCCGGACTATGTTGACTGGACTATCCGAAAACCTACAGGATGTAAACGATGTAAGGAAGACAGCCATAATTAATGATGAGCTTAAACGACTTCAGGTGGATATAGCTGCACTTCAGGAAACGCGCCTGGCGGGCTCTGGAACGGTGAGCGAGAAGGACTACACATTTTATTGGCAAGGGAAAGATCTTAATAAAGCTAGAGAACACGGAGTAGGTTTTGCTGTCAAAAAATCGCTAACTAAAATGGTTGAAGCAGGCGAGAATGGATCAGAACGCCTGTTAACGCTCCGCCTGCAAACTAGCACAGGTCCCATCACCCTTGTCAGTGTGTATGCTCCTACTCTGTACTCTGCCTCAGAAGCTAAAGATGAGTTCTACGAGAATCTAACAGCAATTATCAAAAGCATACCTAGGCAAGAACAGCTTGTTCTCCTTGGTGACTTTAACGCTAGAGTGGGTGCCGATAATGTTTCATGGCCTTCATGTCTGGGCAGGTTTGGTATTGGCAAGATGAATGAAAATGGACAACGGCTCTTAGAGTTGTGCGTCCACCATGACGTCTGCGTGACCAACACCTACTTTCAGACAAAACCCCAGCATAAGGTGTCATGGAGACACCCACGATCCAAGCACTGGCACTAACTTGACCTGATTCTCGTCAGAAGGCCACTCCTCAGGTCTGTGCTCTCCACGCGCTCGTACCATAGTGCAGACTGTGATACAGATCACTCCTTGGTTTGCTGCAAAATCAGAGCACAACCAAGAAAACTCTATCGTGTCAGACATGAAGGGAAACCACGTATTGATACCAGCAAGATGTCAGACCCTTTCATGATCGCTCAATTCACTGCGACCTTCGAGAAAGTGCTCAGTAGCCCTCAGCATGGTGATACTATTACAGAGAACTGGGAGCATCTACGGAACACCATTCAAAGTACTGCACTTGCCACCTTTGGTAAGAAAACAGCAAAGTCAAATGACTGGTTTGATGCTTCATCAGATGTGATGGCACCTGTCATTGAAGCTAAGCGCAGTGCTATGAATGAATACAAACGTTTACCGAGTGCCAGAACCCTACAGATCCTGAGGGCTACGAGAAGCAAAGTTCAACAAACTGCTCGACGCTGTGCAAATGACTACTGGCTCCAGCTCAGTGAGAGCATCCAGATCGCAGCGCAAACAGGCAACATTAGACAAATGTATGACGGTATAAAGAAAGCACTTGGCCCCCATAAAAGTAAGACGGCACCGCTAAAAACCGTCAGCGGAGAGAAGCTAACCGATAAGGGTAAGCAGATGGAGAGGTGGGTCGAGCACTACTCTGAGCTTTACGCTAGAGACAATACCGTTACGCCTGCAGCCCTTGATGCTGTCAACAGTCTGCCAACTATGGAGGAGCTGGATGCCGAACCAACATTAGAGGAACTCAGCAAGGCCATTGATAGCTTGGCCTCTGGCAAAGCACCAGGCAGTGATGGGATTCCTCCTGATGTAATAAAATGCTGTAAGAGCACGCTATTACATCCCCTGCATAGGATGCTGTGCCAGTGCTGGGAAGAGACAACTATTCCTCAAGACATGCGAGATGCCAAGATTGTAACACTGTATAAAAATAAAGGAGACAGAAGTGATTGCAATAACTACAGAGGCATCTCTCGTCTTAGTATTGTTGGTAAGGTTTTTGCCAAAGTCATCTTAATGCGACTACACAAGTTAGCTGAGCAAATATATCCAGAGTCACAGTGTGGATTCCGAGCTGGCAGATCAACAACAGACATGATCTTCTCTCTCCGCCAGCTTCAGGAAAAATCAAGAGAGCAGAAAAGACCATTATATATCGCCTTTATAGACCTCACAAAAGCATTCGACCTGGTTAGTAGGGATGGACTCTTTAAAATCCTCCTGAAAATAGGCTGCCCTTCTAAAATGCTGGAAATGATAAAGTCATTCCATGACGGCATGAAGGGAACAGTCCAATATGCTGGAAGCACGTCACAGCCCTTTGATATACGAAGTGGCGTTAAACAAGGCTGTGTTCTGGCTCCGACCCTCTTCGGAATCTTCTTTGCCTTACTCTTGAAACATGCATTCAGAGATGCAACTGAAGGAATATGCCTTCACACTAGGTCAGATGGCCGTCTGTTTAATCTTTCAAGGCTGAAGGCAAAAACAAAAATCAGAAGGGTCGCTATAAGAGACTTGTTGTTCGCTGATGATGCTGCAGTCATCACTCAAAGCCAACAGGAGCTTCAGAGCTTGATGAATCGCTTCACTAAAGCATGCAAGGACTTTGGCCTCACAATAAGTCTAAAGAAAACGAATGTGCTGAGTCAGGATGTGGGTGCTGCACCAGTTATCACTATCGATAACTATGAATTGGCAGTGGTGCACCACTTCACATACCTAGGGTCTACCATCAATGACAAACTCTCACTGGATACAGAAATCGACAGCCGCATTGGCAAAGCTGCAGCTACCTTTGCCCGCCTCACATCGCGTGTTTGGGGAAACTCTAAACTCACAATGAAGACCAAAGCTGCGGTATATAATGCCTGCGTCACCAGCACACTCCTATATGGCAGCGAGACCTGGACGACCTATGCTAAGCAAGAAAGAAGGCTCAATACCTTCCATTTGCGGTGTCTACGCCGCATCCTCGGCATCTCGTGGAAAGATAAAGTGACAAATGTCGAGGTGTTGTCACGTGCTGGCCTTCAAAGTATGTATACGCTTCTTAGACAGCGCAGACTTCGCTGGCTTGGCCATGTTCGCCGCATGGAAGATGGTCGCATCCCAAAAGATATCTTCTACGGACAATTAGCAGATGGTAAGAGAACAGTTGGGCGACCACAGCTGAGGTTCAAAGATGTGTGCAAGAGAGATATGAGGGCACTGGACATGGATCCAGCAACATGGGAGGATGAAGCTGCCGATCGCACTAAGTGGCGATGCTATTTACGGCGCCACATCAGATTGGGCGAAGAGAGGCTCACACAAGAAGCAGAGGTGAGGAGAAAACGTCGAAAGGAGCACCAGGAAAATAAGCAGCTGAGGGCTGTCACCTCAGGGGCGCATTCCCATAGTCAGTTATGACTGAAGGGGCTATTATTATTATTATTATTATTATTATTATTATATAATATCATAATCAATTGCAGACCTTAGGGTCTTTTATATTTGGACATGCGCCCTTATATAACCGACTAGGTTGAATGGGACGCGCCTCGCCAAAACGAGGCAAAAGTTTTACATTAAAAAAAGAATATATATATATATATATATATATATATATATATATATATATATATATATATATATATATATATATATATATATATACATATACATATATATATATATATATTCTCTGCTTACTGACACTGCTTCTGTATTTAATCCTGTCTCTATTAGCTATAGTGGTCTTGGCTTGAGAACCACTGTTGTCAGTAATTTCTTGTCATAGCATTTATCTCAGGTACTCGCTGTTCCAATTGTTGTTCTAATTTATCTCTGTTCATCTTCTATCTTCTGACTTGGTGGTTCTTAGTGAGATTTACTTAGTGTATCTTTTAGAAGGACTGGCCTACCGCCAAGGATCACTATTTCTACCAAGGTCTATTATTTTCCCTTCTCTTGGCTAGCTGCTGCCTATTGTTCCTCTCATTACTCTAAACAGTTTATCTTGTTGGCAAAAACTGAACGTACCTGTTAGTCTTGATATATACACATTTCTGTCGTACTGGCAACCTTGTCAATCTTATCCACAGTAATGAATGACAAACTGTCATATATAATTGTGAAGTACCAAGCAAATGAGGGTCTAGACAATAGTTCATTGTTCTGTGACCACGAAATGAAGCAAAGGTCTTTGGCTTATTGTCCGATGATAACCCTCATTTGCGCTTGCCACTTATACTTTTAACACAAGCAAACTTGCTTCCTAACGCTAATCGCGTTTCAGATCTGGCTGCCAAAACTAATACGTCGATTTACCATTTCGACTATTTTCGAAACTTCCAGATCAAGTTTTTTCTCGAAACAGTTCACTCAAATCCGACTTTCCCGTGCAAGTTTACTTCGCTCAGCTAGCTGAAAATTGGAGACAGCACTTTTTATCTCAAGAGAGCGTAAAACACTACTGTTGATGCCTATTCTGGATAATCGCCGTTTGCTTAAAATCAATAAGTCATACATTTATCGCCCTCTAATATATTTTACGCTCGTTAATTTCTTTTATGCAAATTTTTGAAACCGGATTTCTGACACACGAACTCCCTATTACACTGCCATTGTTCACGGTTCGATGCATGACGAGGTCTGACAAGCGTATCACCCATCACTGAGAGATTAAAAGAGTCCCTAACACGTGATAATACCACATTGACTCCAGGTAAATGCGAGCATGACGTGTTTTCTTAAGATTGCATAGCTACGTCAGACTCGACAGGAAAAATTAAGAAGCTGTAACGTAAATATTACCAAGAGTACAAATTCTGATTTTAAAAAATCGGTGATGGGCAGCAGGGAAAGGTGGCTAATCCAAACCAGAAAAACAAATACTTAGCAGCGGAATGTGTTTTTTTTCCTCTAAAGTTGGTGGTACTGATTGAAGAGACAATTTGAGGTTCTACCCACGTTACCAGCTGTACTGGTCTGTGGTTCGAAGCTTGAGATCGACACGTGAAACCTACATCCTACGGGTGGTGAAGATCCTGGCTTGACCGGAAGCGGTTACCTGCAGAATCCTTTGGAGACGTGCCCTTGCCACAGAGACGAAGTGATGGAACCAGCAGAACTAACATTTCAGCAATTAGGAAGCTAAGTTATAAGTTTAGCAGGCCACATTAAAAGACTATATTTTCATCTCCCAAACCGAAATCTATGACGAACCATAATTTCTCATAATTACCATTTCATATTTATTTACATTTGTTTCAAAATAAGTGAGCATTACATTTGTATATGTTGATTTTCACGAATTCATAGTTGAATTAATCATTACAGATAGAAAGCATATGTATGATCCAGAACTTCTAGTATATATACATTAATATATATATATATATATATATATATATATATATATATATATATATATATCGAGCAAATAAAATGAATTCCGCTGAAGTAAATAAGCTGGGGGCTTGAACGAGTATATCATTTATATCCATCATCACAAAAGGCGGCGGGTCAGATACACAGTTAACGTGCTAAGACTCATTCAGCATAGTTCTTGACTTCTGAAATATATTGTGCATCTCCCTCGAGGTAGAAACATCATTATTCTTCTATCTACAACTCTGCATAGTATAATCTTGTGCGAAGGTAGACACCTTTGAAAACCCACATTAGATACTCTAGGATTTGGTCACTGTTGGACATCTACTGCAGAGCAAGGGGAGGCAACCCGTGACAGTAATATTCAATGTGTTTTCAAATTAAAACATTCTTAACTTCAAGAACCAGTATGTAAAATGTATTTTACAGAACGACGGTTAGATGGACAGACGGGTGGAATCAAGTCTACATGCATAAATGGATGGAAGGACAGGCTTCTATATTTATGTGTAGGCCCACGAAAAAGCAAAAGGAGAAAAGCCATGCAGGAGATAACAGAACTGAGAAAGACCTGGATTAAAATACGAAGATCTTGTGATAGTCACAACAAAATGATGAAACCAGTCATCTATTTTATACGCTTAAAAATATGAGTGGATGATACACGTTATATACATTTAAACACTACTAATTCACTTACCCCTCCGTCACATTATTAGTCCCACGTTTTCCCACAAAAGACCTAAAACTGAAAACACGAAAGGACCTAGATCGGAAGGCACGAAAAGACCTAGATCTGAAGGCACACAGAAAACCTAGAGCTGAAGGCCCCAAAAGACCTAGAGCTGAAGGCACGAAAAGACGTAGAACAAGGCACGAAAAGACCTAGATCTGAAGGCACACATAAAACCTAGATCTGAAGGCACAAAAAGACCTAGAGCTGAAGACACGAAAAGACGTAGAACAAGGCACAAACAGACCTAGAGCTGAAGGCACGAAAAGACGTAGAACAAGGCACAAAAAAGGACTAGAGCTGAAGACACGAAAATACCTAGAGCTGAAGACACGAAAATACCTAGAGCTGAAGGCACAAATAGACCTAGAGCCTAAGACACGCACTGCGATGTGTCGAAGCCTGGTTACGACATTCTGTGCCACTTAGTAAGATAATTTTCCATCCTTGTGCAGAACTGCGAAAATGTTTCATTTTTATCTTTCCTGCTATCATTTCAAATCTTTCCAACAATGCCTTTTTCCGCATGTTGTAATTATTTTGGTCAGGCCCCATTAATTTCGCATAGACGTCATAAGCAGGGCCTTTTAAGGCATGTGACAGTTTCACGGTTCATTTAGAAAAATTCTAAACTATGCAGGGTTGCCATTCTCTAAATTTTTTCTAAAAAGCTATCTATTTTTTCGTTAGGACTGGGAAAAGACTTAAGGTGAAAGTTCATGGCTGCTAGCTGTGACGAAAGACCACCCGAGGAGTCTGCGGCTGGTGACCGAGGCGAGGAGAAATCTCCATTGCCAGAGATAAATTCCGTGCTCCGGCTCTGGGCCTCTAAAGCTTTGAGAGCTAATTCGTGTTCTCTCTCTCTCTCTCTCTCTCTCGCGCGCGCCTCTGTTTCCCCTCTGCGACGTCCCATTTCTGCCTCGAGTTTCTTCGTCTCCAATGCGGTCTGTTGATCTTTGTTCTCCCTTTCTTTTTCTCCTTTCTTCTCTCGTTCTGCTCTTGCTTCTTTCTCCCTTTCTTTTTCTTCATATTTGGCTACTTCACCGTTTACAAATGCGTGAAACTTGGCGCCTTCAAACCCCATTTCTCTCTCCTCTTCCCTCAGCATCGCTCGCAACTTTACCAACTCAGCCATGATAGATGAAGCCTTGCTGGCAAGCCCACTAAGAGAGAGCGACAGAAACTATACTACTCCCTCACGGAGAATAATAGCAAAAAAATGATCCACCAACCATTTACTCCCGGTTCTCAGTTATCTAACCTAATGGAGGCTGGTTATGTACATACGCTGTAACGCAACCAACTTAATTAATGGTAATTGTAGAGAAGAAAAAAAATTATTTTGCCACACTCACACACCAGTTTAGCCAGTCACAAAGCTATGGAGGGGCTATTATTGGCCAATACTATAATGCCCACTCTTAGAAAACTCACACGCCCGTGACCTGACTCTACTTAACGACTAATCTCTAAAAGATCAAACGCTCTCGCGGTACTGTGTTTAAAAAAAAAATTTTTAATTTACCTCTACAGTCCCGCCAATCTTATCTCCACTAAATCTACGTTGCCAAAAAATAAAAGATTAAATTACCCGCTGTGACAAAATAATTTACTTTTTTGTGGTCAGAATCAAAAAGGTCGTAGAGTCTAGACGACAGTAAAGATCTATTTATACTAGAACATTCACAAGAAGCTAGATAAAATCTAGAGCTAGAAGTTCATCCCAGGTGAGCCCCCATTCTGTCACAGTATGCTATAATTTGAGAATAGATTATGTCTGAGTTCAGACAGAGTATGAATGCAAAGATGTGAAAATAGATGAGAATAGAGTCACTAATGAAATAAAGAGAAGAGATATGACTTCTGAAGAGTGGTTGGGCTAGTATTCAACCTGTTGTGACTTATTTTACTAAGTCAATCTGCTTCTCTCCATCCTATGCTTATAATGGCAGTAAGGTACAACGTTATGACATACAGTGACAGTTACAAAATGAAGAGATCCTGACCACCTTTTATTAAGCAACACACAAAAGAAAGGTACCACTGCATGAACAAAACAAAACCCCACATGTATGCCTTCACAATGTCTGACGGCTACAGAGATACATAAAATCGTCAAGTACAAAAATTATGGTCAACACACTCTTTATCAAACCACTAAGCTCAAACGCACACACGCCAGCCTCGCCTCGCTACCCATCCACACACACTCTTACTGGCACGCTTAAAATGTCCAAATAAAGGGGTTTGGCCCCCAGCTATCAAAACAATGACAGCAGCCAAATCCGTTTAGGGCACTAAAGCTCGTCAGGTACTCTCCTACTCAGCTAGGAAGAATCACTCTGTCCCACCTAAGGTATTAGATCCTCGGAATACGGAGTTACCCCTTTGAACAGGCAGTCCCGGTATGTCGGTTTCTTCAGCAATTCCTGATCCCCACAGTCCCGGTTAGTTTACATCAAAGGATTTTCACACGTACTTGAATTCCCATATACGGGCTATAAAGCTGCGCTACGGTTGGGTGGTGATTAGTACCAGACTGGACGGGCTAGATGGTAATGTCTGAATTGATAAATAGTCATTTGCTTCAGAAGTAGTTTGTTCTTTCTTGAAAGGAAAATTAGTGGAACATACGCAGTGTGTTAGTAAAATAGTAAAGATGTCTAAAAGGAAAAGAAACTGTGCTGGTGTAGACAGGCTTTATAATTTAGAGGAAGCCAGAGATATATTATTAGATAGTGACAGCTCAAGCAGTGAAAGTTTGTTGAGTGACGATGACATTTTTTTCTCTTTAGTGTTAGCTTCCTATACGGTGACCTGCTGTAACTGTGGCTCTATGTTCCCTTTAGTGTTTGCTTCTTATTAGGGGACCTGTTGTAACTGTGGCTCTATGTTCCCTAGGGAGCCATTACAACATCTGATCCCCTAGCATGAAGCCTACACCAAGCTCTATACTGCCTAGGGAGCAACAACATAATCTTGTCCCCTTACATGAAGCCTACACTAAGCTCTATGCTCCTTAGGGGGCCACTACTACATCTTGTCCCCTTACATGAAGCCTACACCAAACATTTAGATGTTCTTGCAGCATTGATATCTGTAGCAACTAGAATGGGTTGTCAGCTTCATTCATAACCTCATGTTATTCGCCTTGCACGACATACCTGAGGGAGCAGTAATCCAATTATTTATTTGTCTCATCAGAGACCCCACAAGAACCACACGGGGCAATATGCGGATCTGTGACTAGTACGAGAAGCGTTCAGAAAGTAATGCACCACATCGTTTTTCTCAGCTATAAATGAAGATAGAAGCATGACATT
>JAMPIV010006744.1:457710-516012 GCA_024509875.1 Oreohelix idahoensis
AGACTTGAGACAACCTGGAAGAAGATTTATCAAAATGATCTCTCTCTCCAAGCCTCAACTCACTTTTCACTGTCTAAGCATCTCCTGCTCTCACTCTTTTCTCTTATCAAACATAGAGATTATAGTAAAGAGCTAAACAAGTTAATTATGGATGAAAGGGTCGGGAACAGCGCATTAATAAATGTGTAAACTTTATTAAAGAAGAAAAGCATGGAATTAATGCATATCATCATACACAGCATAAATTACATCAATAATCAAATATTCATCAATAGTCATCAATAATGCAAATACACGCCCACAAACACACACACCACCAACACTCATAAAACCCTGTAGAACACGGAGAAAATAACTAAGCTGCCCGACAGAGAGTCCGCTTTCGGGGACCAAAGGCGCTAGCTCCAGAAAGTGTCTTACCGATAAATATCCTTCAAGATGACTGAAGTGAAATACCGAACTTTCCTTGTCGGGCTAAACGTTGGTGACCCCTAATTGCGCGAGGGAACACTGGAAGACGTTGTTTATCTCCTGCTGACCAAATAAACGAACTGAGCGACAGCCTGTCTGTTTTTTTTTCGTGGGACCAAATGTTAGCTCCAGAAAAGGGTATTACTTGTAGACCCTTCGTGAGGGACTAGCCTACAAAACTTTCCTTGTTGGTGCTAAACGTTGGTGACCGCTATTTGCGTGAGGGGGCTGGAACTCTGTCCATAGATGGCTGCTCATACGTGCGAGGTTTTAAGTATCCAGAAAAATACACCAGAAGAAGTCACTTGAGGACAAAGAGTCCCAGGCGCGCTTATCCGGCGCTAGGCTCTGCTTGGCTGTAAATCCTGTTTAAACTGGTTTGGCTGTGGTTTGCTGAGTGCCCCGTTTAGGCACACAAAGTCGGGTGATATGGAATTCTGCTATAGGCATGCTGGGCGGTTTTGATATTCTGGAAGCCGCAATGCTCTGGCTGGTAATCCAATAGGCGAGTAGAGAACTACTACTACATTTGGTGATTCCAGATTTAGCGTTGGCTCCGTTGCACTGCGTGAGCTTAACTTGGCGTTGACAAAAAGGGGTTTTGATTCAGGAACGGGGTTGACGATTCGTGACGCTAGCGGTATTCAGAAACCCTCTAGATCGAAGAGAATGTTTCGTTCTTCGCCTGACTGGAGTCTGCTCTGGCGATTCGGTCTCCCTGAAACCCGAAAAATGACTAGAACATAGGCAAACACATTCTAGTATTGTGTTAAAGTTTGCCTTATCTCATGATGGTCATCTACGGGCCAGGAATATTCACGAATGTCTTTGTCTATTAAACGCATCACTCTTATAGATTACAAAGACGCTCCCCCCGGACACCTGGCCTGCATATTTCTACAGATGTATCGGCGTAATCGTAATACCGGGTAAGACAAAGGTTTCAGAAGCAACAACTTGCGAAAATTCCCCAGAGAGACAATCATAATATTATGTGCTCTTTGCTCATCTAAGGGCAAACAACCCACAAACTGACGGCGATTGTTATCTCCCCCTGAAACGAAGATCAAACTCGTTACCCAGGCCTCAAAGAGTACTAGCCGCTCGTGATCAAACGTTTTAAAGCGACCAGAGAAATTCCCCTGGACGGACCAGGTGCGTGTTGTAATATTGCCGCTACGCTGACCGTTTTGACCAGTGGGGGATTTCTACTGAAAGCCAGAACGTAACCAAACCTCGGATGGGGTTTGAGAGGGTGAGAAAGTTTGGCCACGAAGGTAGAAAATGAAAGAAAAAGAAAATACAAAATGTCCAGGAAAACTGAACATTTAAAGGAGTAATCAAATTATGGACAAGATGGTAAAATAAATTATCGGTCACGTGACACCCATCGCAAGCGAAGATGGCGACAGCTTCAGACTTGAGTTGTGACACATCTGTGCCGTGATCTCATGTGGCTAATTAATCCTATTTTGGCACTACAGGCCCTGCCACATACGGAGCAAACATGGTTAGATTCGATAATAGTGTTGCTGTGCATTCTGACCTTTCTTGCAGCACCGTTGCCTTCTGCCTTATCAGCTAAATTCAGTTCTGCAGTGCGAGCGCCTTGAGTAATGTTTGTCCGCCAGGTAGAGCGATCCTGTGATATGGTCTCCCAGGAGGAGACGTCAGTTTTGAAGCTGCTCAACGAAGCTTTCAGTGTGTCTTTGAAGCGTTTCTTTTGCCCCCCTACTGTTTGCTTACCCATGGAGAGTTCGTTGTACATCAACTGCTTTGGGAGGCGTTTTTCGGACAAGCGAACAACATGTCCGGCCCATCTAATTTGGGCACTCTGCAGCAATGTGTAGATGCTTGAGATATGTGCTCTGTTGAGGACCTCAGAATTAGATACTCTATCATGCGACTTGATCCTGAGAATCTTGCGAAGACAGCTCATGTGGAAATGATTAAGCTTCTTGACATGTCTGCTATACACTGTCCATGTTTCACAGGCATACAGGAGGGTAGTTAGCACTATTGCAATGATGTACTTTTATCTTGGTGGCGGCACTAAATCTTTGTCGATCTCAGACATTTACTCTTAGTCTTCCGACAGCCGCACTTGCCTTGACAATTCTGTTGTTGACATTGGAGTCGATATTCGCATGTTTGGTAAGGGTACTGCCAAGGTAAGTGAAGCTGTCCACCACTTGGAGACGTTAGTTCTTTACTGTGGTATTTGGTTCGCAGTAAGGTTTCCCAGGAGCAGGTTGCAACATTACTTCAGATTTCTTCGTATTGATAGTAAGACCAAAGTCATCACACACTACAGAAAGCCTCCTCGTAATGCTCTGCATGTCCAATTCTGTGCAGGTGTTGAGGGCACAGTCGTCCGCAAAGACGAGGTCAGAGATCCTTGTTTCATTCACCTTCGTACAGGACTGAAATCGTCTCAAATTGAATAGCTTCCCATCTGTCCTGTATCTGATGTGTACGCCGTCACTGCTGCCATGTGTTACGTTAGAGAGCGTGGCAGAAAATATCATACTGAATAGTATCGGGGCAAGCACTCATCCCTGTTTGACACCGTTTGTGACGGGAAAGGGTTCAGAAGGTTCTCCATCATTCCACCGCACCTTCATGGAACTGGCGGACAATTGAGATGAACTTATCGTGACCGCCGAATTTCGCCATTATTTTCCATAGTCCGTCCCTATTGACAGTTTCAAAGGCCTTAGTCCAGTCAATAAATGTTGTGTATAGGTCATTGTACTGTTCCTGGCATTTCTCCTGAAGTTGGCGTGCGGCAAATATCATATCGGACTGCTCGAAAACCACACAGACTCTATGGGAGTAAGTCCTGCGATTCAAGATGTACAGTCAAGCGGTTGAGCAGGACCCGCCAGGATTTTTCCCGCAATAGATAATATGGAGATTCCCCTATGGTTATCACATGATTAATGATCTCCCTTTCGCTTGTATATGTGAACGATGGTGGCATTTTTCAATTCCTATGGTATCTGTTCTTCATTCCAGACTGAGTGGAAGAGGTCTGTTAGTCTCTGCAGCAGCATGCTGCCTCCAGCTTTATAAATCTCAGCAGGGATGGCATCTGATCCAGGGGCTTTGCCGCTGAACAGTAGACTGGCTGCTTTTTTTACCTCTTCCACTCTAGGTGGAAGGTCAAGTCTGACATTGACTGTAACTTGCGGTATGCTTGCAATGGCGTGGTCGTTGACTGTTGATGGATGATTTAAGATGGCATTGAAGTGTTCTGCCCAGCGTTCCAAAATCTGCGTTTTATCAGTGAGCAATGCCATGCCATCAGCATTTAGGACTGGTGATGATTGATTCGATTGGTATAATAATAATAATAATAAATTCTTTAAGCACCAAACACGGCGCATAAGGCAGAAACCAGTGCTCTCCAGGTTGTTCGTTGTGACGCCACTCCTCTTAGCTCTTGCACATTATTTAGGCCCAACGTTCTTCCTTCTCTTATTATTGTTCTTCTGAGTGTTTCTTTTTGGTCTTCCTTTTTTCCTCTTACCCTCAGGAACCCAAGTGAGCGCCTGTAGTGGTATTCTGTTGTTTTGCATTCGTAGGACATGACCGATATATGACCATCGTCTTTTCCTTATATAGTCGGAGACATATTTCTGCCTAGAGTCTTCTCTTATTTGTCGATTAGTCTTGAATTCTTTCCAACTGATGTTCATGAGTTTTTTAAGACATTTGTTCTCGAATGTATTCAGCTTGTTCTCCAATGATTTTGTTATTTTCCAACTCTCACAGCCGTATGTTAACACTGAGATAACATTTGAATTAAACAGATGAAGCTTGGTATGTATATTCAATGATCGTAATTTCCAAATGTTAGATAATCTATTGAAGGCGCTAGCTGCCAAAGCAATTCTAGTATGGATTTCTCTTGTTGTGTCACCATCCTGAGTCATTTTACTGCCTAAATAATTGAAACTTTCAACTTTCTGTAGTTTTTCCCCGTTCAAGATGATATCAAAGGTCTCGTTAGAAAAGTTCATAGCTTTAGTTTTAGAGGCATTTATTTGGAGACCTATTTTAACCGAGAGATGACACAAATTATTTACTGCTTCTTGGGATTGTCTGGGTGTTGAACTTAAAAATGCTTCATCATCTGCGAAATCCAGGTCCCCCAGGAATTTTCCATTTGTCCATTTTATACCTAATTGTTCATTGTGGGTATAGTTTCTCATAACCCAATCAATAGCTATTCCAAAAAGTAGTGGTGACATAATACAGCCTTGTTTCACCCCTGTTTCTACTGTAAACCACTCTGTATTCCCTTTATTTGTTCTAACACAACATCTTGCATTGTCATATAGTCTTCTTCTTCTTCTTCCGTCCTTAGCCAACGACCGGCAAAGCAGTCAGTGGCCATTACGCCTAGTGGCGTCTGAAGGGCAACAGCGAATAGATTTTCTTTGCCGTTGTTCCCATCACGCCTAATGGCGTCTTTAGGGCAACGACAAATCAATCCGTTTGCTGTTGTTTCCGTAATCAAAGTGACTGGCAAACGGGTGATCAGCCCTTTAAAATTGTCATATAGTGCTTTGATTATATTCACATATTTTGTTGGAAAACCATAGATTGTAAGTATCTTCCACAATGATGGGCGGTGTATACCAATCCTATATTTGTGGTATAGATGGTACCTCATTCTATTGTGTCCAGTGCGTAAGCTGAACATGATGACCTGGTCTCATCTAGGCAGCTGGTGACAGGAATCATTCTTTATATGGCCTGGGTGTTCTCTTTCCCATTTGAACTTGAATGTGGCTTTGATGGTTGTTTTAACAATTTCACAAGTTGTCCATATATCATTGTGTTGTAGCGCACCTCGTTCTTTCAGTCTCCACATATTTCTCGAATCGTGATATACTTGGGTTTTATTGCTTTATATATCGTTACTTCGTTGTAAATTAATAGAGACGTGATTTAGTTATCTACAATAGCTGAGGACGTCCTTACACGATTGCATTTTGCAGGACCAGACTAAGGGCATGACGACCGGGGCGACTACCCTGGGCGTTAAGGGCAAGGGAACGTCGCACCGGGTGAGAAAGAATCGTTTCGTCGAGAATCTCTAATGTTCTTGTTCTGTGACACAATTCGCCCAGGCCAAGACATGCTATGTAACTTTTTTTTTTTAATAGGAAAACACTAAACCAAAGTGTGATATATGTTATAACACGATTTTGTTGTTACATTTTTTTTAAGTAATAACTTTCTAAAACTGATCTACAGGACTTAATTTTTAAAGGAGAGTTTAACGTTCGGGGCTGGACGTGTCGGTTAGTGGGCGGATGTTAAACTACTCGCCCGGGACACCGAATGCTCTAAGACTGGCCTTGGTCACTAGGCACTGGAACAACTGCAAATAGTATATCTTAGTCGCTAGGCACAAAACAATGCTTGCCTGGCACTCTAACAATCAGTGTCGGGACCTTCTTGAGAAACAGCATATGCCAGGAAAGCTTGAGATAAGTAACTTACCGGTGAAGGTCTTTTCAACGATACAAGCATGCAGAAACGGCGTATTGAATGCGCTTTTTCAGTGAGTGGGTGTATGTGCAATCATGTCCGAGTTATTATATGGCTCTGACACACGAGGAACAACAAAAACGGCAAACAAGGCGATATCAACTTTCATATGCTGATGCTAGCGTAGAATAGATAGTTTGAAACAGTTCGACAGCTCAAAAATGTGGAGCTGAGGTCAAGAACCAAACAGGTGCCAGTTGGACAAAAGGTGAGAAAAAGACACCTGCGATGAAGAGGACACTCATTAACGAAACCAGTTGATAGCATTATATGGCAGTCCCTGTTCTAGATTTCCCAAGGTAAAAGAGGAAGGGGAGACTGACAAACACATGTATAACATAACTGGAGAGGAAATTAACATTGGTGCGGAAGACAAGCAAAGACCTTGAATGAATGTCACAAGACACAACAAGACATTTTTGTTGTTCAAGACTTCAAGAAGTGACAAACAGATAAAGTCAGTAAGAAGACATGATATGATAACTGAAAAACCCAGTTTATTATTATTCTTCTTCAGTTGCCTGGTCTGAAACTGACATTGGCGATCATGACCCTCCAATCTTCTCTGTCTTTTGATAGTCTAATGAGGTTGTTGTTGCCCATGCTGTTGTTTGTTGCCCAGTTGTTTAAGCTTTCCACATACATCTTTCTCTGCCTTCCTCTTCCTCTCCTACCCACATAAGATTAATTCATCCACTCCTCCTCTTCTGTTAATATGTCCCATAGATTTTATTTGTCTTTTCCTGATGGTTTTGATGAGCGATCTATTAACACCGCAGCTGTCAATACCTCAACATGTGTTTTCTTCTCTGTCCACGATATTCTCAGTATACTTCTCAAAAACCACATTTCCGCTTCCTCCAGTATTTTCACCATTTGGTTACTCATTGTCCAACATTCGCATCCATATAAAAGAACGGATCACACGTAGCCCCTTAATACGCGAATTTTTGTGCTTATGGTGATGTTTCTGCTTTTCATTACGTTACTCATCCTACTAAAGCATTCTTTGGACATGGCAATCCTTTTTCTTTATCTCTGTGTCACATCTGCCATCTGATGTCAATAGTTTCTGAGCCATGATTTGCTTTGCATAAATGCTCACAGTAGGTTGCAGTTTCTTTCTGTAAGGGAAGTACCCATACTGGGCGGGTTGTCCTAGCTCTTGTACCTATCTTGGCATCATCTGCCTAGCACAGTTAAAGTGATGACCAGTTACTGAAAAAAACTTTCCAGCTGCTCACCTCTTTTATCCATCACCTGCCTGCCGTGACTTCACGTGAGCCTGATCGGGGGGCTAAGCGAGTACTCCACCTCTGCCCGTGAGGTGTCCCGCAGGCTAGCGGGGGGAAGGAGGCGCCTTACATCTCCTATAGGTAGGGTTTACCCCTACCCCGCTACCCTACCATCCGTTCCAGATCTTTCAATGTTTTCCTTATCAGTTTAATAGTCTCTTCTCCTTGTGTCTTCTTCCTCCTCGTTCGCCCTCAGACTTCTAAATTAATGACTCTAATTAAAGGCAGTAGTCAGCTCAAGGTTCCTGACATCTCGCTCACCCTCAGACTTCTAAGTTAATGACTCTAATAAAGGCAGTAGTCAGCTCAAGGTTCCTGACATCTCGCTCGCCCTCAGACTTCTAAGTTAATGACTCTAATAAAGGCAGTAGTCAGCTCAAGGTTCCTGACATCTCGCTCACCCTCAGACTTCTAAGTTAATGACTCTAATAAAGGCAGTAGTCAGCTTTCAACATCTTAAAATCATATGAATGTTCACATGCCTAGGAAAATATGTTCCTAATCAAATAGACTTATATGCAGGAAAATAAAAAACAGTTAGGCATCTGGGAAAACTACGCTAGGAGCAGACTGCAGTTGAAAATGTGTACTAGTAATAGGCAATGTCTGAATACAACAGAATGTCCGGGGGGGGGGGGGCGCTTCCAAAAATATCGAGCTATCTTAAGCCTTTCTTATATCAGTGACAGAAATGTCATCCTAACACAGAATAGAAACAAAGCTATAGAAAAATAAAGAGTAGAGATGGACAATGAGAAATGCGAAAGGGAATCAATACACCTAACATCAACAGGTTACAGCAGTAAAGATGATTACAAAGATTTAATGGATGATAAATGAGATTTTCTTCTACGTTCGTCCTGAAAAGGACGTTGGTTGCGTTGTGTTGCCGTTTACAGCACAGCTGCGATATCTGCGCCTTTCGGCCCGACACATCCGACTTCGGCACGGCATTTTTTAGGACCGGGTATGCCTTCCCACTTCGATCCCTACTCACTAAGCCAGACTGCAATGATGAAGCCTGTTTCCAGGACCACCACTTAGAGGTGGAGTAGGGTCTTGGTCAGCTCTGGTTCGCTGACCCTGACGCAAGCAGTCAGCTATGGGTTGCTGACTGCATTCCTCACTTTTGACGCGTCTTAGGTCCCAGATGAGATTTGACACCTGATGGACACAAGAAGCAAGACAGAGAAGATAAGAGAGACTAACTAAAGAAGTTGACTCTTTGTAGTCAAACGTATTATGACTTATGGACAATGGTCAATGCACCAAAACAAAACAAACGAAAGGTCTACGTGCTATTATAAAGGGTGTTCAATTAAGCTTTCACTACGCAATGTGCACCGTTTCTGTATTTTCCCGAAAATACACCATGAACAGGCTGCAATGCATGCGCGTTCTTGTAATGGGTGTTCAATTTAGCTTTCTCATTGCAATGCGCCCCTTTTCCATATTCTCTTGAGAAACTGATGGGATTGTTTTCATTGTTGGTTACAGATGCTTCATGAACATACTTAGTAAATAAAGGATTATAATGCATGTTGTTCGTCCATCACGGGTGATGAAGACCACTCTGTTCATCCAATTATTTAGGAATATGTTAGGTTAGTCTATGGGTACGAAGGTGACTGAAGAGCCCAATGCGGGCCTGGAAAGATCTCGGACAGTGTGGGCAGGGAATGTTTGCTTCATGTGAAGGTTTTATTTCACGGTCCTTTCTAGCTTGTCTCCGCTGTTCCGCTGCTGCTCTTCTGGATGATTCGCATGCTGCTGCACCTTTACGAAGAGATGTGCGCCAAGCAGTTCGGTCTTGCGCAGCAGCTTCCCATGTGTCTGGGTTTATGTCAAAAGTTTTCAATGACGTCTTTAACGTGTCTTTGAAGCGCTTCTTTTGGCCACCATGGGAGCGTTTACCCTTCTGCATCTCACCATAAAAGAGTATCTTTGGCAGTCGATGGTCTGGCATGCGGACTACATGACCTGCCCAGCGAATCTGTGACTGCATCAGAATAGTATCAATACTAGGGATACCAGCTCTGTCAAGAACGGTGGTATATCCGGGATCTTGTCTTGCCATTTGATGTTCATTACCTTCCTGAGACAGACTGTATGGAACTGGTTTAGCTTCTTTACGTGGCGCCTGTATACAGTCCATGTTTCACATGCATATAGCAGCACTGGAAGCACCGCAGCTCTGTACACCTTCAGCTTTGTCTGTAGACTAATGCCACTTCGATGCCAAACGTTGGTGTATAGTCAGCCAAATGTGCTGCTGGCTTTGGAGATCCTGGTGTTCACCTCATCATCAATGACAATGTTCTGGGATAGTGTGCTACCAAGGTATGTGAATCTGTTCACAACATTCAGTTTCTCACCATTAACCTTGATGATTGGCTCAGTATAAACTGTGCCAGGAGCTGGTTGGTACATGATTTCTGTTTTCTCCGTGTTGATGGTAAGCCCAAAAATGGCACAGGCTTCGGATAATCTATCCAAACTATGCTGCAGATCAGCCTCTGAGCCAGCATTGAGGGCACAATCATCAGCAAACAGAAGATCTCTGATGGTGTGTGATTTGACCTTGGTTTTTGATTGAAGCCTCCTAAGGTTAAACAATTTTCCATCAATACGATATCTAATATCGATTCCTGTGTCCCCGTCTCTAAAAGCATCAGTCAGCATAGCAGAAAACATGATACTGAACAGAGTCGGTGCAAGTACACACCCTTGTTTAACTCCATTTGAGATGGGGAAAGGCTCTGATAGCTCACCGTTTTCCTGAACTCTAGCCTGCATTCCATCATGCAGTTGCTGCACTATTGTGATAAATTTCTTTGCGCAGCATATTTTGCCATGATCTTCCATAGACTCTCTCTACTGACCGTGTCGAAAGCCTTTGTCTAGTCGATGAAAGCTGTGTACAGGTCACAGTGCTGTTCTTGGCATTTTTCTTGTAGCTGTCTTGCAGCAAACACCATATCGGTGGTTCCACGTTCTTTCCGGAATCCACACTGACTTTCAGGTAGAAGACATTTGTCAAGATGAGCCGTGTCGTGTGAAATTCTAATCCACATATATAAATTAAAAAGTAAATGTAAAGCCTAACAAATAACTTCACTAAAAGGAAAGAAGAATGGTAAAGAACAGTGCTGTCACAATGACTGTACTCGAAATCCCCCTTGTTTTCTACTTCGTCTGCAAATTGTAACGTTTCACGTTGATAGTAAAAGCCTACTGCATCACTACACGCTTTCTTCAATAAAACGTGTACTGCCTTTCTAAGAAAAACCTTGAGATACGCAAGCTGACCTATATTAATATTCCATTCATGTCATTTTATACACTAACACGCGTCTCGCTATACAATTACTACCATCACGCGTGTAAGGCCACAAGCACTAGCTTTTTTCAAATCGACAGTGATAAAAAACACTACCCATACGAGAGTTAGGTTTTAAAAACCGGAAAAACGCTTATTAGGAAACATGACATTATACTGGTTTACGTTTGAAAACATTACAGTACCCAGACACCACATCGATCGAAGTGAACGGGAGGTAGAAGAAAATACATATTTTGAACGCAGCCCCTTAGCCCCATTAAATTTATATATTTGGGTTCCTTAGGACTTGCTGACAAAGAATATGTTAAACGTTACGCAAATAGTCTAGGAATTAACAAATTATAGCCAAAAGAAATAGTGAGGGATGTCAGACAACACCAAAAGCAGAATCGCTCAGTGGCAGATTTTTACACCACCATTGTACGGGAAATAGGTCCCCATGTTACCTCCTATTTGATTGGCGGAAAGTAAATGTAAGGCTAAACACGATTAGTTGGGCTATAAATATTGATTCTTTGTTGTTAGGGAAACGTGAGTAGGAGTACTTTTTTTCAAACGCTTGTGTAAACATGGCTCGATTGGTTAGACCCGCCAATATAGGCAATTTAAAGCGTTAGTTCCAGTCAACGTAATTCTGTATTATTTCCATGAATTGTGGTAAGCTTGAAATATTTGATATCTTTTAATGAAAAGTGAATGTAAATTGATAATTTATGTCTGTATATGTGTGTGGTTCAGTAGCGAACATGAGGCAAAGCCTATATAGTGCTCCAACCTGAACAGAAGGTGTCGGAGGAAAGTAAAACTACATGGAATTGCCAAACAGTACACTGACACCTATCTTATTGACTAGAAAGAAATAATGCTGGAATTGCAGAGGCGTGGTAACCATTAGGGAGGAGTATACTGGTGTAAATTATTTCAGATGAAGCTGACAGTTGGCCTACCGCTCTGAACTCAGTGTTTGTGATGTATTGTGTTCAGTCGGGAAATAGATTAAAAATTAGTTATGAAGTAGGAGGTACAACCTTCTTGTTTCAGGGACTGTGGTCCTATGTTATTGAAGCAGCACCTGGTCTGAGCTTTGCTGAATCTGGAGGCTGACAGCATACTCCTGGGTCCAGATAGCGACTAGTGAGGTGTCTCCAAAACACAGGGGAGCAATCGAGCAGAGGAGTCCCTTCCTGCCACCATCCCGAAAGTTAAGCCTTTGTGGCCAGTGGAGCTCAACATTATGTGTCCCCTCAAAAATTGACATTTTAATAAAAAAGAGGGACAATACCTTGTTTAAATTGACAGGAACTGTGAACTTTTTCCCCATACTATTTCCCAGATAAACAAACACTTGAAGTCATGATGACAAATAACAACATAGCTTGAAAAACAAAACCAGTATTACCTCATAGTACTACTACACAACTGACACACATAGGATAATATTAATAAAATATGTCACTACTAAGTTCCTATTTATAAATTATGTATATATAAATTGTGATTACAATTGATTGTGATTCCTGGTTCACTTTGTAGTTGAATCAGGACATATACAATAGTGAAAGTAATTAATACATAAATATTTGAAACTTTACCAGTGACTCATTTAAGATAGTCTTATAGAGTGTTAAATGTGTGTGAGTGTCACAGTGTTGTCAAGTGTGGTGGAATAAATTAAATTGTTTATCTGTCTGTTGTTGTTGTGACTTACACTTCATCATTTACATAACCCTAGACATTTAACGTAGTCATCACAATATTCCAGAATAATTCTGACTGAGTTATAAATGTGGTAGCAAGTAAGGTTATCTGTAAAACACTACACCTATTAGATACAGATACCTTCACAGCTGATCTCAGTCAGTACACTAAGTCCCCTATAAATATTTATAACATCCCACATTACCACGCATCTCACCATAAAAGAGTATCTTTGGCAGTCGATGGTCTGGCATGCGGACTACATGACCTGCCCTGCGAATCTGTGACTGCATCAGAATAGTATCAATACTAGGGATACCAGCTCTGTCAAGAACGGTGGTATATCCGGGATCTTGTCTTGCCATTTGATGTTCATTACCTTCCTGAGACAGACTGTATGGAACTGGTTTAGCTTCTTTACGTGGCGCCTGTATACAGTCCATGTTTCACATGCATATAGCAGCACTGGAAGCACCGCAGCTCTGTACACCTTCAGCTTTGTCTGTAGACTAATGCCACTTCGATGCCAAACGTTGGTGTATAGTCAGCCAAATGTGCTGCTGGCTTTGGAGATCCTGGTGTTCACCTCATCATCAATGACAATGTTCTGGGATAGTATGCTACCAAGGTATGTGAATCTGTTCACAACATTCAGTTTCTCACCATTAACCTTGATGATTGGCTCAGTATAAACTGTGCCAGGAGCTGGTTGGTACATGATTTCTGTTTTCTCCGTGTTGATGGTAAGCCCAAAGTTGGCACAGGCTTCGGAGAATCTATCCACACTATGCTGCAGATCAGCCTCTGAGCCAGCATTGAGGGCACAATCATCAGCAAACAAAAGATCTCTGATGGTGTGTGATTTGACCTTGGTTTTTGCTTGAAGCCTCCTAAGGTTAAACAATTTTCCATCAATACGATATCTAATATCGATTCCTGTGTCCCCGTCTCTAAAAGCATCAGTCATCATAGCAGAAAACATGATACTGAACAGAGTCGGTGCAAGTACACACCCTTGTTTAACTCCATTTGAGATGGGGAAAGGCTCTGATAGCTCACCGTTTTCCTGAACTCTAGCCTGCATTCCATCATGCAGTTGCTGCACTATTGTGATAAATTTCTTTGCGCAGCATATTTTGCCATGATCTTCCATAGACTCTCTCTACTGACCGTGTCGAACGCCTTTGTCTAGTCGATGAAAGCTGTATACAGGTCACAGTGCTGTTCTTGGCATTTTTCTTGTAGCTGTCTTGCAGCGAACACCATATCGGTGGTTCCACGTTCTTTCCGGAATCCACACTGACTTTCAGGTAGAAGACCTTTGTCAAGATGAGCCGTAAGGCGATTCAAAAGGATTCTGGTGAATATCTTCCCAGCGATTGATAAAAGAGAGATGCCTCGATGATTGTTACAGTCTTGGCGATTACCTTTACGTTTATATATGAGTTGTATAATTGACGCATCTTTGAGATCGTGTGGGATGGTTTCACTCTGCCACATTTGCTGGAAGATCATGTGAAGTTTCTCTATCAGAACTGCACCGCCATCTTTATAAACCTCAACAGGAATTGAATCGGAACCGGGGGCCTTTCCACTAGAAAGTTGACGAATCGCTTTTTTAGTTTCCTTCAGAGTTGGTATATCATCTAATGCTTCATTTATAGGAATTTGGGGCAGGCGGATGATGGCTTCGTCGTTAATAAATGATGGCTGGTTCAGAATATTATTAAAATGTTCAGCCCAGCGTTGGAGCATTTTTTCCTTATCTGTAATTAGTGTTTTTCCATCTGCATTAAGGAGGGGAAATGATCCTGATGATGTAGGACCATAGACCGCTTTGAGTGCAAGGTAACAATTTTTCAAGTCATGGCTGTCAGCAAAGCCTTGGAGCTCATCTTCTTTATTACTCACCTATGATGCATAAACATCGATAGCAAAGGCCTGAGAACAATAAAGAGCATGCATTGGCATCACCAAAAGCAAAACCGTCTAATCGTAACTCGTTCTACTGGCTGAAAAGCTGTAATCGTCCTCACTACAACGAGCACAAGCTGCCGTCTCGTTTAATAGATATATCACAGGTGTGCCATTTAATGTTAATTATGTTTCTACTTCTCTACGTTGTTGAGAGCTGTATGTGCATGCGTAGGACCAAACATGAATTGTGTTCCTATTTTTAGATAAGAACATATGTTTGTAATAAAGCATGGCTACTTAATTCAAGACAATGTTGTATGTGCTCAGTCATAGCTTATGTTACTATCTGGCAGCCAAACGGTAAGTCTGTTGTGTTATGTATTCGTCAGTGCGTTTCTTGTATTATAACTCCTGCTTTAAAGCGGCCTTTGGACTAAGCTAGTGACTTCAGCCGAGTAGTTTGCAACAGGCGCTGTGTGTGTTTTGCAAGGACACATAACTATCGCTGTGCAGCGGACTTTTAGACACTTGAGTCTTCAGACTCAACTGGAGTTACACAGCGTGTGTATTCACATAAGTTACTGAAAGAAAGCTATGATGTATGCCTACAGTCAAGTGAATGAAATACAATGCTCTCAGAATGTATGAACATTTCTTATATATTCTGGGGATTTCGCCAGCTTCATCCATTGGTTCATCATCCAATATTATTGATAAAAAAAGGTTAAGTTAGTTCATATAGCCGATACTGTTGTGGGGGAGTAAAGTGTTAGAGACTGTCTCCAAGTCCCCTTTCCGTTTATTTTTCGGTATCTTATATTCATTACCCTGGGAATGTCACAACAATGACTGCCTTTTCATGCTATAAACTAGTTTTCGTAATATGTTTCTTATTCAACGACTTCGTCTGCTCTTCACATCCTGTCCCACTAGTAATTGTCAGCTTTTCCCCCTCAGTTCCACAATGTGGATCATGCTATACCAGTTCATTCCTTCTATTCTACAAAATTAACTATTTACGAAATTGTGTATCTGTCTGGTTATCATCTTTATTGATCTTGACGATTGAGAGCTATACAATAGATCAGTGTTGCCCTTTGTGTTGAAGATTTCGTTTTTTAACATGACTTCACTTATTTTGATTATCATTTACTTCACGGTGCAATGAAAGCTCTTCACGTCTTTTGTGAAAGGTATAACATAAGGAAATATTACAAAGAAACGGCAATACAATAACACTGCTAGCAAAGAAGAAATGAGACTTCATTCATTTTCAAGAGGGAGCCGCGCTGGTGTAGTGGTTACCAAACTGCGCTGGCGACCGGGTGACCTAGGATCAAACACGGGCGAGGACATTTTAAAATTTTTCGTCGACCGGGATTTGGACTGGATTAACTCGAGCCCTGTCGAGACATTTGAAGCAGTGTCATCGACCAGGGACTGGCGGCTCCTGAGCCGACCCAGCTCTAATGGGTACCTCCGAAATCGGCGAGTTGGCGAGGGACACCTGTCTCTGTACAAGAAAAAAAAAGGGATACTCACGTAAAAATCAGTATCAGGTTAGACATACTAACCTGAGATTTCGCCTCGAGTAATAAAGGGCGTAAGAAAAAAAAAATTTCATTTTCAACATACAGAGTGTTCCCGACTTACGACATATGCGCCTTACGGGCATTTGCAGTTACGACTGCCAACCTTATAAGTACTATACACTGTTGTTTCATTACTTATTACAGCACAAGACTGTACAGTACAGTAATTTTATTTTATAATTTGTACGTAGTATTACTTCCCTATAAACAAAGTGTAATTAAATATATAACAAAACTGACATATATATGTTATCATTCAGACATGTTACTTGTTAACATAACCTTACGGTTCATATCTTCTTTCTTTGATCCTTTGCCGCCGACTGTCAAAGCAGACAGTGGCCATCACGCCTGGTGGCGTCTTGTAGGGCAGTAACAAACTGCCTCCACTTTGCTCGGTCGTCTGCCATCCTTCGTACAGTGCCCCAGCTCTGGTTCATTCTTTGCATCTCGGCCTCCACAGTTCTCCGCCAAGTTGTTTTTATTGGCCGGCCTCTCGTTTTCCTTCAGGGGTCCATAGTATATCTGCTCAGGGTCTCTTCTGAGGACGTTGCGATCCCAACTCCAGCGTCTGCCAGCTATGATGGTGTGTACGGTTTATATAGTAAATAGTTATTTCGTAGACACCAAGAGATAACACTCAGTGATGATGGACAAAAGACAAGTTAAGTGATTTCATAGGAACGGAAACCTGTCTTTAGTCAAGGCTGTACTTACAAGGGACGCTGTAGACAAATCTGGTCAAAGCCGGAAATATAATTGCAAAACAGTCAAGGAATGACAGATAAGAAATGGTATACCTTGACACAATGACTAGAAAAATAGTACTTGACGTTGTGTAATACCTAGATAGACAGTTGTAGATGGTTTCAGTCGCCAATACAACAGCAACTAACGACAGATTATTTCAATAATAAATGTTTCATTCATTACCTTCTAGGTCCCACTGAAGCATTGGTATTCAATAAGTTCAGACCACTCCTTGTTCTCATGTGCCATAAGTCAAAGGTCTTTCCATGTTTTCTACGCGCATTTTAGTCTATCTGTAGAGTAATTTTTAGTCTATCTGTAGAGTAATTTTTAGTCTCTAGAGTAATTTCTAGTCTATCTGTAGAGTAATTTTTAGTCTATCTGTAGAGTAATTTTTAGTCTCTCTAGAATAATTTCTAGTCTATCTGTAGAGTAATTTTTAGTCTATCTGTAGAGTAATTTTAGTCTATTTGTAGTGTAATTACGTAGTCTATCTGTAGAGTAATTTTTAGTCTATCTGTAGAATAATTTTTAGTCTATCTGTAGAATAATATTTAGTCTACCTGTAGAGTAATTTTTAGTCTATCTGTAGAGTAATTTTTAGTCTATCTGTAGAGTAATTTTTAGTCTATCTTTAGAGTAATTTCTAGTCTATCTGTAGAGTAATTTTTAGTCTATCTGTAGAGTAATTTTTAGTCTATCTGTAGAGTAATTTTTAGTCTATCTGTAGAGTAATTTCTAGTCTTTCTGTAGAGTGATTTTTAGTCTATCTGTAGAGTAATTTTTAGTCTCTGTAGAGTAATTTCTAGTCTATCTGTAGAGTAATTTTAGTCTATCTGTAGAGTAATTTTTAGTCTATCTGTAGAGTAATTTTTAGTCTATCTGTAGAGTAATTTTTAGTCTATCTGTAGAGAAATTTTTAGTCTATCTCTACAGTAATTTCCTTCTTCGTGTGCATGTATACCTCCAACTATTTCTCTTATGCTGGGGATTCTTGTAGAAGGACTTCCTTGGAATGCTTCAAGTTTAACATCGGTTATCATTTGCAAGTATGAAAAAAAAGCTCGGTGTATAACACTCTTAAATGGCAAGACACATCGAAAACTTTTCTGTACAATAAACAGTGTCGGCGTGGGTCTTTTGCTTCTGAATGCTTTAACCAAGTCACACTGGCTGTTGGAGGGAGACCAGGCTTTAGTTTAGGGCCAATAAACTCCAAAAAAAAGCACAGTTCTTAAAAGAAGTCGCCACCAGAGCAAAAATCTATGGCTCCATTTGCTGGAAACTAGCAGAAGTTAAATCTATTCAGCAAGCTAAGGATATGAACTACTGATAAGTGTAACTGTGGCACTGATAAAATGACTGCTGATCATCTGCTTCACAGATGCCCAATATATAAGGACCAGAGAAAGCGCATATGGCCGTCACCCAGTACCATTCGTGAAAAAGCTAAACGGAGACGCACATAGCCTCAAGCTGACTACTGATTTCTTTGAAAACATTCAAGTAGACGTCTGAGAGTGTACGAAGAAGAAGCCCTACATACCAAAGAAAGATCGATATTAGTAAATGGGGATGAACAAGCTGAATTTTATAGAAGAATATTCATTTCATTATATGTTCTTTTCCAGGTACATTCATTTGATTTTTATAAAACTAGGTCAATCGTAGGCACCTGTGAATTAATCAGATTGAACGATCAATATTGCGCTTACATATATAATATTACTTGTCGAACTGGAGTAATAAGACTTGGGAATGAGGGATTTGTAAGGTTTAATTACGTTCCATTCTTCTTTTTATATGCTCAAGATGCGTTTACACACATATATATGTAGCCAAGCCTTTATGTGTATGTATGTATCGACAAATTAGTTGTGTTCTTAATAATTGTTTGTAACCTATGACACAATCCCTCCAGCTTTTCACGAAAATAGGTATTGCACCGAGAAAGCTACATTGAACACCCATTCAAAAGAACGCACGGCGCTGCTTTACTCTTGTGGTGTTTTGTGGCGAAATGGATAATTAGAGATGAACAATAGATGAAGACAATTTACTCGGTGGTGATTTATCCAACTGTAGCTTTAAAGTTACAGATACACAGGTTTAACAATCACTTATGGGTTAACAATGTGAAATAAATAAAGTTGTTTATAAAAATGAAGCAATTCTATTTATCAAAATCTGATGATTTAAATTGTAGTAGAAATTATGAAAATTTGTGAACAATTCGTTGGTTGCGCTGTTATGCTACTTAGCTTTCGGTGTAGGGTCAGTTGGTACCTGTTTCAACAGCTGTAGATTGCCACAGATGCCTTGGACCGTACTTCTCTTCAATAGTCAAATAGTATGACAGCAGCACGTCTCTTGCACAAGGCCAAGGTAGTTGCTTAGGGTGTCAAGCGTCTTCAAGACACGTCTGATGAGGTGTCTAGCGTCGACTGCTGGTAACTTGTACCACAAACTTGAACCACAGACTGAAAGGAGACAAATGTCTCTGTTAAGTGTTGAGTCTCCTGATATGAGCATCGGGTGATCTCCGCTTCCATCCACCACTTCCATCTTCCTCAGAATATTTTACCCTCACTGAGTGTTACGTTTTTACCGCAGTGAATTGTATGAAAGTGATTTTGGGCAGCGGTAGGTGACAGTATATATATCTGGAACTGGCGATAAGCGAAAAGTCAATGTGATACGTTCGATCCTTCGCTAAGCGTTGCCGGTAACAAATGAGAAAATAACGAAGAGAGAGGGGTGGGTGAGAGGAGTGACAACATGTGATTTAAAAAAAACCTTGAATGATGAAAGCGAAAACAACGAATATTGGAAGAATTTGCATGTTAAAGGAATGAAAAAATAATAATGCCGGAGAGGAGTGAAGATAAGGAAAAAAAAGAAGCAACATATTTAGTGACATGTATAAAACTCTAGCGAGCTACACTATGAAGAGCAACTACACTTGCCGCCCCTTGCGTTTCTACTCTTGAAGCAGGGCTCCAAATCCGTTTCTCATTACCTTATTATGCACAGTGGCGTATTTTAGAGGAAAAGTGGGTGGTTTAACTTGGCTTCATTACCCCTCTCCCCTGCTACAAATTGTTCCTAATATGTGCCAGATGGTTAAGCATTTTTTATTATTGTTGCGCTTTAATACCAGATTAGGTAATTGGCTTGAAGGATTGTGGTAAAGTGGGATGTTATAAATATTTATAGAGGACTTAGTGTACTGACTGAGATCAGCTGTGAAGGTATCTGTATCTAATAAGGGTAGTGTATTACAGATGACCTTACTTGCTACCACATATTTATACCTCAGTCAGAATTATTCTGGAATATTGTGATGACTACGTTGAATGTCTAGGGTATGTATATGATGAAGTGTAAGTCACAACAACAACAGACAGATAAACAATTTAATTTATTCCACCACACGTGACAACACTGTGACACTCACACACATGTACCATTCTATAAGACTATCTTAAATGAGTCACTGGTAAATTTTCAAATATCAATATGTATTAAGTACTTTTCATTAATATATATGTGTCCTGATTCAAATACAATGTGAACCAGGAATCACAATCAATTTTAATTACAAGTTATATGTACAGAATTTATCAATATGAATCTTGTAGTGACATATTTTATTAATCTTATCCTATGTGTGTCAGTTGTGTAGTAGTAATATGAGGTAATACTGGTTTTGTTTTTTCAAGCTATGTTGTTATTTGTCATCATGACTTCAAGTGTTTGTTTCTGTTGGAACTAGTATTGGAGATGTTCTCAGTTCCGTTCATTAAAACAATTAATGTCCCCTCTTATTTTTATACAATGTCAGTTTAGGATGGGGTTACATAATGTTGAGCTCCGCTGGCCACATAGGCTTATCTTTCGTGATGGCGGCAGGAAAAGACTCCTCTGCTCGATTGCTCCCCTGTGTTCTGGAGACACCTCACTGTTTGCTATATGGACCAAGGAGTATGCTGTCCGCCTCTGGATTCAGCAAAGCTCTGACCAGGTGCTGCTCAATAACTTTAGGACCACAGTCCCTGAAACAAGAAGGTTGTACCTCCTACTTCAGAACTAATTTATACTCTATTTCTACACTGAGCACAATACATAACAAACACTGAGTTCAGAGCGGTAGGCCAACTGCTATCTTCATCTGAAACAATTTTCACCAGTATATTCCTCCCTAATGGTTACCACGCCTCTGCAATTCCAGCATTATTTCTTTCTAGTCAATAAAATAGGTGTCAGTGTACTGTTTGGCAATTCCATGTAGTTTTACTTTCCTCCGACACCTTCTGTTCAGGTTGGAGCACCATATAGGCTTCACCTCAAGTTCGCCACTGAACCACACATATATACAGACATAAATTATCAATTTACATTCAATTTTCATTAAAAAGATGTCAAATATTTCAAGCTTACCACAATTCATGGAAATAATACAGAATTACGTTGACTGGCACTGAATATAGCACAATTTCGATCTGCCGATGTCCCAGGCTTTTATTTAGAAAAATATGCACTGGCGCTCAACGCACTGGTTCTGTAGTAAGTTTATTTGCAAATGTGGTGCTGACCTGACGCCTCTAATTGACTATATTGGCAGGTCTAACCAATCGTGCCATGTTTACACAGCTTTTCAAAAAAAGTACTCCTACTCACGTTTCCCCTGACAACAAAGGATAGTATTTATAGCCCGACTAATCGTGTTTAGCCTTACATTTCTTGCGCTCCAATCAAATCGGATTTAACATGGAGACCCATTTCCCGTACAATGGTGGGGTGAAAATCTGCCACTGAGCGATTCTGATTTTGGTGTTGTCTGACATCCCTCACTATTTCTTTTGGCTATAATTTGGTAATTCCTAGACTATTTGCGTAACGTTTAACATATTATTTGTCAGCAAGTCCTAAGGAACCCAAATATATATATTTAATGGAGCCAATATGCATTTTCTTCTAGGATAGTCGTGCTGTTACCACCTCCTCACTTCCAAACTTTAGGGTGTCTGGGTACTGTCATGTTTTCAAACGTAAACCAGTATAATGTCATGTTTCCTAATAAGCGTTTTTCAGGTTTTTAAAAACTAACTCTCGTATGGGTAGTGTTGTTTATCACTGTCGATTTGAAAAAAGCTAGTGCATGTGGCCTTACACGCGTGATGGCAGCAATTGTGTATCGCGCGACTGTGGTAGTATTGCCTGCGTTCCGGCTTTCAGCCTCTCCCTTTCTTTCTGTCTTTAGTCCATCTGTCTTTCGTTTTTTTTTTTTTTTTTTGGTAACGTAGTGTATAAAATGACATGAATGGAATTTTAAATCTAGGTCATCTTGCGTATCTCAAGGTTTTTCTTAGAAATGGAGTACACATTTTATTGTGTTGGGGAAACGCGTGTATGCTGCAGAAGGCTTTTACTATCAACGTGAAACGTTACAATTTGCCGACGAAGGAGAAAACAAGGGGGATTTCGAGTACAGTCATTGTGACAGCACTGTTCTTTACCATTCTTCTTTCCTTTTATTGAATTTATGTGTTAGGCTTTACATTTACCTGATAATTTATATATGTGGATTAGAATTTCTCACGACAAATCCTCCCCACTTAAAACAGACGTTATATGTCAGTCTATAATTCTATATACACATAGAGAAATTTATTATTTTTCCTGGAGTTTAGGGTGATTCTCATCACACGGATGGCGGCTTAAAAAATCCGCTCCCAGATTTGTTTTTCCACTTATATACTCTATGCTAAACTCAAATGGCTGCATCAATAAGGACCAACGGAGTAATCTAGAATTCTCATGTCTAGCCTGTGCTAGAAACGACAAAGGTTTGTGATCCGTTTGCAACTTAAATGCCTTACCATACAGATAAATATTGAATTTCTTTATCGCCCATATTACTGCAAGACATTCTTTTTCGCTAGTTGAGTAATTGGTTTCAGCTTTATTCAACTTTCTGCTAGCATATGCCACTGGGCTTAATTCCCCATCCAATGCATCTGATTTCTGTAGCAGAGTCGCACCTAACCCAATATTACTGGCATCCGTCCTTACTATGAATTCTTGACTTAAGTCAGGTAATTTCAAAATAGATTTACTTGTGAGCTTTTCCTTCAATTCTTGGTAAGCCATTTCACATTGTGGTGTCCATGTAATTCGATCTGGATTTCCCTTACGTGTCAAATCAGTTAACGGTGCACATATGGAATTAAAGTTTTTGATATACTTTTGGTAGAAACCACATAATGAGACAAAGGATCTCACGTCTTTCTTGGTTTGTGGTCTCGGGGCTTTCTTTAGTTTCTCTAAATTCTTGGGGTCAGGGGTCATGTTTCCCTGATAAACTGTGTGTCCCAAGAATTCCAATTCTTTACATCCAACGCAACATTTGGTTGGTCGGGCTGTTAAATTCGCTTCCCTAAGTCGATTAAACAGCATGTTCAGAAAGTCAATGTGTTCCTCAAATGTTTCTGTTGCTATAAGGATATCATCCATGAAATTTGTGATACATGGATTATTCAGAGGGTCCAATAATTTTCTCATCATTCTAGAGAAGACACTAGGCGCATTTTTCAATCCAAATGGCAATCTATTAAACTCATAGTGTCCTTCTGAGGTACTAAAAGCTAGGTATGGTCTAACCTCAGGCTTTACTGGAATTTGATAGTATCCTTTACTCAGATCCACTTTTGAGAAATATTTAGCTTTATTTAGTCTGGCAAACAGCTGATTTGTATCCGGCAACGGATCCACCTGTCCTTCTGTAATAGCATTCAGTCTCCTGTAATCTATACAGAGTCTATGTTCTCCAGAGGGCTTCCTTAAGAGTACAACACCGGAACTATACGAGGATTCACTGTGTGAAATAATTCCTTCCTTCAACAAATAGTCTATCTCTTCCTTCAAAGCTTTCTCCTTAGCAAAAGGAATCGAATATGGTTTCATACAGACAGGTGTGGGGTCTATCAGTTTCATATCATATTCCAATAAGTTTGTATGCTCAGGTCGGTCTGTTAACACCTCTGTATGAGTATCTAGAACCTGTTGCACTCTCTCTTTCTGAGTTTTCGTTAAATGTGTACTGATTTTCACCTGTGCCGCTGTCTCACAGGGGTGTAATGGATATTCAAATGATGAAAGTGGTTCCTTTTTCATCTCCATGGCAATGGACAAGGTCAACAAGTGTGTCTCTTCCTGATGTTCTCTTTCCAAATATTTCTTCAGGAGATTCACATGATAGATTTTTTCTTTCCCCTTCTTATCTATCTTATAATTGGTTCTAGACACCTTCTCTAGAACTGTATATGGACCTTGCCATCCAATTTGTAACTTATTCTGACTACCGGGGAGAAGAAGCAGTACCTTCTCTCCCACAGCCAAATCTCTGTCTTTAGCTTTCCTGTTATAATAGGCAGCATGTTTCTTCCTGGCTTGTTTCAAATTTTCATTGGCAAGTTTCCAGCCAGTTTTTTAAACGAGTGGTCAGCTCATTCACATATTGGTATGAGGATGTAATATTTTCCTCTGCCTTTTCATCAGTCCACGTTCTTAACAGCGCTACATATGGACCTGTAATTTTGTGGACATATTTGTCCATGCACCGGTATAGTCTCTTCCACTCGAAGCGCTATAGTGATGATTTTTCTTCCCAGAATTATCAGTCACAAAACGACCGCTACCAATTCTTCTCTTGGGGCTTTCTCCCCACTTAGAATTCTTGATGAGAGATTTCCTCTCTACATCCTCTTCCTCCAGTTTGTTTAAGTCCGATTGAGGGATTTTCGGCTTATCCTGGGGTAAGACATCTTTTTGCACTCTCTGCATAGTGGCCATTGTAAAACAGTTAAGTGAAGCTTGTCCGTGAAAAGGGGCTTCCCATTCCCTTTGGTCCACTTTATCAAATTTATTTTTCCTTCTATTGTCAGGCCTATGGTTGTCCCATGGCGTGTCCAGGTCCTGATCAATGTTCCCACTTGTGGGTGTTCCCTCATGTGCTATGCTACACCTTTCTACAAAATTCTCAATGTCCCATCTTGCCTTGGGCCAATAATAATTGTGAGCCACCTTTTGGATGATGGTACCTATTTTCTCATGGTCCCCATCTGGTTTCACATGTAGGCTCCTTATTAATTCTGCCCTATTTCTTTTAGGAAGTACCAGCTGTCCCTGACCTTTGGATCTAGCTCCAGTCTTCCTGTACATCAACTTGTTTTTCATGTAAAAATCTCCCTTGCCTGGAGTTATATGACCAGTTGACAATTTCCTGAAACAAGGCTTGAGGGTCTTATCCCCAGCCTGTGCCTTCCTCATCTCTTCTGGAGTGGTATCTAACAGAATATCCTCCTCCTTTCTTGAGGTCGACCTTTTGTTAAGGTCAAAGGGAAGAAAATCTTAGTATGTTGTGGGACAGATTGAATTTTTGAATTATGGTACTTGCTTGCCGATTAGGAATCGATTTGTTAAAAATATCTTCTCCTAGAGTCATGAGACAGAGTACAAGAAAAGCGTGAAGAACGGTGTTTATCTCTAGTGTTGAGATATATATTTATCCTGTAGTGTTTTTGAGCCGGGGGGGGTGATTAGCTATCGCGGCTAAGCGGCATGTATTGTGAGTGGTGTTCTAAAAAACAACTGAGTCTCATGACAGGGGTTCACAGGGTGTGCCCTGTGAGTGTGCTGTCAGAAGAGTGTGTTTTTGGGCGTAGACCGGTGTGGTCGCAAGCCCTGTGTTTTCTAAGTGTATGGCGGTGTTTTCCTAAGGGAATGCCTGATCAGGGATGTAGAAATGTGTAAGGCCATAATTAATATAACTGCCGTGTTGTGCAGTCTTTGAGGAGTTTGAGACATGTAGAGATTTGTAAGGCCATAATTAATATAACTGCCGTGTTGTGCAGTCTTTGAGGAGTTTGAGACATATAGAGATTTGTAAGGCCATAATTAATATAACTGCCGTGTTGTGCAGTCTTTGAGGAGTTTGAGACATGTAGAGATTTGTAAGGCCATAATTAATATAACTGCCGTGTTGTGCAGTCTTTGAGGAGTTTGAGACATGTAGAGATTTGTAAGGCCATAATTAATATAACTGCCGTGTTGTGCAGTCTTTGAGGAGTTTGAGACATGTAGAGATTTGTAAGGCCATAATTAATATAACTGCCGTGTTGTGCAGTCTTTGAGGAGTTGAGACATGTAGAGATTTGTAAGGCCATAATTAATATAACTGCCGTGTTGTGCAGTCTTTGAGGAGTTTGAGACATGTAGAGATTTGTAAGGCCATAATTAATATAACTGCCGTGTTGTGCAGTCTTTGAGGAGTTTGAGACATGTAGAGATTTGTAAGGCCATAATTAATATAACTGCCGTGTTGTGCAGTCTTTAAGGAGTTTGAGACATGTAGAGATTTGTAAGGCCATAATTAATATAACTGCCGTGTTGTGCAGTCTTTGAGGAGTTTGAGACAGGTGGAGAATTTGTATGCCAGATGCATTTGAGTTATCATGAATTGTGTCTTTGTTGATGTCATCGTGACTTCGTTGTGTGTTGTAACGTAATAAACAGTATCGAACTGTTCCAGGCGTTTACAACCTTTATTGACATCCATGACTCGTACGTGAGCTGTGTGGTGAGTGACAGTGCACACAGTATTCAACAATCACGTTTGCAACAGTGGTGATAATAACATTCCTCAATACCAATGACCCACACTCAATGCACAAGCATTAAATGATTTATCAACAATATCGACCATCCAATTACGCTATTATCAGTTGGTGGACCAAACCAACGGGTCGTAACATCCACGGAACATTCGCGTTGAAAATTATTACTACGAGAACTCAACGAATTCATAAAATAGCCTTGTGTAGGCGTGGCCTAAATATCATGTGCTTCAGAAATCTTGACCTGGTTAGCGTTTTGCCTGAGTGGCGCAGTTAAGAAAGCACGCACGCCTCATCCGTGCTAGTATTTCATGCCTGTAGACCAAAACAACGTCTGCAGTGGTCACGAAAGTTCAAGTACACTGTAACACTATTTCTACCAACATTTGTACGGGTTGTGACTGATTCCTGCGATAATCGGCTTACCTGTGCCAGTTATCACGATCTCAAGTTCAAGATGTCATGATACACGGTGTGCCGTGTACATCTACGACTACAGAGGAGTCAAGACTTGCGGTGTATGCTGTATATCGGTTCCTGTCATGTTGTGCATTGTTGAGCACACATCATATTGAAGCGAGTACCTGGAGGGAAAAGAAGTTCCTGTGCCTTCCCGCAGTGGAGTGTTTTATCTGAAATCTTTGTGATATCCAGTGTCTTGGCGGAAAGGATCAGGGTCATTTTCAGAAGATAAGTGGTTTATATTGTGTGAATTGTGTTGCTTCATGTATGCCGTCGAGTCTTCCTGAATTTCACATTACCTATTCTATTGATATCTGTTGTTGTTATTGTCGATATCTATATCGATAGATTATAGGATTTGATGCATGAGTAATTTATGGCTTTACGACATATATAGACTTTCCTGATAATGATATGACTTGAAAAAAGGTACAATAAGAAAAAGGAATTGGTGATACAGAATTGAGAAATAATCTCATTTCTTGACAAATAGTTAGCTTTGTGAGCTGGAAAGGTAATTGTCCAACCTCAATAATATGTATAGGTGATTACATATACAGTGAACTCGATAGATAAGTCACTATGGATCTAGATATTGATAGGGATCCTGATGATATGATGCCTATATTGGAATATTTATTTAAGGAAGCTAGAGATGATGATAATTTTACAGGCCCAGCCCTTGAAGCCGAAGTAATGGACAAATTTTTGATTAATGTGTCAAGAGCCCTAAGATATTTTGCTAGGGACAATTTTCAGTCTCATCCTCATTTAAGAATGGCAGAGGATTTGGCATGGTTATTAACTTACCTTCGTTCATTTGCATACCACTATATGAATGTTAAACATGATCATATAGTAAGAAATATACACACGTTAATTTTCTACGGCATCTCTGACAATCAGGGAAAAAAAGTTAGAAGATGAGGAAGTAAGAGTCAACAGACAGGAAAGAAAAAAGTGTTCAAAGAATATTGCTGAAGAGAGTAAACTTCAGAAAAAATTGGCTAAGCTCACAGATGATTTGGATAAATCAAACTCGGAACTTGCTGGGGTGCACGCAAGTTTGAAGTCTGCAGTAAGCGAAATCAAAGAGTTGAAAACTCAGTTGGAAGATAAGAGGCAACTTGAAAAGTCCTATAATAAAACACTTGTTGGTCTATTAAACTATAACATTGTCCTCGGTCGCCAACTTAAAGAAAAGAATGCGGTATTACCAGAAAGGGTTATTGAGCTTATAAATAGCCAGGATAGTGAAACCAAGGCACTACAGATAGAGTTGACACAGAGGAGAACAAATAAAGAAGTCAATGAGGAAAAGAGATTAAAAGAGTTAAAGGCTGAGAAAGAGAAGATGGCTAGAATTGAGAATTTGAATAAGAAGCTTAGTGAAGAAATTTCACATAAACAGGTTGAAATAACAAATCTTAGAAGGAGAGTAGATGGTCTTCTTGATTTTTTCTTAGACAAGAACAGGTGTTCTACTGTGCATGTTGACAGCGATAGACAGAAAATTGTTTTTCAACAAGCCACTACTGCAAAAAGTCAGCCACATACACTTTTTGCTGACAGACAGGTCAGACAAAATGGACAACGATCCTTTCGTGGGAAATATAATTTCACACGAATTTATGACAACATTGCTGTTAATGCTGATTCTTGGCGTCAGAATAACCAAGATAAGTCTACAGAAACAGTTGATCATGAAAAGAAAGGTCATAAAATTCGGGTCAAAACTCTTAAGAGCAAACATTTATCTGCTGATGGAAATTTTCATAGGTTGACAGCAGAAAATAAAACTATTAACACCCGTCCTAAAAAGGAGGACCATAATGTGCAGAGCAATAAAGATACTGTCAGTCCTACTACTTGTCAAACTCAGCTCAGTCAGTTTGACGCAATTAGTAAGCATATTCCAACAGAGAAAAATAAAAACAGTCTTCATAAGAGAAATAACCCTGAGGTCGAAAAGTACAAAGGGAATTCAGCAAATAATAATTTTTGTCCTCAAAGATATAAGAGGCAATTTAACAGATCAAACAATTTTGAATGTAAGAATTTTGGGAAAACTAAAGAGTCTTACAGTAATTTTTCTGGAAGAAAACAAGGCCCATTTGATAGATATATATGTCAAAGGAAAAAGAGTAATAAAAACAATGCTAACTTGATTCATAAAAATAACAATGATCACAATAGAGGAAATGGCAATGTTTTTTATAAACAGAATAAAGCCCCAAATTTCACTTCACATCGCCAGAGTGACTTTCCTCAACGAAAGCCTAAGATGTTTTATAAGCAGGGTAATAAGAATAATAATCGTCTATTGAATGGTACTGCTTATTCTAATTTTGATGTCGAGATAGCATCTCGTTGTGTTAAGTGTAAAAGTTTATTACAGAATACAGCAGGGACGACCTCCAGTTATTGTCAGGTTGTTCCTAAGCATCCCATGTTGAGTACCAGTGATGATGGAAGAGTTGATGGTGTCGTGAAGAAACCAGAGGTTCACAGCCACAGAGTTGGGTAATCGTGTGATTGAATTTCCGTTTACCCTAATTAAATCTCACAAGTGATTAAAAGGGATATTTTCATTTGTATTTATTCACAGCTTTACGGTAAAACTCAGCGCTCCCCATGTTTACGGTAGCTGTCAAGAAAGTAGGTCGCCTTCGCGCTCAGGTGTATCTGTTCAAGCGGAACCTGTCCCCGTGCTAACTACGCAAGGGATATGTTACTTGTTGGCGTGATGACATGTTTACAAGTCCGCTGGAGATTTTTTTTTTTTTTTTTTTTTTTTTTTCTGTTTAAGTTTTTTTTTAGAACAGTAAATATTATTGTATTGTATAGCATAGTATTTTATGCGATTGTATTCGAATATCATGTGTTTTCTTATGAAGATGTTCTGATGTCTTATTATTAGATTTTTCTTGTGATTCTTATATTATTGTATTTTGATGAATATTGTACGTGTTATGATTGAAATAATGTGTAACATAACAGTTTGTACCGACTTATTCTTAACCTGATGATGTAAGCGGTGGATTATGATATCTCCACATTTAAGTCATAAGACTATGTATATTTGGTCCATATTATTTATTTTTGTACTACTGTGTTGAACTTGGAATTTTTGCAGCTGTGTTTTTTGAGATAATTTTTTTTTTTTACATGATGAGATTGCCAGCCAATGCACAAACTCATTAGTTAATATGGTGCGGTAGTCATCTTCAGAGAAGTCTCTGGTTAACTTTTTTCTCGAGTGTTGTTCCCATAATTGGTTAATATATTAGTACACTCTGATAATAAACAGTAAACATTACAGTTAAATGTAATTTTGGAAACGTTACTTGATTGTATTATTGAAAATTTTGTATTTGAATTTGATAATGTAGTCCGAAACACTGATTTTTCTAGAACGATACCTGAATCTAGACAGATAATTATATCACATACTCTATTTAAATTATGTTGTACTTATATATTTATAACTTTGTATGTAGTTAACAGTATGTTGTCCATGTGATTTTTCTATGACGTATTTTTTAGAAGAAAAAAAAAGAAAAAAAAAAAAGAACGTACGTGTATTGATTGGTGTTTACATAGAGATAGAGATTTTTTTTTTTAAATGTCAATTAATTTTGTTGGAAATAATTTCTTTATTAGTTTATTAATTATAGCTCTAATTTACTTAAATATGAAATGCTATTCGGTGTAACTTATCGTTGCGAAATATTTTTACATTGTACTTTTTTGGGAAAAATTGATTTTTTTTGTTTTCAAACATTTAATAATTTTTCTGGTCCCAACGCTTGACTGTGCGTTATGGTTGATTGTGTGCATTGACATTGGTTCTCTAATAAGTTTTTTTTGTTGTTTGTTGATATTATGATGTATTCTTTATCTATCGCGTGACTATACGTCAGCCAAAACTTTTTGATAGCGTTAACATTTTTTGTTTGCGTGATGTCTAGATCAATTTATTGTTAGTTATGAATAATTTTAACTTAGTTAAATTACTTATTATGCTGTATTTAGTTATAGCTTTCTTCTATGTTTTGTATACATATATACATTAATTTTTTTTTTTCTTTCTTCGATGCTTTTCTGTTATGATTGTATTTATTGATTACAATACCTTGTTTGATTGAGACTGTTATTAGTATGTATTGTTATTGACTTTCTCTTCATTCGTGTCTTTGCTTTCTGTCTGCCTTTGCCGGTTATTCTTCATTTCGTTCCATCTTTTCTGTTATCTTTTCGGTATTGGTTAATGTCTTGTTTATGCTCCCATGTGTCATATTCGCTTCACTTGTTTCTATTTGTGCACTTCTTCTTCTTTCGACACTTATACTTTTATTCTTTGTATTGTTAAGTTAATTACATGGTGTGATATAATGTATCCAGATGTAATGGTGGTATTTATTTTATATGTGTAGAGTTGTTTGACTTAATTGTTAACACGTGGTATTTTTTTTCCCCACTCATATTCTGATTTCTTACTTTACTGCATTATAGATCATTCTTCTTTTGCTTGATCTTGTCCTTTCTCTTGCTATTGATTGTTTCCTGTTTTCATTTGGGTCCAATATACGTAACTTGGTTTTGTATTAGATTAATTCTGATGTACTTAGACGATTACGTTGGATGCTCCATTTTCTATTTTTTTCATTTAATGTTGATATTTTATGTAGGTATATTCTTTTCCCTTAACATAAGTTAATTTTTGTAGGTATGTATTAGAGTTTTGCTCTCCCTTGATTTTTTGTTGATGTAACTGTTTTAGAAAAAATGATAGAATCATTTTTTTCCCCAGGGGCGGTGTAAATGTTAAGGTCAAAGGGAAGAAAATCTTAGTATGTTGTGGGACAGATTGAATTTTTGAATTATGGTACTTGCTTGCCGATTAGGAATCGATTTGTTAAAAATATCTTCTCCTAGAGTCATGAGACAGAGTACAAGAAAAGCGTGAAGAACGCTGTTTATCTCTAGTGTTGAGATATATATTTATCCTGTAGTGTTTTTGAGCCGGGGGTGATTAGCTATCGCGGCTAAGCGGCATGTATTGTGAGTGGTGTTCTAAAAAACAACTGAGTCTCATGACAGGGGTTCACAGGGTGTGCCCTGTGAGTGTGCTGTGAGAAGAGTGTGTTTTTGGGCGTAGACCGGTGTGGTCGCAAGCCCTGTGTTTTCTAAGTGTATGGCGGTGTTTTCCTAAGGGAATGCCTGATCAGGGATGTAGAAATGTGTAAGGCCATAATTAATATAACTGCCGTGTTGTGCAGTCTTTGAGGAGTTTGAGACATGTAGAGATTTGTAAGGCCATAATTAATATAACTGCCGTGTTGTGCAGTCTTTGAGGAGTTTGAGACATATAGAGATTTGTAAGGCCATAATTAATATAATAGCCGTGTTGTGCAGTCTTTGAGGAGTTTGAGACATATAGAGATTTGTAAGGCCATAATTAATATAACTGCCGTGTTGTGCAGTCTTTGAGGAGTTTGAGACATGTAGAGATTTGTAAGGCCATAATTAATATAACTGCCGTGTTGTGCAGTCTTTGAGGAGTTTGAGACATGTAGAGATTTGTAAGGCCATAATTAATATAACTGCCGTGTTGTGCAGTCTTTGAGGAGTTTGAGACAGGTGGAGAATTTGTATGCCAGATGCATTTGAGTTATCATGAATTGTGTCTTTGTTGATGTCATCGTGACTTCGTTGTGTGTTGTAACGTAATAAACAGTATCGAACTGTTCCAGGCGTTTACAACCTTTATTGACATCCATGACTCGTACGTGAGCTGTGTGGTGAGTGACAGTGCACACAGTATTCAACAATCACGTTTGCAACAGTGGTGATAATAACATTCCTCAATACCAATGACCCACACTCAATGCACAAGCATTAAATGATTTATCAACAATATCGACCATACAATTACGCTATTATCACCTTTGTTTTGATCTCTAGAATCTAATTTATTAAAGTTCTGTGGTGCCCTAAAATTTTCCAGCTGTTTCTTTTTATTACCTGATACTTCTGCCTGAGCTGCTTGATACCTTTCTGCAACATTTAGCAACTCACCCAGCCTCTCTGCACCTTGTTCCATGAGAAACTTTCTCAGGTCTGGAGCCATGGACTCTCTTAATTGTTCTATAAGGATCATTTCCTTAAGATCTTGGGTTTTCCCCAGAGAAGTCCATTTCTCCAAGTATGTCTCTAACCGTGCAGAGAACTGGTGATAGGTTTCACCTGACAGTAGTTTAGCATTCCTAAATTTTTTTCTATAAAATTCTGCGTTCTTTTCATATCTTAACAAAAGAGCCTGCTTTAGCATGTCATAATTTTCCTGATCACCTCTGCTCATTTTGGCAAAAACTTCATAAGCTGCCCCACGAAGACCTTGAGATAACTTTAAGCTCCACCTTTCTCTCTCTAACCCATATGTGGTAGCTAATAGTTCATATCTATTTAGATAGCTCTCAATATCATCGTCTTTCTCAACAAAGTGATCTAAATGAAAATTCATAGCTGAGGTTGAGGCTCCCTGGCTAGCAGTGGCATCAGAGGTAAAGGGACTGGCACCATTTTCAGGAGCATGGCCTTGAAACTCAAACTCCCTTAGTCGTAACTCATGTTCCCTTTGTAATCTCTTATCTTCTGCTTCCCTTTCTGCAGCTAATCGCTTGTCTTCCCTTTCTGCAGCTAATTTCTTCTCTTCTCTTTCTGCAGCCTGTCTTCTTTCCTCGGCTTCCAATGCTTTAGCCTCTTTGTCAGCCTCAATCTGCAACCTCTTAGCCTCAGCCTCAATCTGCAACCTCTTAGCCTCAGCCTCAATCTGCAACCTCTTAGCCTCAGCCTCAGCCTCAAATTGCAGCCTCTTAGTCTCAGCCTCTAACCTTCTTTCGGCCTCTTTTTCTAATCTTCTTTCTTCCCGTTCAATATATTTGTCATATTCAGCAGTGACATAAGCAATCATAATTTGCCCGTCCATTCCTAACTCTTTCGCAGTCTGTACAGCAGCAGATCGAAATTTTGCCAAGTCGGCCATTGTCTAACATGCAATTGTAAACAATTCAATCTTTCAATAATTATCTAAGGACACTACAGGCACTGAGAGCTCAACGTTATTTATTTTCACCCAAGGATACTTTTTAATTCTTATTATTCCCTGAAGTGAATTACCCCCAATATTTTTAATAGGGAAAGATTCAAAATCCCGAGAGCGAGACCCCAATATATGTGGTAAAGTGGATGTTATAAATATTTATAGGGAACTTAGTGTACTGACTGAGATCAGCTGTGAAGGTATCTGTATCTAATAAGGGTAGTGTATTACAGATGACCTTACTTGCTACCACATATTTATACCTCAGTCAGAATTATTCTGGAATATTGTGATGACTACGTTGAATGTCTAGGGTATGTATATGATGAAGTGTAAGTCACAACAACAACAGACAGATAAACAATTTAATTTATTCCACCACACGTGACAACACTGTGACACTCACACACATGTACCATTCTATAAGACTATCTTAAATGAGTCACTGGTAAATTTTCAAATATCAATATGTATTAAGTACTTTTCATTAATATATATGTGTCCTGATTCAAATACAGTGTGAACCAGGAATCACAATCAATTTTAATTACAAGTTATATGTACAGAATTTATCAATATGAATCTTGTAGTGACATATTTTATTAATCTTATCCTATGTGTGTCAGTTGTGTAGTAGTAATATGAGGTAATACTGGTTTTGTTTTTTCAAGCTATGTTGTTATTTGTCATCATGACTTCAAGTGTTTGTTTCTGTTGGAACTAGTATTGGAGATGTTCTCAGTTCCGTTCATTAAAACAATTAATTTCCCCTCTTATTTTTATACAATGTCAGTTTAAGATGGGGTTACATAATGTTGAGCTCCGCTGGCCACATAGGCTTATCTTTCGTGATGGCGGCAGGAAAAGACTCCTCTGCTCGATTGCTCCCCTGTGTTCTGGAGACACCTCACTGTTTGCTATAGGGACCAAGGAGTATGCTGTCCGCCTCTGGATTCAGCAAAGCTCTGACCAGGTGCTGCTCAATAACTTTAGGACCACAGTCCCTGAAACAAGAAGGTTGTACCTCCTACTTCAGAACTAATTTATACTCTATTTCTACACTGAGCACAATACATAACAAATACTGAGTTTAGAGCGGTAGGCCAACTGCTATCTTCATCTGAAACAATTTTCACCAGTATATTCCTCCCTAATGGTTACCACGCCTCTGCAATTCCAGCATTATTTCTTTCTAGTCAATAAAATAGGTGTCAGTGTACTGTTTGGCAATTCCATGTAGTTTTACTTTCCTCCGACACCTTCTGTTCAGGTTGGAGCACCATATAGGCTTCACCTCAAGTTCGCCACTGAACCACACATATATACAGACATAAATTATCAATTTACATTCAATTTTCATTAAAAAGATGTCAAATATTTCAAGCTTACCACAATTCATGGAAATAATACAGAATTACGTTGACTGGCACTGAATATAGCACAATTTCGATCTGCCGATGTCCCAGGCTTTTATTTAGAAAAATATGCACTGGCGCTCAACGCACTGGTTCTGTAGTAAGTTTATTTGCAAATGTGGTGCTGACCTGACGCCTCTAATTGACTATATTGGCAGGTCTAACCAATCGTGCCTTGTTTACACAGCTTTTCAAAAAAAGTACTCCTACTCACGTTTCCCCTGACAACAAAGGATAGTATTTATAGCCCGACTAATCGTGTTTAGCCTTACATTTCTTGCGCTCCAATCAAATCGGATTTAACATGGAGACCCATTTCCCGTACAATGGTGGGGTGAAAATCTGCCACTGAGCGATTCTGATTTTGGTGTTGTCTGACATCCCTCACTATTTCTTTTGGCTATAATTTGGTAATTCCTAGACTATTTGCGTAACGTTTAACATATTATTTGTCAGCAAGTCCTAAGGAACCCAAATATATATATTTAATGGAGCCAATATGCATTTTCTTCTAGGATAGTCGTGCTGTTACCACCTCCTCACTTCCAAACTTTAGGGTGTCTGGGTACTGTCATGTTTTCAAACGTAAACCAGTATAATGTCATGTTTCCTAATAAGCGTTTTTCAGGTTTTTAAAAACTAACTCTCGTATGGGTAGTGTTGTTTATCACTGTCGATTTGAAAAAAGCTAGTGCATGTGGCCTTACACGCGTGATGGCAGCAATTGTGTATCGCGCGACTGTGGTAGTATTGCCTGCGTTCCGGCTTTCAGCCTCTCCCTTTCTTTCTATCTTTAGTCCATCTGTCTTTCGTTTTTTTTGGTAACGTAGTGTATAAAATGACATGAATGGAATTTTAAATCTAGGTCATCTTGCGTATCTCAAGGTTTTTCTTAGAAATGGAGTACACATTTTATTGTGTTGGGGAAACTCTTGTATGCTGCAGAAGGCTTTTACTATCAACGTGAAACGTTACAATTTGCCGACGAAGGAGAAAACAAGGGGGATTTCGAGTACAGTCATTGTGACAGCACTGTTCTTTACCATTCTTCTTTCCTTTTATTGAATTTATGTGTTAGGCTTTACATTTACCTGATAATTTATATATGTGGATTAGAATTTCTCACGACAAGGATATTAAGTGGCATGTTGGCAATATTCTCCGTATTATTTAGAAGTTGTAGCATAACAAATTGGTATACATGAGAGAAGGGGCGGGCTTCTAAGGCTGCGCCCCTCCACCCGAAAGGTCACCCTTGAAACAAATTTCCTAGAAACGCCTCTGTGTCTGTATACATTGGCGGATCCATGGGAGTGGCGACGGGGCGATCGACCCTCCCTTGGAGATTTGATACCTTTATTTCATATCAGCCTCTCCAGTATCCCCCCCCCCGCCCCTACTTGGCACTTAAATGTATGTAGTCTTTAGGTCGGACGACAGACGAATTAAATAATGTCTTGTACTGGACAAGGGTAACTACCCTAAAGGTTAAGAACATGGTTTGCAAGTAATTCTACGTGGCGGGACAATGAAAGACAATAAAGTGAGCCGCCACACAACAATGAGACAAAAGACAGCCCTAGGCAGGCGACACAAGGGGACTTCAATCGAGCCGCAAAACACAAAATACTGGAAATGATAAAGTCATTCCATGACGACATGAAGGGAACAGTCCAATATGCTGGAAGCACGTCACAGCCCTTTGACATACGAAGTGGCGTTAAACAAGGCTGTGTTCTGGCTCCTACCCTCTTCGGGATCTTCTTTGCCCTACTCTTGAAACATGCTTTCAGAGATGCAACTGAAGGAATATGCCTTCACACTAGGTCAGATGGCCGTCTGTTTAATCTTTCAAGGCTGAAGGCAAAAACAAAAATCAGAAGGGTCACTATAAGAGACTTGTTGTTCGCTGATGATGCTGCAGTCATCACTCAAAGCCAACAGGAGCTTCAGAACTTGATGAATCGCTTCACTGAAGCATGCAAGGACTTTGGCTTCACAATAAGTCTAAAGAAAACGAATGTGCTGAGTCAGGATGCGGGTGCTGCACCAGTTATCACTATCGATAACTATGAATTGGCAGTGGTGCATCACTTCACATACCTAGGGTCTACCATCAATGACAAACTCTCACTGGATACAGAAATCGACAGCCGCATTAGCAAAGCTGCAGCTACCTTTGCCCGCCTCACATCGCGTGTTTGGGGAAACTCCAAACTCACAATGAAGACCAAAGCTGTTGTATATAATGCCTGCGTCACCAGCACACTCCTATATGGCAGCGAGACCTGGACGACCTATGCTAAGCAGGAAAGAAGGCTCAATACCTTCCATTTACGGTGTCTACGCCGCATCCTCGGCATCTCGTGGAAAGATAAAGTGACTAATGTCGAGGTGTTGTCACGTGCTGGCCTTCAAAGTATGTATACACTGCTTAGACAGCGCAGACTTCGCTGGCTTGGTCATGTTCGCCGCATGGAAGATGGTCGCATCCCAAAAGATATCTTCTACGGACAATTAGCAGATGGCAGGAGAACAGTTGGGCGACCACAGCTGAGGTTCAAAGATGTGTGCAAGAGAGATATGAGGGCACTGGACATGGATCCAGCAACATGGGAGGATGAAGCTGCCGATCGCACTAAGTGGCGATGCTATTTACAGCGCCAACTCAGATTGGGCGAAGAGAGGCTCACACAACAAGCAGAGGAGGAGAGAAAACGTCGAAAGGAGCACCAGGAAAATAAGCAGCTGAGGACTGTCAGCTCAGGGGCGCATTCCCATAGTCAGTTATGACTGAAGGGGCTATTATTATTATAAATCCCAACTCAAAATATGTATGAATTGTTTTTTCAAATTTTGTCAAATTTTTTTGAGTTACTGTATAATAAAACTATTAAGTTGTCACATGTATTTCAAAATTTGTTTTTTTTTTATTGTCTAAAAATATGAATAAAAGGAAGCAGAGGGATGAGGTGGAGCGTTATCATTCCGATGTAATGCCCCTCCCTTGGACAATTCCTAGATCCGTCAGTGTCTTTATACCAATAGTCCGCTTTTGAACTCGTGACCAATGGAGATGAGAGTCGAGATTTTTATTTATAAAATGTTAAGCTAATCATTTTGTGGATTGTTTCTTAGCAGTGTAGATTACGATGTATAAATGATAAACGGAACAGCTGTACAACTGGTAGATAAAGTATTTCAAAAGTACATGTTGGTACTGTGTTAGTTTTACTAATGAACGATAATTAAAAATCACCATCGTTCATATGTATTGTTCATTAATAAAACTGACTCCATACCAATTTTTAAAAAATGTTACTTTGGGTTACGACGTAGTCACGATTCACTTTGTTTCTTTCTTTCTGTCTCTAGGCTGTAGCTGTATGATTTTCTTTTATTTTTTTTTTCCGGTCCTTCCTTGTATGGTCCACTGCAGATGTTTCTATACTTTCATTTATCGTAAATCCCATGTAGTTATTTGTATCTATTTCTTAATGTCAGATGTATGGCTCTACCCTTCTTTTATCACCATATAATATTTTCCTTAAAGGATTTAGTAAGGTCATGCTATCAGATTGCTTCTCTCATGGAGCCGGCGTACTTTCAAAACATATTCTACTGTATCCATTACCCTTCCACGGTGGACATTTCGGTTTGTTCAATTACATACTTAGTGAATACATGAGTGAATCTGAACATACTAGAGAAAACCAGAGACACCAGTAGGCAGTGATGGACAAATAATAAAAGAACAATAGTATTAAGGACAAAAGCGAGAAAACAAGATTGAAAACAAGACCGACGAAAAGGAAAACGTTTGTTGTAATCATGATTATCCTTCTGGGCCCCAGACAGCATAGGTCTTTAACAAACGCATGTCAAGTTTTTTGTCCTGCCCCATCCATTCAAGGTCTTGCCATTATAATGTATCCCTTTCATTTCTGTTTCCAATTATTTTCTCCATGTGTCTTTACGCGGCACACATGTATGAAAGTTTGTAAATTCTTGGTGATTATTTTTGTGGTCTGAGTGTTTGAGAGCCATACAATGAGACTGGCTTATTATACTCGTAATAACACCGATGATAAAATAATCACAAATAGGAAGAACAGCAGAACAAAACTCTTTAACATTTAATTTAAACGATGATATTCCAAAATGTGATAAAAACAGAGTAGCAACTGTAAGAAACGAAATCATGAAACAAACAAAGTCATTCATTTATCCATTCGTTCATTCATTCATTAGAGTCGTTCATTCATTCATTCATTCACTCATTCATTCACTTATTCGTTCGTTCATTCATTCGTCCACTCATTCGTATATTCAGTCATCCGTCCATTCATTCATTCATTTATGCATAAACTTATTCATTCATTCATTTTTTCATTCACTCATTCATTCGTTCGTTCATTCATTGGTTCATTTATTCAATCAATCATCTACTCATTCATGCATTCAGTCATCCATTCATTCATTCATTCGTCTTTTCACTGATTCATCAAGTTATTCATTTATTCATTAATTCACTCCTTCGTTAATTCATTCATCCACTCACTCACTCATTCATTTATATACTTATTTATTAATTCATTCATTCACTCATTCGTTCACTCACTCAGTCGTGTATTCATTCATTCGGTTATTCATTCGGGCATTTATTCATTCACTCATTCATTTGTTTATTCACTCATTCGGTTTTTCAACCATTACTCCATTCATTCATTCATCCAGTTATTCATCCATTCATCAGTTCACTTATTCATTCGTTCATCCATTCATTCATCTAGTTATTCATTCACTCATCAAATCATTTATTAATTCATCCACTCATTCATTCATTCTCTCATTCATTTATTCACACATTCATTCACTTCCTTTTTCTATCCATTGGGTCATGTAGTCACTACTGACACTGGTCCACTGCTGACACTGGTCCACTACTGACACTGGTCTACTACTGACACTGGTCCACTACTGATACTGGTCCGCTGGCATGAAGGCTGCCGTCAGTATTTTTGTGATCTTACAGTGATGGTTTCTGTAGTAATTCGTTTTACATGATGACGTTTACAGCCCCAGGGACAGGTTCATGTGACCTGCCTCGCACGTCATGCCTGGAGGTAGTAGTAGGGATATTCTTTCTTCGTCTCATCAGAGAACCCCAACAACAACAAAGGACAAATACGTTAATGCTTTCATTATCATCATTATTGTGACGGTATTGCCTCCCCTGCTTTGCAGTAGTGGTCCAACAGTGGCCCAAAACTCAAGAGTATCTAATATGGGCTTCAAAGGTGTCTACCTTCGCACAAGATTACTCTTGGCAGAGATGTAGATAGAAGGGTGATAACACTTCTATTACAAAGGGAGTCTTCACAAGATATTCAGAATAAGTGAGAACAATACTGCTTTGGCTGAGTATGTTAACTCTGTAATTCTGCCGACGCTTTTGTGAAGGATTTAAGCATTTATTACTTTAGTTCGTTTAAGCCCCCCACCCCTGATTTACTCAGTGGAATTCTATTATTCTAGTATAGCTTTGTTTAGAGTGTGTGTAGTAATTTGACTGAGACAAACATGCAGTAACTTTAAAATGATTAAATCGAAGTTAAATTTGTAACATTACAAATAACAAAATTTAATAATCACTTTACGTTTTAACAGTTGGAAATAATTTGAATAGTTATGAATCAAGATAAGTTATCATCATGGTCTTTCGGAATGTGAGATGTTACAAGAAGTTCATGTGGCAGCATATATTTGAACTTAGCTGCCAATGACGGTTCTGCTCCTTCATATGGGTTGGTTCTTTTCACTTTACAACCGTCTGGGTTGGCTTGCAGACTTGTTGCTGCAGATGAATAACTCTAAATAAAGAGACGATAGTCTACCAAACTTACATATACATGAACATGTCTGGGTGTCTTTTAAATTTGACACTGATTCCTCTCTTTCAGTTTTCATTTTTTAGTCCTGAGTTTTTCCCTTGTTACAAAATGCCATGTGATTTCCTGGTGTTTTTTGTAAGTCCTTTTGGAATACTCTAATAAAAGGTCCAGTCCAATAAAAGGAGTTCTTGAATTCTAACTTGGCAAGTCTGGGTTCTTCTGGCGAGCGTATCTCACAGCAGTTTTTGCATCACAGTGAAGTGGGTTTGAACAAACGCCAATTACACTCACCCCTCAATGTTTGTTATGAAACACAAAAGAGAAAGATACCAATAATGTGAACTTGATCTTAATACGTGAAATGCTGGCGGGTGTTGATATTTTCAAAAATAGTCCCACGTGAAATAAGCTCACTTTGGGTGCGTGCCTTACAAAGGTCACGTATTGCCATAAATGGACATCTGATGCATCCTTGCATGCAGAGTGTCAATTTTGGCTCTTTGAGTCTCACATGGCAGAAATCGGTAGACACACATGACAAGAAGAAACACGAGATGGGTAAGCTGTAATACGAAAGCTGGAGAGAATTTACTTTATTAAAAAAGTAATGTTGTAAGAAAGCAAGTCAAGGATGACCCGGAAGCGCGCTTATCAAAATGTCACTTTTGTCTGCCCACAGGACATTAGAAACAAAAATCCACATGTGTCACACAGACAGTAATCTCCTATATCTGTTGTATGAGACGGAAAAACTCCGTGTCTGCCCAAAGGAAATCTGGGAAAAACACCTAGCAAAGGAATACCACGTGAACAAACAACTTGATGTACAGTCGTTCTTAACACGCAGTCCAATTTAAAACACAGCCGGCGACTTTCTTTTCTCAGTTGCTCACACGCAAGTCAAGCCAACAAGAAGCGACCAAACAAGAACTGAAAATCAAACTACCAAAAGATCACGTGACCGGGTAAACAAAACAGGTTGACATCACAGAGGAGTAAGAAAAAGAGAAAGAACAAATAACATAATTTTGCACCAAAAAACCCCTAGCAAGAATATATTTGCCACACAATCAAGCAGACCCAAAAAGAAGAAAGAAATAGAACAAGAAAGAAAAAGAAAAAAAAAGAAAGCAGAAAAAGAAAACAGAAAAGAAAGAAAGACAAAAAAGAAAGAAAGAAAGAAAGAAAGAAAGTTAGAAATAAAAGAAAGACTAAGAAGAGAAAGAATATCAAAAAGGAAAGAAAAAAAGAAAGAAACAGAAAGAAAGAAAGAAAGAGAAAGAAAGAAAGAAAGTTAAGAAAGTAGAAAGAAAGAAAGAAAAGATGCGACAATTGAAGAAGAGCACAAGATATAGAAAGAAGAAAGCACATACAATAAAAATCAGCATACCCACAAATGTTACCGAAATGCGATATTGAGGGAGAGAAACAAAGATCGATAGGTGCCGCCCCGTTTTGTCACAATTATCATCATCATTATCATCATCATTATTATCATCATTATCATTATCATCATCGTTTTCCTTTTCACTTCTTATCGAGCATGGTACCACCAATACAGTAGTTCCCTTGTAGGAAGCCTGAACCAAACATTCAAAACCTCTCACAATGGTTGTTTCTGTAGCAGTTTTACATGATGAGGTTGCCAGCCTCACGCCCAACCTCATATTAGTCGCCTTGTAGGAGTTGTAGTCCTGTTCTTTATTTGTCTCATCGAAGACCACTAGAGAAGACCACTAGAGAAGACCACTAGAGAAGATCACTAGAGAAGACCACTAGAGAAGACCGCTAGAGAAGATCACTAGAGAAGATCACTAGAGAAGACCACTAGAGAAGATCACTAGAGAAGATCACTAGAGAAGACCACTAGAGAAGATCACTAGAGAAGACGACTAGAGAAGACCACTAGAGAAGATCACTAGAGAAGACCACTAGAGAAGACCACTAGAGAAGATCACTAGAGAAGATCACTAGAGAAGACCACTAGAGAAGATCACTAGAGAAGACCACTAGAGAAGACCACTAGAGAAGACCACTAGAGAAGACCACTAGAGAAGACTACTAGAGAAGACCACTAGAGAAGACCACAAGAGAAGACCACTAGAGAAGACCACTAGAGAAGACTACTAGAGAAGACCACTAGAGAAGACCACTAGAGAAGACCACTAGAGAAGACCACTAGAGAAGATCACAAGAGAAGACCACTAGAGAAGACCACTAGAGAAGACCACTAGAGAAGACCACTAGAGAAGATCACTAGAGAAGATCACTAGAGAAGACCACTAGAGAAGATCACTAGAGAAGACCACTAGAGAAGATCACTAGAGAAGACCACTAGAGAAGACCACTAGAGAAGACCACCAGAGAAGACCACTAGAGAAGACCACTAGAGAAGATCACTAGAGAAGACGACTAGAGAAGACCACTAGAGAAGATCACTAGAGAAGACCACTAGAGAAGACCACTAGAGAAGACCACTAGAGAAGATCACTAGAGAAGACCACTAGAGAAGACCACTAGAGAAGACCACTAGAGAAGATCACTAGAGAAGATCACTAGAGAAGACCACTAGAGAAGATCACTAGAGAAGACCATTAGAGAAGACCACTAGAGAAGACCACTAGAGAAGACCACTAGAGAAGACCACTAGAGAAGACCACCAGAGAAGACCACTGGAGAAGACCACTAGAGAAGACCACTAGAGAAGATCACTAGAGAAGATCACTAGAGAAGACCACTAGAGAAGATCACTAGAGAAGACCACTAGAGAAGACCACTAGAGAAGACCACTAGAGAAGACCACTAGAGAAGACCACTAGAGAAGATCACTAGAGAAGACCACTAGAGAAGACCACTAGAGAAGACCACTAGAGAAGACCACTAGAGAAGATCACTAGAGAAGACCACTAGAGAAGACCACTAGAGAAGACCACTAGAGAAGACTACTAGAGAAGACCACTAGAGAAGACCACTAGAGAAGACCACTAGAGAAGACCACTAGAGAAGACCACTAGAGAAGACCACTAGAGAAGATCACTAGAGAAGACCACTAGAGAAGACCACTAGAGAAGATCACTAGAGAAGACCACTAGAGAAGACTACTAGAGAAGACCACTAGAGAAGACCACTAGAGAAGAACACTAGAGAAGATCACAAGAGAAGACCACTAGAAAAGACCACTAGAGAAGACCACTAGAGAAGACCACTAGAGAAGACCACTAGAGAAGACCACTAGAGAAGACTACTAGAGAAGACCACTAGAGAAGACCACTAGAGAAGACCACTAGAGAAGACCACTAGAGAAGACTACTAGAGAAGACCACTAGAGAAGACCACTAGACAAGACCACTAGAGAAGACTACTAGAGAAGACCACTAGAAAAGACCACTAGAGAAGATCACTAGAGAAGACCACTAGAGAAGACCACTAGAGAAGACCACTAGAGAAGATCACTAGAGAAGACCACTAGAGAAGACTACTAGAGAAGACCACTAGAGAAGACCACTAGAGAAGACCACTAGAGAAGACCACTAGAGAAGATCACAAGAGAAGACCACTAGAGAAGACCACTAGAGAAGACCACTAGAGAAGACCACTAGAGAAGATCACTAGAGAAGATCACTAGAGAAGACCACTAGAGAAGACCACTAGAGAAGACCACTAGAGAAGACCACTAGAGAAGATCACTAGAGAAGACCACTAGAGAAGAAGACTAGAGAAGACCACTAGAGAAGAACACAGAGGCGATTACGTTATAATTAATTATTATTTGGTTTGAGGAACTTGCCTTTCGCGCAACTTTTTCAAAACTCCGTTTTATCTCCACAAACTCAAATTACAAATACGTCAAAAAAATTTAACCTAGTTTAAAAAACGTGATGTGTGTCTCCAGTTTACAGGTCTTGAAACTTAGCACTTGATTCTTGATTGGATTTTATTTTAAACTTAAATGGTGAGAACCAGACAGGTGCTAGCGGAACAGGAGATGAGTTGATGACACTGGAAATGGGTAGAGAACATAGTGAGAAAACATTATGATAGTATTGTGAGGCAGTTCTAGTTAAGGAATCCACAGTGTATGACAGATATATTCGTTCATAACCCTCTCCTCCCCAAGGAGCATAGGCCTTCAACAAACACATGCCAAGTCCTCCTGTCCTGTGCCATCCGCTCAAGTTCTTTCCACGTTCTCCTCATCATTTTCACCTCTGTTTGCAGCTCTCTTCTCCATGTGCTTCTTGGTCTACCTCTGCCTCTCTTGCCCTGGGGGTTCCAGAACAAGGACTGGCTTGTAATGCTATCAACAGGTTTCCTCAGTGTGTGTCATATCCATCGCCATCGTCTTCTTCTCATCTCTTGTTCCACTGGCACTTGTCTAGTTCTTGTCATCAGTTCCACGTTGGTAACCTTGTCATACCATTTTAATCCCTCTATTCTACGCAAGCACCCATTTATGAAAGTCTGTAGCTTTTTGGTAGTTGTCTTTGTTGTTCTCCATGTCTCAGAGCCATACAATAGGACTGACTTCACATTTGAGTAGAAGATTCTTATTTTCGTGTTGGATCCGATTCCTCTTGATCTCCATATATTTCCCAATGCAATGAAAGCTCAAGAGAGATATAGGTTAACCGAAAAGTACGTGGTTTTTGGAGACAGAAATTAAAGGGATATAGAAGACTCCATCGCTGGAGGACTTGGAACGAATTTATTGACAGACCATGCTCCTTGGGAGTTGAAGGGAGATTCTGATACGTAACGCAGAAAGTTCTATAAAAGAATACAATCAAAGGGGCCAAAACGTATGCACATATAATAATATATACATACATATGTATAATATAGGGAATTCAAATCATGTTTGCTAATGTTCCACAACAATCCAAATTAACTTCTTTTTCATCAAGTATATTGCCTAGTGGTATAGATGAACATGCCTCTCCACAACGTCCTGTCTCCAGTACTATTTGTGAGTTCTGTTGTTGACTACTTTCCATGCGACGGTGTTAAACTGTAAAGTACTTTCTCTTTTTGTCTTCCTCTATCTGTTTTTCTTTCAATCTTTCCTGTTTTCACGATATTTTCCAGCTTTTTAATTTTCATAGCATGCCCAAGGGTGTGGATTTCACTAATGAAATCCACATTAACATAAACAAGAAATAAATTTATAATTAATTTAATTGAAATTAAATAAAAGGATCGCCATTGATAATAATAAAATTAGACAAAAATTACTAACATTACATTTATAAATATTTTTTTTAAATATCAAGACAGGCCAGATTCATAGCAGTCAACGTAGAAATAATACCAGCTAGTCCTAGCTCTAGGATCCTCAAGGACAGAGAGGCAGAGGTAGACCAAAAATCACATGGAGAAGAGAAATAGATACAGAAGTAAAAATGATGAGGAAAACATGGAAAGAACTTGAGCGGATGGCACAGGACAGGAAGACGTGGCATGTGTTTGTTGAAGGCCTATGCTCCTTGGGGAGCTAACGGGTATTGATTGAACATAAAAATAATTCGATATAAATACATGTGAATGTATATTCTTCTTCTGCTTCTTCGTACACTCTCAGACGTCTAATCAATATTTTCAACAACAGTAATCAGCTAGAGGATATTTGTATCTGGAGTTTGTCCACAAACGATACTGGTGGCGGCCACATGTGCTTTCTCTGTTCCTCATATGTAGGGCATCTTTGAAGCAGACGTTCAGCCGTCATTTAATCATTGGCACATTTACACTTTTTTTTTTCAACAGGAGATTTACTTCTTGCCTTTATCTCACTCATATATGTTTCCCATTTTTAACAAAAAGGGTTAACAATTTTACATTATGAAAAAAGCGAATGTTACAGTTACTTCTTTACAAGCTTTTATATGTCCATTAAAGTACATGAAAATATTTTTAGATTAGAATGAACATATTAGAGAAAGTTTTTTTCTGTGTCTGCATGATAGGCAGATAATATGATAAGGTAAAAGTAGTCAATCACAGGTGTGTTACCGGGGCCCTAAAGGGTGGCAAAGAATAGTAATACTGTATCCTACCGGGCAATTCGTAACAAGAGACTAAGGAAGGTTGGGTATGGGGTGGTGTTAGGCAGTTTTGTTGTTATTGTCAGGATTAATGACGTTGTAGACTTCTATCTTTGGCATATTAAAGTTATATTATTTCCATCCTATTCGTTGCTTACTTAATTTTGTTTCATTATCATTGAGAGTTCTGTATTCTATACCTTACTTACTTACTTAGTCGTTCCCCTTCTACCGTGAGGTGTAGAGGTTTGGAAGAGAGAGCGCCAGACTATCCTATCGGCTGTATTCTATACCAACTAACATAATTACCGATTATGTTACGTCGGTCGGTCACACTCAAAATAGTAACTCGCGCCAGAAAAAAAAGTGCGCAACGCACTGTGTGCAACTGGCGCGGCGTGGGTGTTATATAAAACAAATACTTTGGTTTAATTTAAAAAAAAAAATTTTTTTCATTCTTTCACGAAATTAGTAGCGCTCGACAAAGAAAAAGTGCGTAAAAATTGGTGTGCATGAGCCTTCACCCGATGTACAAATCATGAAATCTTGAAAGTTTTTGTTAAAACCACTTATTATCAGGGAACACTCTTTGAAAACAATCCACGCACTTTCACACGAAATGTTGTCATCAAAGAACTTTTAAATTGAATCTAAAATAACATAATTCTCGCCGTGTGTACGTTGGTCACAGCTGAGGAATGCAACCGTGTTGAACAATTGTCTGGTTTCCATTATATATACTCTCCCGAAAATAGTTACAATCAACAAAGAAAAGCGTTCAAATGACGGTGTTCATGAACAGTTGGATTACACTGTATAATGGAAAGAAACCAAAAACACTCTAAGAATGTACTTCTATCTGCTCATCCGGGAACGGAAACAGCACACTATAATTAAAAACCCGACAAGTTTGACGGGTTATTGCTAGTTATATTAATATTATGTTTGATCTAGTTGCGTATTCAAATGTATCTACTCTGTATTTTTGAAGACAGTGACAACATGTAGATGTGAATGACATTTGAAAGACATTCCAACGGTTAGACTCCAACGAATGTCATCAACTGAAGCAAGCAAGGTCGTAAATGACTGATATATATTTAATGATGACATTCACAAACAGTTCATATGGATCACAATAATATGATTCGTTCATTATTCAAATTCGCTTCTATTCTGGCTAAACGAAGAACTTAGGTTTTATTCTCGACCTAGTTACTGGAACTCATAATGACTATATATCTTTACACAGTTATTCCTTCATGGAAAGCTCTAAATCAGATATACTAATCTGCGTCTATATATCTCTTGTCGATATGACTTGATTCACATTTGAATCTTATATTTATATTATATTTTTCCTTTGGCTTTTCAAGCCAGAATCACCTGCCATAATATGTTCACGTTTATTCCGTCTTGGACGACTGAGTCCTTAAAATTGCTGTGACCACTAAAGCGTTCAATTGGCAGGCACCTGTAATTATATTACACTGCGGTGAATATAAATTGCAGTCCCAAGATGGTTTGGCCATGTCTGCAGAATGGGAAAAGATCGGCTACCACGACAAGCATGGAAAACAAAGAGCCAGGGATCCAGACCCCCAGGACGACCCAGAGTCCGATGGGAGGACAACATTAGACAATCTTTGAAGGACCGAGGACTAGAATGGAACCAGGCCAGGAGAAAGACAGCCGATAGGATAGTCTGGCGCTCTCTCTTCCAAATCTCTACACCTCACGGTAGAAGGGGAACGACTAAGTAAGTAAGTAAGTAAGAATATAAATTCCCTTTAGTTGAACACTTTAACTATGGCCTTTTCAAAGCCTTTTTTAAATCTCGTCTACAACTACACTTTAATAGTGTGGGTATTCCACATATCTATAAACACTGCCGTTAAGCCCAAAGGCTACACAACGACTTCTCTTGTAACTATGTGTTGATGCGTCATATAGTTTGCACTATACGTTTCATTCTACCAGTGAGGGGTGCTTCATGGAGCAATCCTCAACAGGAGGTTACCCCATCCCGTGAAAAAACGTTTTACCACAAAACTTCAATAAACACTATAGATAATTCAAGAATAGAATATAAATCAACTCAGCCGCTCAAGACAGAAGAAGGTCCTCTGGAAAGAAGACGCATGAAGCAACTCAGAGACAGCCGAAAGGAGTCTGGGTTGCCGATTAACCGTTTTTCGTCTAAGAAAATCTCTAGGATTGGCACCTGGAATGTTCGCACTCCACACGAACAAGGGAAAATTTCACACGTAGCAGCAGAAATGTGGAATTAGAGGATTGGTATCCCGGGTCTCTGCGAGACATGGTGGAAGGGCGTAGAGAGGAAGAAACTGATCGCAGGAGAAATGATGTTGTCGTCAGGATATGAGGAGGAAAGTATTGATGAAGAAAACGTGGAAAGAACTTGAACTGTTGACACGTGACAGGAGGACTTGGCATGTGTTTGATGAAGGCGTATGAAATTTGGGGAAAATCTGAGTTTCCTTCCTCGGTGGCTTTGCTGCCCTAACTCAAGAGCAGAGTACAGTACCCACTTACAGCTTGATAAACTGGAGCATGATCGGAGATTTTGAACCCGATAGCTTTGCCTCGAGAAGCAACCGTTATAACCTGTTTGCCACGTGGACGCTCTAGAAAGCCTTATACTTACATAAACATTTATCGACTGAGACGAAGGAATAGACCCTAGTTATATGGAATGTCCTGTTTTGGTGGCAGTGAGTTTAAGAGCAGTATATGCAATAAACAACAGCTGGAGGTCTTCCCAATACACACACCAAAAACAGCCGTTGATAGTGCACTAAAATGTGTACTAATATTCTTTTATGATCACGATGCTGGAGAGTAATATAACGGTGCATTGCAACATTATTTCCCCCTTTGATGAATGTATGAGGAATATCTTTAGAACTTTTTTACACCAACCAGCCAGTGCTTATTTACCACAGCAACCCCCCAGTCTTACGCTGTTCGATTATCGCTTTTTCGATATAACGCTGTTTCTATTTTATGTCATACGCCCGTTATACGCTTAACAAAATTAGATCTTACGCTGTGCTCAAAATTCCGTGGAGGCAGGAATATAATTTTCAAGATCATTCAGGGTAGTGGGATGGTCAAGAAGCGTTGTCATTGCTAGCATTATGAAGCATGAGCCCAAAAGGGATAGCAGTTTTATGGTAATGCGTAACATAGAACGAGATCTTAATTGCTGCAAGGAGCTTCTTGAAGAGAAAAAGGCGGCAAAGCTAAGCTTGGTTATTTTATTTTTTTTTAAAGTCTCCTATAATACTTTCTACTCCATTTGACCAAGTAGCCATGCCTTCTAAATCTGGAGCCGGATAATAACTTTGTCAACACCTACAAAACTTTCTGTTAACCAGTCGTCTGAAGATGAAGACAGATCCGCTGTGACAACTGTAGCCACAAGCAACCGAAGCAGTAGTGATTAAAGTCATGTAATAAGTTTAACTAAAATCTATGTACATACATAATATTTTGCGATCAATGTGTTTGATAATTATATGTAGTTACTAAATGTTGTTAACTATGAAGTATTTGTTTTTATGTAATTTTTTTTTTTTACTTAACTTATATACAGCTTTCTGGGCCTTGGGACAGAATTAATTTGTTTTCTTTTAATTCTTATTGGAAAATATTTTTTTTAAATATCTTTTTCGATTAGCGCTCGATATTTCAAGAATGAATTAACAGCTTGCTAATTATACTTTTTACGGTTGACTCTTGCCATAAGGCGACATGGTCAGCTTGTTTTTCGTTCTTGGGCCAAGTGTGCCGAATAGACTGACGGACCCCGTGTTGCTGTATGATATCTGTAATATTATCTACCCATTTGTCTCTTGGTCTTCCTCGTGGACTAAAACCAGATCTTCTCCAGTTGTAGACGCTTAGTGGTAACTAGTGGGGTTCCATTCTCATGAGACGCTAAAATCGTATTAAATGGAAACAGGACGAAATAGAGGACTGATGAGCTCAGGCACAGTACGGTGTATAGTGTGGAATTCGAATCCAAAGCAGACAAACCCTATGGACAGAGCTGAAGCAGAAGCCTAAGGTAGACATCGTTGATGAAAAGAAACGAAGGCAGTACTATGCTTATCTGCAGTTTATCAAATTTGATTGATGATACGATGGTGATAACAAGAAGGACGAGCAGGCAGTGTAAAGAGAGGACTAACTGTTTACTTGCCTAGCACCTGGCAAAATGAACATTGAATGAAAAGTAAAATTAAAATTAACAGTAAAATATAATAGCACGCTTTATTAGAATATGTGGACGTGAACAGCACCATTTATAATCTTCATGTGGCAGTCAGGTTAAAGAGATTATTTGATTTGGGTTTTAGATGCACCAGTAGTAGTGATAGTTTATTGTGTTATCCAAGTAAGTGATTTACTGGCTTAAAGTCCGCCAGAGATAGTATTTCCTTGGTTTATGTTAATTTGTACCCAGGTTGGTTCGTTCCTCTTGAGTTGGTGATATTTGTGAGAGATAGTGGTGATGATAGGTAATGCAATATAATGTTCAGTACATCCACAACAATGTAAGTTTGTCCAACAGTAAATGATCTTCAGTAAGGATGTAGGTAATTCTCAAAGTTTATTAAACAGTTGAACTTTTGAACATCAACGACAAAATTGTACAATCAGAGGTCAATTGGTTACAGAGGTTTCAATAGTGAATATGCTTCATGCATAATAAATTGTCCTTTCGTTATGTCCATTCAACATGGATTAAAACATTCACCGGTATTTGTGTTTTCCTCAATTTTCTTATAAGAGGTTTCTTTAGTATATGGCGTCTTTTGTTGAGGAGCCTCTACAAGTTTTAGTTCTACAATTTCTGGTTTCATTTCCTTCTTTGTATAACACAGTATTCTCTGACTTCTAGCTGAAATAGAAATAAAGTTCGTACTGCTTGTACTTACTTGTATGACGATAAGTTAAAATTCTGTATCATATAGATTTTCTCATAAAGAGAAAAAAATACTTTCTTCTTGCGTCTGCAAATGTCGTGAAGAATATTGAAATACACTGATGAGGTCTGTTGTATATCACAACGTAGGAGCCTAGGACGTTTGTGACAGACCGGGGAGCGACAGGTTGCTACCCACGCAAAGTTAAAATCACATCCTATATGCAAGGGCTCATTTTTACAACTGACTACCAAAATAATATATCTTGGCGTCTTCTGGTAGTGCGCGAACTTACTACCCTTTCATTGGATAAGTGAATATTTTATTAATTTATATATTGGTTATTATATCAAGCGTTCTGTACAGAGAGTAAGGCTATTCCTATTTGCGCGACTCTTTGCCGGGCAACTACCGCCAAAGATAGCGTTGGGCAGCCCAGTGGGACATAGATTTAGTTTCGTTTTTATGTCATCCTATACTCAATGTAACTCGCATTTTGGTTAACTACGAAATGTCGTAACTGCTCTGTTTATTCTCTGTAGTAGTTAATAGTAATTTCTGATGTTTTATTATAACTGGTTACTAGCACGAATAAATGCTATGGTGAAAGGTCATACGGCCACAAATAGCCCACATGTTATCGGAGTACAAAAGGGGAGTGAAGAATAGTAACACCAAAGCTAACCAAGCAAGTCGTAAACGGCGGCTATGGAGAGCTGGGGATGTGACCGACCACCGCATTCAATAGAAACTTCAAGCCAAAAAAATAATTAAATCAACGGGGGGAGGGGGGGGAGGGGGGGGCGGGGGGGGGGGGAGGGGGGGGCGGCGGGGGGGGGGGAGGGGGGGGGGGGGGGGGCGGGGGGAAGGGGGGGGGGGGGAAGGGGGGGGGGGGGGGGGGGGGGGGGGGGGGGGGGGGGGGGGGGGGGGGGGGGGGGGGGGGGGGGGGGGAGGGGGGGGAATAAGGTAACGAGAGAATAAAAAACTCACGGAGAAGAAGAATGGAGACAGATATGAAAGGTGTACAGAATACGTGGAAAGACCTTGAGTGGATGTCACAAAACATGAAGTTATTGAAGACCTATTCTCCTTTGGGAGCTCAGGAGTAAATAATGAAAGAATGACTATATTAAACAATAGTGCTTGAATTTCTTTAACTGTTTGAACTTTATTTTATTTGTACACTAATACCGTGAAATATCTTGAGAATATATAACTACATGATAAGACGTTTTACTTTGTTGTGTGTGATGGTATATCTCCTCCTTCTAAATGCGTCGGTCAATGTTCCAATCCATCTTTCTCTAGGCAATCCTCGTGCACTAATTTAGAATGACATAGTACCAAGAGTACTTGAAGATTTTTTTTTTTTTTTTTTTTTCATTCTCACCAGATATTCAGATCATCTGTAGCTCTTACTCTGTAATATAAATCCCATACTTGCATTCGCTCTAAACTGTTTAAAATCCCATTATAATGTTACGAAGTTCAAATGTTCTATTATGCGGCTATTCTTATAAAAAGATTTCCTATTAAACGCAACTCCATCTGGAAAATATGACTTGGCGAGTTTGACTTAATAAAAACTTATAGACTAGAAGATAAGGTTAAGAGCTGTACTGTATGTTTACCCTGCTCTAGACATGCTACAACAATTGAAATAGTTATTTGCAATGTTTCTAAAAATAGGTCGGCTTTGTTTCCGTACTGTTGGATTTTTCGGGATTGGTTGGACAAGGCGAAGGTAGAATACTCTAGATCTCAAATAAGGTCCAACGAGGGACGTGACTTCAGGGAAATTAGTCACTGAAAAACAGTGGGTCATTTAAGTTATTTTGTCACAACAAAGATTTGTTGAGGAAATATTTTCCAGCATTCCACAAATTAAAAGTATCCTATGCAAATAACACTGGCTAACAAAAAAAAATTTTTTTTTTCTTTCTCTAACATTTCTATGTTTTTCTGGTCAATTTTAATGCGCTGTTTTTAAATCTGCAAACCGTTTTTCTCTATCAGGTCGGGATCTCTAGAAATACGCAATTGAAGTTTTTTTAACAACGCATACAGTATTACAACATCATTCGTACAAGAAGTATAACAGTTATGTAGGCTTGAATTTCTTTGCAGTCGACTTTCGTCGGTGAATGGCATGTGGTACATCGCGATGAAGCATCCAACAATAATCGGCAAGCATGGTCACACTCCACCGGCCTTGATAACGTGACTCCATTACGGCGATATCTTGATGGAATCGTTCTCCATGTTCATCGCTGACTTCGCCAAGGTTGTCAGGGAAAAAGTCAAGATGCGAATCGAGCAAATGGATTTTTGAGGGACATGTTACAGCCCATAATTCTGTATGCATCTATGCACTGCTTAACAATATGCACATAGTCGACAGATTTGTGATTTCCCAGAAAGTTATCGACGATCGATTTGAATGCCATCCATGCGCGAAGTTCACTACCATGTAACAAGTTCTCGAATTGTTTGTCTGCAATAACTTTCCTAATCTGAGGTCCTACAAAGATACCTTCCTTTATCTTTGCATCGCTAATTTGCGGAAACTTTTCTCGAAGATAAGTGAAAGCTTTGCTCGTTTTATCTAACGCTTTTACGAAATTCTTCATGAGCCCCAACTTTATATGTAACGGTGGTAAAAAGATGTTGTCTTTGTTAACTAATGGCTCGTATATTACATTTTTATGCCCGAGCTGCATACGATCCCTGATAGGCCACACCTTTCTTGCATAATGTTCCTGTCTGTTGCGGCTGTCCCATTCACATAGGAAGCAACAAAATTTAGTATACCCAGTCTGCATGCCCGTGAGAATTGTAATGACCTTTAGGTCTCCACAAATCCGCCATTGGTAGTCATTGTACTTTATTTTTGCCAAAAGTATAGCCATATTGTCATAAGTTTCTTTCATATGAACAGAGTAGGCGACTGGAATTGATGAAAATAAATTTCCATTATGCAATAACACGGCTTTTAGACTAGTCTTGGAAGAGTCGATGAAAAGTCGCCATTCGTTGACTATGTGCTCATGACCGAGGTGCACCATTAGACCTTTTACATCTTTGCAATAGCAAATGTCATCATCCATCTCAAAGTATTGAACAAGTTCTCTGTGTCTATGACGAAATTTAGATATCAGAGTATTGGGCGCTAAAAGATTCCATTCTTTGAGTCGCGAACCGAGTAATTCCGCTTGTCCTTTGGTGAGAGCGAGATCACGTGTTAGATTTGAAAGTTCTGAATGGTTAATTAAGTGAACACCATCATTCACCGGTATATAATCCTAGTCAGAATTAGTTTCTAAAGCAGGTAAACTATCACTTTCTGATGGTTCATTCACGTCCAACGGATATTGTTCTGGTGGAACTGGGATCGGACACGTGATTGGATCATGAGCCACTGGTTTCGAAACCGATTCAATATTTGGATAAACCACAGACTTTCTAGTTTTAAAAGTGAAACCATAGATATTTGTCAAGCAGAAGTAACAATCAGTAGCGTGATTTGTCGGTTCACGCCATATTACTGGCACTCCAAAAGGCATCGACTTATGCTTCGGCGATTTTCGTAACCAACCTGCCAATGTATTTGCACAAGTCGAACAAACTGCATTTGGCTTCCAAGATTTATTTGCATCATCAACTTTCGAATCGAAATAAAGTTCATATGCTTTCTTTAGCAATGGTGTAAAGTTTTTCTGGTGAACACGATCGGTAAAATATCCGCACACGTAACAGAACAGATCAGCCGAATTTCTACAACTTCTAGAAGCCATATTTCACTCAGAATTATTTTAAAATACAATAACTATTTGAAATATAACCTAACATATGTCATGCATCTTTTAGCAGTATAAAAAGTAGAATTATTTTGCATTTTATTAATTTTTAAAAAGTTATATAGTAAAAATGAAATGGAGCAAATAACAGTTTCCCAAAAATATATTTATTCACAAATATCTTAAGAACCTGACGTGATAGAGATAAACGGATTTCAAATTTGAAATCAGCGCAAGAAACTGACCTAAGAACACTTATTCTTATATAAGAAAGAAAAATGTTGTTTGTCAGTGTAATCTGTCAGTAACTGCAAGGAAGTTCTTTGGTGAAACATACAACCAATCCTGCCTTATTGAAGGGAATCAAGGGCAATCAGTCAAAAGACAAGAAGAGGTTTAGCAGATGTATTTTAAAAAATACAGTGGAGAGAACCAGACCACAAGGTCTCGTTGGATATGTGCTCTAATATAACCGACAAACTGTATATATAGACTAAGCAGCGAGCCTCGCAAAAACAAGGAAATTAAGAAGAAAAAAAGTGGAGTGCCGAAAAATGTAATGGGAATATCCTGAAGGAAACTCAATCAAAAGTAAGCTGATCACACACACATAAGTAGGAAACAGTCCACGTTTGTTGGACATGTAACGAGAAGAGGGAAGTGGGACTATATTGTGACAACAGAAAAGACTGAAGGAAAAAAAACCACAGTTAATGACAGAACTACTACTGTCGTTTTTTGTCCTTTTTGTAACTGATACCCCTATCTTTGTCACACCAACAATCACTACTTTTACTAAAACTGATGATGCAACTACTACTACTGTTACTATTACTACTACTACAACAACTAGAACAACAACTACTACTACTGTAACTACTATTGCAACTACTTCTGCTACTACTACTACCACTACTACTACTACTATTATTCCTGTTGCTACTCTTTTTCCTGCTGCTACTCCTCTTTCGTTTCTGTCTTCATTCTTCACCAACTAAAACAGTAACGTACGACAACTACACTGCTACGGCTACATCCACAATTACTACTCTCTCGTTGATATTAGAAATGAGAATATATTTAATCTGAAATAATTCATGGAGAATAAAGGACTAATACTCACTCATGCATGTCGTAAGTGGCGATTAACGTGAGGCTGAGCATGAAGCGGGCAACTTCATCATGACAAAGAAACATCTACAGAAACTACAGCTGAAGGAACACACAAATGCTTTAGTGCAGCCTTCCTGCTGTAGAAGTGGCTCGATGCTTCTTGAGGAGAGAAAGGGAAATTAAATGAATTATGAAATCTACCAGGCCCCTTGTTCTTTTTTGCACCTCTTCCTTAACCCACAGGTCAGTAAACCGAGTGATCGGTACTTCTACCGTAATTTTTGCATTAAACTGAACTTTCATTTAAGCGCATCTTTTCGTTTGCAGCTAATACCTTTATTAAAGACAGCTAGGTTTTACTATTAAAGGGCCATTTCACAAAGTACAGTATCAGTAGTTCTGGAAAAGCTCTGCGATACCTTCAGAGACTTCGACTTCGGGAAACTGATAAGGTGGTACGACCCGAGAATATTAGTAATAGACGTTATGCATGCGAAAATAGTTGAAGCTATTGTTAGCTAACTTCTAAAACATTCAATGTATGCGCTAAATTTATTTGTAAATTATAGTCATATTTGCTTTTGTTTTTGAGTATGTCGTACACGGTGTAGAGTGTAGACGAATGACAGTTTAAATTGTTGTAGAAATGAAGTTCATAAAGTTACATACGATATTCTGCTGGCTATAGTAGAACATGTCATATTGTTATCAAAGTATGCAGTAAATTATTATTTCCATCTAAGTTATTACATAACTTTCTCTCTATCTCTCTCTCTCTCTCTCTCGCTCTTTCTCCTCCTTATATAATATATATATATATATATATATATATATATATTTTATATATATATATATATATATATATATATATATATATATATATATATATATATATATATATATTTGTCTGCGTCTTTCTCTAAGCTTCCCACTGGCCACCCTGTCATATAATTTTAGATATAATCGTATCTTTAGTCTTGTTCTTTTTTGCCATATTTTTGAGCAATATTTTTAAGCCATATTTTTAAGCCATATTTTAAGCCATAATTTTGAGCCATATATTTGAGCCATATTTTTAAGCCATATTTTTAAGCCATATTTTTGAGCCATATTTTTGAGCGTAAGAAAGCTTTGGCTTTGCTTTAAATCTCTACTTATTTTTCATTGTTCACATAGTTTCTACTTTATTACACGAGGCCCACTAGCCGTGGT
>JAMPIV010006745.1:625000-702500 GCA_024509875.1 Oreohelix idahoensis
TTACTTATAACTAGGGAAATACGGCAGATAAGGGCAATTACAAAAAATTCGACTGAAGTCGAATGTGGCAGTGAAAGAGTTAAGGGCATGGTAGCTAGGGGAAAATACTCTATGGTGCCCCCATCCCTTAGTGCCCTAAGCACGTGCTTATTTTGCTTAATGGTTAATTCAGCCCTGCTCCGACGGATCCTCCGTATAAGATGGCCAGATGTAATAATAAATGTAGAGCTAAGGAAAAGATGTGGACAACAGCCAATACAAACAGAAATTAAGGTACGAAAGTGGTGATGGATGGGGCATACACTCAGAAGAGAAAAATCAAGCATAGCCAGAGTTGCCGTGACTGGAACCCACCGGGGAAAAGAAGAGTGGGGAGGCCATATAGATCTTGGAGAAGAACTGTTGAACAGGAAGCTAGGGAAATTGGAATGACTTGGGCACAGATGAAAAAGACAGCCCATAATAGAAATCGATGGAGAGCAACTGTTTCTGCCATATGTTCCACAGGGAACGAAAAGGAATGATGATGATGATGAAATGTGGCATCATTTCACCTTTCCTCCCAGTCCACATAGAGTAAATCAAAAGTGTAAAATTGTGTGAAATTGCGTGTTTGTGATTACCTTTCCCTGTCCCAAAAAGTCGATCTCTCACATCTACCACATTGTTAACAAAGCTGAGGAGGGTGGGAAAGTACGAGGTGTCAAGGATGGCAAATAAAATCACTAATCATCTGTTGTCATCTATATGCATTACGATAACCTCTTCAAACCCTCACTTTCCTGGCACACCTTCACTAATCCTTATATTTTAATGTTTGTTCTTGTTTATACCCTCCCATTGTGGAATTGCTGGTAATGAGAAAGCAGATGCTCTATCAAGAAATGGCAGTAAAATGGAACAATACAGCCATCCATTGCCGTATCGGGAAGCAAAAACCATAATCCACAACAAGTACAAAAACCAGTGGAAGGGGATATATACAGCAGAGATGACCCAATACACCATCTAAACAGATACCAACAGACCACAATGTTCCGCCTGAGAACAAGCCACTGCAGATTACTAGGACATCGCTATTGCCTCAAGATATCCCACTCAAATGAATGCCCATGCGGAACAGGAATTCAGACCCCAGAACACATTCTCCAGAACTGTCCAACCCATGATGAACCGCGACGTGCGACCTGGCCAAGGGGTGCTGAGCTCCAGCAGAAGCTATGGGGCTGCCGCGCCGACCTGGTAAAGACTGTGGACTTCGTCCTGGCGACAGGCCTGCAGATTTAGCATGACTACAGACTGAACGCAGAAGAAGAAACAGAAGATATACTGTTTTACTATGCGCATGCTCACACACATATACACAAACAACAAAACGAAAGAGAGAAAGGAGAAAGAAAGAAATGAAAAAGAAAGAAATCGACGAAATAAACTAGCCAAGCACGATCAGGAAACAAATTCCTTTTCACAGTGGGTGACTAAGATACGGATATACCCATGAAGATGTCATTCAATTCTATATGTGTGTGCTAAAATGTTGGTTAAATGGTTTTCTTGTCTGGATGTGAATATATTTTCCAGAATTCGATATAGCTGATAAAGTATGGTCCGATTCCACAAAATCAATGAAAAAAAAAAAAACCTTAGTAGCCTACTCTAATTATAGACTACTTGAAATATGTGTAAGTGGTTAGCTGTAGGTATATAGGCTGGTGTACAGATGTAACACACTAGGCCCGTGTCTCGTTTTCAACGAATTTCGAGGTGATGTTTTAAGCTTGGGCTTTGGTGCAAACAACTCAGGCATTTTTAAAACCGTGCACATTTCCAGGAAGGGGAATGAAAAATAAATAAAAATGTGACAAGAAAGTCACAAATAGCAAAGAAAAGCTTCAAAAAATTTAGTGACAGTAGGAGTCGCAGTGTTGTCTTAATATTTTTAACGAATAAATTTAGTGTGTGTTTTGTTTGGGTATACTAAAAACAATGATATATTGTATAAACTGAGGATAACTCTGAGTAATCAGAATATATTTTTTGAAAATAAAATTTTGCCTCGTTTTGGCGAGGCGCGTGCCGTTCAATCCAGTCGGTTATATTAGGGCGCATGTCCAAATATAAAAGACCTTTAGATCTAGTGATATTGGAGAATACCCAGAATAGAATCGTTGTGGTAAAGTAGGCCTACATTTAAAGAGACAATTTTTGAGAAGCATATCTGTCCACCAATTTGTGTTTGTCGTGCCAGTTTATAATCATTGGCGTAACTACCGCTCGGGTGGACCCGGAACGTCTAGGGTGCCGCTTCACCAAATGGACCCCCTTAAAAGTAGTGGCCAGAAGGGACCCTTGCCTTATATAAGCATATCTTTATAATGGAGTTCAGCTACATGAAAGAAATACATAATTATTAATTGGAAAAAAGGGAGTTTTTAAGTAAGATTTTCACAAATTAATGATCTAAAAGCAAAATTGATAATTTTGATCTGCCATATTTACAATGATTTGACAAATGTGATGCCACTTTCCCATATCGGCAGTTATTCATCTTATTTGGAATTGAAAATACTAAATCCTAATTATAACCCATCCGAGGTTGAACGGGATAATTTTCATCATTAAATAAAAAAAAATTAAAAACACGAAGATAAGCACAACCTGCTACAGAAAATAAAATGAGTGATCATTTTTAATTGAAAAATTAGCAATATGTCTGATCTTTTTGCACTGAGAATTCTTGTACATTTTTTTTTTCAGCTTTAATTTGCACTTCTTAGATGGGAAAAGTACATGGACGTCACCGGACGGAAAAAGCAAGAACCAAATAGATTATATCTTAATACAACAAAGGTGGCGATCTTGTATCTCATCCATCAAGACGCTCCCAGGAGCAGACTGTGACTCCGACCATGAACTTCTTGCTGCAAACTTCAAGATCAAATTGAAAAAAGTCGTTAAAAGCGACAAAGTAATACGTTATGACACAAGCGCCATACCAGAAGAGTACAGTGTCGATATTCAGAACAAATTTGACATTCTTATGGCAGTACAGGAGGAAATGACACCAGATGAACTTGCCAATAACATCAGAGATGTTTATATTACAAATGCACAGAGGTTAATTCCTAAAAGAAGTATAAAGAGACGAGAATACATCTCAGACGAAACACTGAAGTTGGTGGTAGAGAGAAGAAAAATGAAGTCCAAAAAAGATACAGAAAATCAGGAGTTGTACAAGGAATACACAAAGCAGATTAAAAAACGAGTCAGACAAGACAAACAACAATACATAAACGACACCTGCAGGAAAATAGAGGAAATGCGCGAGCAGGGATTGAGTAAGAATATGTTTTCTGAAGTAAGAACATTGAAGAACAGCAACTTTAAATCATCACCTCGAGCAATAAACGACAAGAAAGGCGACACTCTAACAGAACGTAAAGATATTCTGAACAGATGGAAGGAGTACTGTCAAGAAATGTATACGGAAATAAACAAAGCGGCAGATAACAACGTCATGAATGAAGCGGAACGTGAACCAGAACCAACCATAGAGGAAGTCCGGAACGCAATCAAAAACTTAAAAAGTGGGAAATCTCCTGGTTGTGATGAAATAACAGCTGAAATGATACAGGCAGGAGGAGAAGGCAGCGCTCGTATATACCATGCATTATGCTGCAAGATCTGGCAAAGCGGAATTTGGCCCAAGGAATGGAAAAGATCAATTTACATACCCTTGCCAAAAAAGGGCAACCTGAAACTGTGCACAAACTACAGAACTATAGCTCTTATAAGCCATGCCAGCAAAATACTATTACAAATCATAATGAAAAGGATGCAACAAAAGCTAGAAACAGAAATAAACGAAGTACAGGCGGGTTTTCGACCAGGTAGAGGCACTAGAGATCATATATTCAACATGAGGATCATCATAGAGAAGTGTAGAGAATTCAACGTTGACCTACATACTTGTTTCATTGATTACACCAAAGCTTTCGATTGTGTACAACATCAGCAGTTATGGGCTATTATGAAAAATATGGGATTTCCAAACCACCTTATACAACTCATCGCACTGCTGTACCAAGAACAACAGGCAGCCGTAAGAATAGAGGGGGAAACATCAGAATGGTTTGAAGTACAGAAAGGAGTAAGACAAGGCTGTACCCTTTCCCCTTACCTGTTTAACATTTATGCCGAGAATATCATGAGAAATGTAAGAGATGACCAAGAACACACAGAGTTTGACTCATTTAACATCGGCGGGTACCAGATCCCGGAAATCAGATATGCTGACGACACAGTCCTCCTATCGACCAACCCAGAAGGACTTGAACAATTACTTCTGTCCACCAAAAAACACAGCGAGGCCCAGAATCTATACCTAAACACCAAGAAGACCAAAGTATTGACAACAGACAAAGTAAAGACCAAACCAGAAATTGAAATTGATAACGAAGAACTGGAAAGTGTTAATGAATTCGAATACTTAGGATCAATCATCAACAGCTCTGGCGACTGTGCAGTAGAAATTAAAAGAAGACTTGCAATTGCTTCACATAAACTAATACAGATGAAAAAAACCTATGGCAAGGCACAAGCAAAGAAACAAAGTTACAACTGATCAGAGCATGTATATTCCCAGTGGCAACATACGGCTGCGAGACTTGGACACTCAATAAAACAGTTGCAAAAAAGATTACATCATTCGAAATGAAATGCTACAGAAGGATGTTGAGAATACCCTGGACAGAAAAAAAGACCAACAGAGAAGTACTGCACTCACTAAACGTACAGGAACATTGGCTCCTAAATACCATCGCAATAAGGAAGCTGAAATTTTTCGGTCATATAAAAAGACATAATAGCCTGGAAAAAAACAGTGATGGAAGGCATGGTCCCTGGAAAAAGGGGAAGGGGTCGACCTAGACGACGGTGGACCCAGGACATCACAGAGAGTCTGAACTTGTCTTTGGCTGATGCAGGTCGACTTGCCCAGAATCGTGATGCGTTCAGAGCAGCTGTAATGGAGACAACGTTCTGGAAAGAATACGTCACATGATGAGATGGGAAAAGAGATGCCATCAAGTTTCCACCTGCCAGAGCAAAAGGGCTTTGGGAACAGCTGGACGAAGTCTTGTCAAAAGGGTTGGATCTGAAGCAGACATCCTTGGAAAAAAAGCTGGAAATCTTCAGCGACATAATATATTTTCACTGTCGCAAAGAGTTTGGAGTCTGGGAGGCAATGAAAAGTAACCCATCACAAAAAAGTCGAGGACAAGTGAGTTATTTTCAACATAGGAGTTACATTCACAATTGCCTACAGCTGACAGACAAACCAGGAGAGAAGTTGAAAGCTGCAACCAAGGTGGAGTGGGTTAAATTCTCTGCACAAGACAACAGGAGGCTGACACTTGGGAGTCATGGCCCAAGTGCCCCCCCCCCCCCCCCATATTAGAGTGTAAAGGAGATTAAGGGGTCGAAACACTTGATTGACGTGGAGACCACTTCTAATGATCAGATTGCCTCCTGTTGTATCACTCTGTATAGAGTTTCCTATTATGCAGTAATATGAATAAATGCAAAATATGAACTAACTTAGTTTCAGACTCAAATAACTTATGATCCACCAACTTTTCTCTGATTTAACTGTTTAATGGTTTATTCAGTGCCTTATATTTTGTTTTTCTTTCAGATTTATTGTGTTCTGGTATTAAGTTTAAGTAACGGCTCAAGATATGGGAAAGCTAAATATTTTTGAGATCTCATTCTCCAATATGAGTGGAGTCTTTTATGCTGGCACCATCTTACAAGGTCATGTCACTGTAGAGCTAAATGAACCCATGAAAATGAGAGGTTTGTACACTTTGTGGTAATTAAAGAGTGACAGTTATGTTGTAGTTCTTACGTCATAGGAAGTTCTGTTCAGTTTAGGCACTGTTTTTTAAGGATTTGGGAATACCATCTTTCCTTCCAAATTCTGGTCAATAAATTTTTTGCAGAAAAAGTTTACAATGACTTGTTAAATGACTAAGGAATCATGATAATAAATAATTATGTTAGGCAAACAGCACCACATTTGAGAAACTTTTGTTTGCCAGGTGTTTGAGATAATGAAATTCTGACATCTCAAGACAGCAGTCTTTGAATAAAAATTGTTAAATGCATTAGGTTCAGAGAAAATTCAGTGTTTGTTTATAGACATATGCAATGAGTTTTCCATTCCAGTTCAAGTTCAGATGAATTAGTCAGCATGTTTAATACACATGGTTTGTACTACTGCTGTAGTTCAGAGTACTGAATTTTGACTAAACACAATTAAAATCTAGAAAAAATACACATTATCTGTTGATCTTTCATATTTCAGAGGTGTTCTTGGTTCATAGTCACTTGAAATATCACTGATAATACCTTGTCATTTGACAATCTTTTTGTCTTTAAATTTCTATTTTTCTCTCTTATTAGTTGCATAGATCTTCTTCAGCATTACAAATCCTTCAGCCGTAGACAAGATCCATGTTTGCTTCTCCCATTCCTTGATGGTCTCTCTCCAATTTCTGAGGTGCTAACCAAAAGTTCTTGGACTGTAGCCAAAACAATTTACAGGCTTACAACAATATCTAGTCACTGCCTTCAACTTCAAAGCAGTCCACTTGGGAGTTAATACAAAGCTCCCAGTACCTTTTTCACTTTTAGAAGAACCTCTAGAAGTCTGTTTTTTGGGATGTTTTTCAGCACCCCCTGCAATTCGAGCGGGTTCACAACAGTGTTTTAGAATATTTATACATTTAACTGAATCTTCCTTTTAAAGATGAGGAAGAAATCTCAGGGGGCTAGATCAGGAGAGACAAAGGGGTGAGGGACACTTGTCATGTTGTTTCCAGCCAAAAAACCGCTGCATAGGCAGAGAGGTGTGAGCCAGTCCAGTGTGTGCGACTTGTTCAAACATTTCCTTCTCATGGCCTCTCTGAAAAGCGAGGACCTCAACATAGAAGTGCTGGTTCATTATCTGACCTGGAGGAATGAACTACGTGTGGACAATTCCCTCCATGCCAAAAAGCAGATCCGCATGCTGTATGACCTGCCTCGCTTTCTTTGGTCACAATGAGGAGGGACTCAGCGACTGGGATGACTGCTGCTTTGTTTTAGTTTCTTATTGTAAACTACGTTTTTATTATCAGTAATGGCCTTGAAAAGGAAATTTCCGTTGCTTCTGGCCAGACCCTGTAGCTCCCTGCACATTGATAGCTGGTATTGCATCTGGTCATGAGTCAGTAAGCTGGGCACAAATTTGGCAGCCAATAGTCTCATATTGTTGATATACATGGCATGTACCATACGACAGGCCAGTGAAGCTGCAGATGGTATGCCGATGGTCCTAATGGTTAGCCAGTTTCACTTCTTCCACATTTTCAGTCATATAGCTGGTTATAGGCTATCTAAAACATTCAAAATCTTTAATCGATGTTAACCCCTGTTTGAAGCATGGCAACCAATAGGTTAAAAGAGACTCAGATAACAGCCTGCATCCAAGTGTGCAGTTCTTTCTCTTGTTGAATATTAAGTCCAAGTGTCCCCATTTAAAAAAAAAAAAAATTATATTTTGTTTTTCTCAGGAATAACCCTAAGATTTGACGGAAAGGCTTCTGTTTGGTGGACTGAATCGGAGTCAACTGGTACTGGGGAAGACAGCAAAACAACAAGTCAGTCCTACTCTGCATCAGAAGTTTACTTTAATCAAGATGTCCTGTTGTTTGGCATTTGTAAGTATCTCAGCGCTTTTATACTTAAAACTGTGCCATTGCTTCTATCTATGATGTAATTCTAATAGTCCTCCTGAACAGAAAAAAACATGTTGAGAGAGGTAACTTTAGTGGTATTGCAGTTCCAATAACTACTATCAGTTTTAAATATGCCCTTCAATTCGGAAGAATTAATTTAAATATTGCTGACAACTAGTCTCAGAATAAACATTCTCAGCATTTGCCTTTTGATATGATGGATGGCTAATTCAAGCTTCCTTCCTTCCGTGTTTCTGAATAAGTGAGTAAATAAATGAGCACTGGGCTTCTGACATAATAAATGAACTTGAAGTCATTTTACTTGTTCTAATTCTAAAACCATAAAGAATGAAACTGCTTTCTGCTCCACTGTCTGATCATCCCTTTGCTTTTTCTAAATATGTGGATATCCCATACATTCTTAATACACGTTATTTTTTATCCTTACTTCAGTTATTTATTGGTCTAGTAGAACTATGAATCCTTACTTCAGTTATTTATTGGTCTAGTAGAACTATGAAGATAGTACACCTAACGGTTTTCAAGGAGCTTTTAGTTCAGTGATCATATACTCTCTATCCTGCATTTCTCTGTCCAACACATACATGCAATTACATTGATCTAAACTTAAACTTTATGCTAATTTTGTTTTCCAGTTTCAAGTCAAGGTAGCAATACCACCGAGCTAGGAAAGGGAAGGCATGTTTTTCCATTTCAGTTCGAACTCCCACCAGGACTTCCTTCTTCTTTTGAAGCTATGGATGGTCATGTGAGATATGTTGTTATGTGCAACATAGACAAGCCCTGGAAATTTGATCACACCACAAAACGACCATTCACCATCATCAGCATATTAGATTTAAACCAGCGCCCAAACTCCTTAGTAAGTATATACAAGATTTGTCTTTGCTGCTATTACTACAGTGAGATTAAAGCACTTGGTTCTCGAACATTGTTCAAAATCACGTCATGATACACTTCACTCAACTGATAGTGGTAAATGATTCTGCTCTTGAGTTAATGAACGAACGGTTGTGAGAAAGACAACTTATCATTCCTCGTTATAAAACTGAGACATAGTATAGGTGAAGTCTCTAAAACATTACTCCCCTATGGTCCCGTTTTCTATGGTACTACCATTACCATTTTCTTACCACAGTACTTTGCCACATAGCATTTAGGATCCCAGTCATTAGAGAGATTTTGCGATGAACAACTACTCTTACTGTATCCAGACATCAAGTATTATAAAAAGTGTTCAAGAACAGTTCGGCAAGATGACCAGCTACTTTACATTATTTCCTTTATGGTATATTTTTTCCCAGTTTTGTCATACCCTTGTGAATAGTCGTTTGTAATAAATGGAAAAACAAAACATATTGTGATATAGAATGTGAAGTATTATAGATGTTAGAAATAAAATGAGAACACAAACACATCTTTGTGATATAGTGCAGCTTCATAGTCCTGGTAGCACTGATCTATTTCCTTTAAGTCTTGCCATCTGTTCCTTTCTTAGAACAGACTTTGGGATCCTTGCCGGTGCTACAAATTGCATGCACTCTGCTGAGATCCTCATTGTGTGATCTAAGGGAGGAGATTGGATCACTGATGGAGTATACAATAAAGACGGTCCTTAAAACCAAACCAAACCAAGAACAGACTACAGCACGCACATACGAGGAACGGTGAAAAAGTAATGCCTCCTATTTTTTATGTATGTAAATACTGCATCGGTGTGCAATTTGTAAATTTAGCAGGATTTCCCAAACACTTCTGCACTGTATAGCATTACCAACCTGTTTCAGTAACAGGTGGTACCACTGTAACAGTTTAAAAATGGCTGCCAAAGACAATTGGTTAAAACAACGTTATGTCATAGAATTCCTCAATGCTGAAGGCGAGACCCCAATTCGCATCCACGAACGTTTGAAGAATGTTTATGGAGATTCAACAGTGGATGTTTGCACTGTCCGACGTTGTGACGAAGCTGAAGTAGGTCAATCCTCAATGGCTGATGCAAAGCGGACTGGCCGTCCGTCTACCGCAGTGACGCCACACAACATTCATCGAGTTGATGGCATCATTCGTGGTGACCGTCAGGTAACACTGGATGAACTTTCTTCCATGTTGTCCATTAGTAAAGGCAGTGTCCAGAACATCATTAAAGACTTGGGTTATTCAAAGGTTTGTGCACGGTGGGTACCCAGAATGTTGACAGACAGACATAAAGAAACAAGGAAAACCATAGCCATCAACCTCCTGCACCATTACGAAACTGAAGGAGAAGAGTTTTTATCGAATATTGTGACAGGTGATGAGACTTGGGTTCATTTTTTTGAACCAGAATCCAAGAGGCAGTCAATGGAATGGCATCACACAACATCACAGACAAGAAAGAAATTCAAAAGTTCACCATCTGTAGGGAAAGTTATGGCCTCCGTGTTTTGGGATGAGAAGGGTGTGATTCTTCTCGACTTCTTGGAACAGGGAAACACGGTGAATGCAGACTGTTACATTGAAACTTTGAAGAAGCTTAGAGGTCGTCTGTGGTGAAGTGGGATGGTATAAATATTTATAGGGGACTTAGTGTACTGACTGAGATCAGCTGTGAAGGTATCTATATCTATTAAGAGTAGTGTATTATAGATAACCTTACTTGCTACCACATATCTATATATCTCAGTCAGAATTATTCTGCAATAGTGTGATGACTACGTTATGTGTCTAGGGTATGTGTAGGATGAAGTGTAAGTCAAAACAACAACAGACAGATAAACAATTTAATTATTTCCACTATACGTGACAACACTGTGACACTCACATACATATAACACTCTAAAGGATATCTTAAGGAGTCACTGATAACTTTTCAAATAACAATATGTATTCATTGCTGATATGAATGAATATGTGTCCTGATCCAATTACAAAGGAACCAGGAATCACAATCAATTTTAATTACAAGTATATGTACAGAATTTATCAATATGAATATTGTAGTGACATATATTATTAAAAATATCCTATGTGTGTCAGTTGTGTAGTAGTAAAATGAGGTAATACTGGTTTTGTTTTGTTCAAGCTCTGTTGGTATTTGTCATCATGACTTCAATAGTTTGTCTTTAGGGACTAGTATTGGAGATGTTCTCAGTTCCTGATATTAAGACAATTAAATTCCCCTCTGAATGTTATTTTTATAAAGTCATTTCAAGATGAGGGGACATAATGTTGAGCTCAGCTGGCCAAATCAGCTTATCTTGCGTGATGGCGGCAGGGAAAGACTCCTCTGCTCGAATTCTCCTCTGGGCTCTGGAGACACCTCACTGATAGCTAAATGGACCAAGGAGTATGCTGTCCGACTCTGGATTCAGCAAAGCTCTGACCAGGTGCAGCTCAATACCATCAAGACCACGGTCCCTGAAATCAAGAAGGATGTACCTTCTACTTCATAACTAACTTATACTCTAGTTATACACTGAGCACAATACAACACAAACATTGAGTTCAGAGCGTTAGGCCAACTGTCAGCTTCATCTGAAATACTTTATACCAGCATTAACCTCCTTAATGGTTACCACGCCTCTGCCATTCCAGCATTATTTCTTTCTAGTCAATCATCCAGGTGTCAGTGTACTATTTGGCCATTCCATGCAGTTTGACTTTCCTCCGACACCCTCTGTTCAGGCTGGAGCATTATAGGCTTTACCTCACGTTTGCCACTGAACTACACATATATATACAGGCATAAATTAACAATTCACATTCAATTTTCATTAAAAGATACTGAATGTTTCAAGCTTACCACAATTTCATGGAAATAAACACAGATACGTTGATTAGCAATGAATTCTGGCACAAACTGGCACAAATTCCCATCTGCTTATGTTCCAGGCTTTTATTTAGCAAAATATGAGCTGGCTTCAACGCACTGTTGCTTTATCAAGCTTATTTGCACTAGTGGTCTCGAACTAACGCTTCTAAGTGAGTATATCAGCGAGTCTGGCCAATCGAGCCACGTTTCGACAAGTGTTTGAAAAAATGTTACCTTGCTATGTCTCCCCTAACAACGAAAGATAGTATTTATAGTCCGACCAATCGTGGTTCGTCTTTCATTTGTTGCGCTCCAATCAATTTGGAGTTTACATGGTAGGCTATTTCTGTAACGTAAGTTTTTTCAAACACGTTATAAAAAAATTTTATGAGCAGAAATGATTTCATGCTGTCAGGCATCCCCAATATTTTATTTTGGTTATAACTTGTTAATTCCTAGACTATTTGCGTAACGTTTTACATATTCTTTGTCAGCAAACCCTAAGGAACCCAAATATCCAAATTTAAAAGAGCTACGTGGCTGCGTTCAAAATATGCAATTTCTAGGATAGTCGTGTAGTTGTTTATTTTATCACTGTCGATTGAAATAAAGTTAGTGCATGTAGTCTTACACGCGTGATGGCAGCATTTGTGTATCGCGCGACGCGTGTTGCATGCGTTCCTGATTTTATTCGCCCCTCTCTCTTTTTATCCTTTTGTCCATCTGTTCGTTCGTTTTTGGTAACATAGTGTAGAAAAAGACATGAATGGAATTTAAAATTTAGGTCAACTTGCATATTTCAAGGTTTTTCTTAGAAAGGCAGCACATTTTATTGTGTGTTTGGGAAACGCGTGTATGTTGCAGAAGGCCTTTAATATCAACGTGAAACGTTACAATTTGCATACGCAGTAGAAAACAAGGGGGATTTCGAGTACCTTCTTTGTGACAGCGCTGTTCTTTACCATTCTTCTTCCTTTATTTATTTTCTTTGTTAGGCTTCATATTTACCTAATAATTTATATATGTGGATTAGAATATTCCACGACATCGTCTTCGGCGACTTTACCCATTAAAAGATCAGAGAACTGCACTACTGTTGCATGATAATGCCACGCCACACACTGCTAAACACACCATTGATGCGATTGCAGAATTTGGCTGGACATTATTACCACATCCCCCTTACAGTCCCTATCCTGCACCTTCTGACTTCCATCTGTTTGGACCACTGAAAGAAGATCTTCGCGGACATCACTTTGAGGACACTGAGACCCTTAAACGCGCTGTACGCCAGTGGTTTTGAAAAAAGGACACACATTTTTACCATGCGGGGATACATGCCCTTGTGAGAAGATGGACAAAAACTGTAACAAATAACGGAGACTACATTGAGAAATAAATTTTTGAAGTTCAAACTTGGGGCTACATTTCAATGTGAATTTTATCTGTTTTCTTGCCTATTGAATGAAATTAAAAATTATGAGGCATTACTTTTTGACATCCCTCGTATCTGTGTATGTGCTGCTTTCTTCCCACTTGGTGGAGAGTATACATGGTAGTATGCCAGTTTAACACATTCCAGCTAAGGATAGAGAATATAGTAACAATTTAAGAACTTACTTACTTACTCAGTCGTTCCTCTTCTACCCTTCAAAGATTGTTCAATGTTGTCCTCCCAGAGGACTCTGGGTCATCCTGGAGGTCTGGATTCCTGGCTATTAGCCTCCCATGGCAGCTGATCTTCTCCCATTCTGCAGACATGGCCAAACCATCTTAGTTGGGACTGTTCTACTTGGTCTGCAGTGGTTGGGTTTTAAGCCTTGACGTAAAGTCTGGTTGCAGACCGTGTCTCTTCTTGTTACTTCAACTACCTTTCTCAGGTATTTAAAATCACTGATTCTTTTTAGCATCATTGTTTCATGTTTTTTGTTTGCTATGGGTCACATTGGTGACAGTACACAGTTACATACATTGGTTTCAGCTTTATGGCTCCTTTACCAGTGTCTTTTTCTTGTGTAGGAAAACCTGGTTTTTTTTTTAAAAACATATAATTTAAATGTGTTGTGCTATGTTTTCAGCAAAGGGCTCAAGGATCAAATCAAAAACATCTGTGCTGCTGGTGCTGCAAATCAGGACCCATCCATGCCTCATTCCACATTGATAGAACAGGATATGTGCCAGGAGAGGCAATTAAACTTTATGCTGAAATAAGCAATGCTACAAGTAGAAAAATTGAAAAGTCCTATGTAGATCTCAAAATGGTGAGCAAGTGTTAGTATATATATTTGTGTGATGTCTTGTCTGTCTGCAAGTCTCACAGTTAATGAAGTGGTTAATCTTCTTCCTCTTCTTTATACACTCTAAGACATCTACTTGAATGTTTTCAAAGAAAGCAGCAGTCAGTTTGAGGCTATTTGAATCTCTGTAGAGCTTTTCCACAAATGATACTGGTGTAGGCCATATGCACTTTCTCTGTTCCACACATGTTGGGCAACTTTGAAGCAGATGTTCAGCAGTCATTTTATCAGTGCCACAGTTACACTGATTGGTAGTTCCTATCTTTAGCTTGTTAAATTGATGGTATCTCAATCTATTGTGGCCAGTGCAGAGTCTGAAGATTACCACTCGCTGTCTTCTGTTAATTAGTGGTTAATCAATTTATTTTTACAGTAGCTGTTATTACAAAATAAAATAAAAAAATCGAATGAGAAAGGTGATGATTTTAATTAAATCTCTATTTAATAAGACATATAAAATAAACTGAAAAATTATGAAAGAAAGATGTAAGTCCCTGACATGAACATTATAAAAACTGCCATATTAGATCATACGTGTTTTATTCTTTTAATGAAAATGATAACATTTATATTTTATTTGCTGATTTGTTTATCTTAATATCTAGGTAACAACATTCCACGCCACATCCAAATCTCGAACACAAATTAGAGAAGTGGCTCGTGTTACCAGACCAGAAATTAAAGCTCATGGTCATGACGTATGGAGTGGAGAAAAGCTTGTGATTCCTCCCCTACCACCATCCTTTCTAGCTGGGTGTAAAATAATTGACATCCATTACATCTTGCAGGTATGAAGTTGAATAAATGTTCTCTCAGTACCTAATTCATTCAGCTTTTCAGAATATTTGCTGAGCTGTCTGTTTATATTTGGACTGAGAAATTAAACTTCAGGTTTCTTATTCTTCTTCTTCGTACATTCTCAAATGTCCACTTGAATATTTTCAAAGAAAGCTTTAGGCTTAATTTAGTGCTTTGTCTTCATTTTGGGCACTGAGTAGCAGAGTGATGAGAATTCTTGCTTCTCAGGGCAATGTTATCAGGTTCAAAACCGAGTAGCGTCACATTACAGTTTGTCCAGTTTTAAATTGGAACCTGACTTCTCTTGAGTTAGCTAAGGCAAAGACAGCAAGGAGGGGGACAGGTACACCTCATCTCTTAAAGCTGAGGCCTAGTACAGGTGAAGTCTCTAACTCTTCACTTCCCTATAGTAAGATCTGCTACAGGACTACTCTTACATTTTAGTCTTCATTTATTTATCATTTTGATATGTTATTTTATCATTATTTCCTGCCACTTTATTATCACTATTTCCTATCATATTATCATAATTTTGTGCCATTTTCATTAGCAATGGCACTGCCACATTTGTTTTGTTTGTTAAATTTATGTGTAGATGCAGAAAGTAATAAAACATAGAAGGTAATTACTCTTTTAACATATTAACTACCGCAAGCCGCTGTCAGCGGCTCACAAAATAATCACATTTGGACCGCAAGCTGCTCAGAGCGCCAATCTAATTTTAGTAATAAAACAAATGAAAAATGTACTGAAACACTCTCTGATCTGGTTCGAGATTTTAAGTTGCCACCGGAAAACAAATTCCCAAAGCATGGTTGTTGTAGAACACTGGAAAATTGATATTATGTTCATATTTTTCAGCGTTTTGGGTTAGTTACCAAATCGTGTAAAACTGTTTACCGTGGCAACTAGTGATTGGACTACAAAAAAATGCGTGTACATCTCGTCTAACGGCTGAATAGGATAGAAACGTGTTTCAACAATTGACTGATAGATCTAGCAACGAGGACAAGAGTGAAAACGGTGTGCACATTGATTGAAATTGTGATTTTGATAGAGATGGGGCGCAAGCAGTTATAATTGTGAAAATATTGTAAGTCCTCGGCCATCGGAGGGCCGTTAAATAGCAACAACCTCTATTAGAGTTACAACCGGTGTTTATTGTAATAGTACATTCATTTATCTTTAAAATGACGTGTAATTCATAAAAATCTGTAAATAATTACGAAAACTACAGCTTACTTTGTGCAAACACCTACAGGATGAAAATGGGAAAATAATTTAATTCGGCCACAGTGTGTTTTTTAATTCGGTAGTTAATGTGTTTAGAACTAGGTGTGACATATGCAGAATTTGTAAGTGTTTAAAATGGCGAGAAAGTCATATTATAAAACATAGTAATTAAGCATTTGGTTGTGATATGCATGCTAGTGTCGCCAACTTATATGAGGTCATAGCAAAATTGGAAAACTGAACCATGCACAAATGTTCTGCTAAATGAGAAGCATTATAGCAAACAGTATGAAATGTTTTAGGAAGAGAGTTGATTTTATTCAGGCCTACGTTAAGGTAGTTGACGTGTAAATCTTTCTGCAGAACTAGAAATGTTACATTTTTACTATATAAGTTCAGAACATTTTCTTAAAGGGTTGGTGTTTTGTTTTTGTTTAGTTGAAGATTTCACAAAATGATTAAATACGAGTTTTGCACAACCCTATATTGTCATTTTACTATTTGTTCATAGTCAAACATTGTCACTGTAACTGCTGACATGATTCTTAAGCCTTCCTCAGTGGACAGTTATCTTTTTCGTCAAACATGATTTCAGCAGTGGCAAAATAACGGTAAAAATATTATTAAAAGATGTCATATCCATCTAAAATTTCACAAAGGCAGTAAGTTCATATTTAGATACCTCCTTTGAAAGATTATAATTCAAAATATTACATATCCATTGTTCAATATTAAACATCCTTTCATGAATTATGCAGAAATATTTACTAGTGTACTACCTTAAAATAAGATGGAAACAATTCATTTTTTTTCTAAAAAGCTTTTGTACTGATTGCTGGTAACTGACTTTAAAAAAAAAATAATTTAAAATGCTTCTCACAAAGCACATGTTCAAGACTTAACATTTGTCAGCTTCTGAGGCCTCATATAACTTGGTGAACCTTGCATCTTCTTCTTCTTTGATCCATAACCGCCAACCGTCAAAGCAGTCAGCGGCCATCACGCCTGGTGGCGTCTTGTAGGGCAGCAACAAATTGATTCCACTTTGCTCGGTCGGCGGCCATCCTTCGTACAGTGCCCCAACTGTGGTTCATTCTTTGCATCTCAGCTTCCACAGTTCTCCGCCAAGTTGTTTTTGGTCGGCCTCTCTTTCGCTTTCCCTCGGGGGTCCATAGCATAGCTGTTCTTGCGATGGTATCAGGGTCCCTTCTGAGGACATGGCCAACCCAACTCCAGCGTCTGCCAGCTATGATGGTGTGCATGTCCTCCTGGTTACTCCGAATAAGTAGTTCTTGGTTGCTGATGGTGTTTGGCCAAAAGATTCGGAGAATTTTCCTTAGGCAGATTGTGTGGAAGGAGGACAGTTTCGACATTTCCTTCTCTGTTACTCTCCAACATTCCGCACCATAGAGAAGCACAGAAAGTACGCAGCTCTCATACAGTCTTAATTTGGTGTTTGTGCTGTACTGGGAAGACTTCCAAATGTTGTTGAGAATAGCAAAGGCTGTTCTCGCTTTATTCATTCTGTTGTTAATGTCCTTGCTTGTTCCGCCGTCAGGTGTTACTATGCTTCCTAGGTAAGTAAATGTGTCTGTCTGTTCTAACTTCTGGTTCCTTACTGTTATTGGCTCAGGACTGCCCACATATAGTGTCATGACCTCCGTTGACCGTCCCGCATCAAAGTATTTCCATTTATTGCTGTTTCCGTAACGTGTGTGATTTTTTACACAGACAGGGGTGTCGGCCCTGTGCTAAAACCCCCAACCTGGAGGACCAGGGTACCAGCTTTTGTCTGACCCCTACCCACGCAGACCAGTCCAGCATGGTTGAACCTACCAGGAGTAAAACTCCCACTGGCATACTTTTCAACCATGTTTGGAAGAACTTGTAATTATCAACAAGCTCTGAAATATTTGAAATAAATATCTAGCTAAAGCCACCTATTTCATTTCTAGTCAGGGATCATATTTAGATTATGTTTTCTAATGTTTTTGAAAAAATTGGTTTGAAAAATTGGAGAAAGCTGTTAGGTCACTTTATTGGTTGGATGAAATATGACTTTCATTATTTTTCATTTTCTATCCTTATTAAGCATACTACCAAGATATTTGACATTTTATGCTTGTATTAATTTAAATTAAAACATATTAACAATTTTAAGTTCAGGAAGCTATTCAGTAGGCATTTTTTGTTGCGGAATGTTGGTTTGTTTATTCTTTTATTTTAGCATTATCTCTATGGGTAGTAGTTAGTATTGTTTAGTGTCTGTCATGTTGCTTTGGCTAGGTTTGCTGTTACACTGCTGATGTCTACTACTGAATCAGGTTGATTTTAGTTGCATTTTGCATTATTAGTTTAGTATTTTCTACGAATTCTAGTGACAATTTCCCTCCTTTGTTTCCTCCTGAGGCTTTGGGGTAAGCATTCAAGTCCCCTGCTATTACAGTTTTGAGGATGCATTCTTTCACTTACTTCTCTGATGTCTGTTCTTATACATTGCCTCTGGGGCAGTATAGATTTATTATTTTTAGTACTTCTGCCACTATCTATATGTGATAGGGTGGGCGAGAAGATGATGATGATTATGTTGTGATGTGTGATCACTCTCTTGTCACACTCGCACCGACCCGAATAACAATAAAACTCTTGATTCTAGAGGCAGGGGCTATATTTATTTTTATAACCCATTCAGTGACAAAGCAAACATTAAACAAATAAACTAGCGAACATAACAAAACCAACAAAACAAAACAAAACAAAACAAAACACCCAACAGTGCCCGATGCTAATGTGTCATGTCTTTGTGTTCTTCTGTGTGGGTACACAGGGCGCCTCGTTTCGTTCTCTCTTGTCTGGACTGATACTTTAAGAAGGCCCGCTGCTGGTTCGCTATCTCTTTTTATAGGCACTAGGCTAATCACTCACTTTACTGCGCGCTAGGCGTATTAATCTTGGCTACTTAAATATCACACACGATTATCGCTTTAGGAATAGCGAAAAAAAAAAACACAAAATAAAAAAAACCTACCTACAGCTATTTATTTAAATAAAACACACACGAAATATCAAAAAAATATGACTCACACAACTATACACCACAATTTAATTCTCAGGCTTTTATTATGGCCTCATTACATATATCTTTACTTACTTTTCAGACTTTTTTTCACGAAAACCCAGAAATGCTTTTCGCGCACATCGAAAAAAATAATTCTGCCTCCTACAAAACAGGTAGGGGGGGGGGGGGGCTGAGGCAGGTTTCCACCTCCTTTTTTTTCAGCCCCCCCATCACATTGCTGGGGATATTTACTTACTTATACTTCCACCATTTTTTTTTATGTTTTTTGAATAATTGCCCCGGGCATCAGGCTGAGGCAGGTTTTCACCACCAATTACTTTTACCTGTGAAGAAATCTGTCAGCTTTCCTTGCTGTTGTCACTGACAGCTTTTTTGGTGTATTAGTGCTTAAGCTCAGAAAGACTCCTCTTGCTCCATCGAATGCAACATCACATTGGATTTGTGGACTGTGAAAAGGCATTCGACAGTGTTGACATCATATTATTTGGAATTGAAAACAATATATTTCCTAATTATAACCCATCAGAGGTTGAACGAGATATTTTTCTTCATTAATTTAAAAAAAAGCAAAAAAAACATGAAGTTATGACATGCAGAATTCATAAGGGACTGCTTACAGAACTGTTTAAGATAAGACCCGGAATGCTTCTTGTCACTCACTTTCTACTGGCTTAAGAGTGAGCTATAAAATCAGCCAACAGAAATGAAATTCAGTGAACTCTGACTAAACAGATAAACTAAGATACAGATAAACTAAGACTGGACTCTGACTAAACAGATTTATGATCTGAATTTTGCAGTTGGTCTAGCTATTTCTTCCATAACTGTAACCAAATGCAAGGCAACGTGAAAATACTTTATGAGAGGTCAAAGCAAAAGGGTTTGACAATATACACTGGGAAAAGACAAAAATTATGAGAATTAGTGTAGCAAATAACAAGGTTGCCATTAAAGAAACATGTCCACAAGATGTAGAATTGTACTTACATCTTGGCAGCTATATAGACAAAGTTGGAGGAACAGACAGTGGTATCAAAATTAAATGCAAAAGGCAAGAGTTTACTTTGCTTTGGGAAACATGGAAATCAGAAGAAATCCATCCAACACAAAAATAAGAATCCTCAACTCAAATGTCAAGTCATTACCTCGTGTGTGGCTCTTAACTTGGAGAACAACAACAAAGAAGCTATAAACTTTTATAAATGGGGGCCTGCTTAGAATAGGATTGAAATGGTATAACAAGATCACTAATGTGGAACTAATGACAAGAACCAGACAGGTTCAAGTGGAGCAGGAAATGTGAAGAAGATGCTAACAGTGGATAGAACACATACATTGAGGAGACTTGTTGACAGCATTACAAGGCAGTACTTGTTATGGAATCCCCAGATTAAGAGAGTTAGAGGAAGATAACAAAACACATGGAGAAAAGCACTGCAGCCAAATATTAAAGGGATAAAGAAGACATCGAAATACCTTAAGCAGATGGTACAGGTCAGGAGGATTTGGCATGGATCTGTTGATGGTCTATGCACCATAGATAGCTGAAGGGTAATGGGTGTATAATTTCAGCTTTAGGAGGCTGCTGCCACCATGCATCACTCTCCTTAACTACCTTTAACGATATGTTTGGTAAGGTCAGTGGTTCTATTGTTTGCTACACTCATGTTATCATGGGATTCACATAGGTGATCATAAAGATATGAACTCTGTAATAACTGTGCCATTGTGGGAAATACAATGCCGCTGTGTCGTGGTGAATTCTCATGGACATAACCTAATTTAGAGGTAAATGTTGGTATGTTAAAGCAGGCTTGTCACATGATCTAAACAAGGTCATGGCAGCACACTTTATAAGCGCTGCGAGCTGATTTTCTGTTCTTGTTCTCTGAGTATGCTTATCTATTTCTGGAAGTTTTGAGTGATTTAGTTAATAAATAATTTATATATATGGGGAAATTTATGTTTTTGATTTGAAAAGTTATTTTCTGATAAAATGTGCACTTTTAGTTTTTTTTTTTTTTATTGGGGGCAGGTATCTCTACCTCAGTGATGTGTGCTGCAGGAAAGGGGTTGGAGTAAAAAGCTTAATTAATGACATCCTCAAGTGGTTGTAATAATGCATATGTTACCAGTTATATTACCAAGGACATCACTATTACTATGTCTGTAATACTTTTTACCTTCACTAGCACTTATACTGTGAAACATTTGTTTCTTACATACTGAAGCTTGAGTGAAGATCATTGTTAGTTATATAATTCTTACATATTGAATCATGTGTTTAGTTGTTTCATTTGGTAGTTCTTACACACTGAAACGTTCATGTCTAATGTTGCTTTAGTTTTACATTGTTTACTTAACTGCTGTTACTGTCTTTAAATGTATCTATGCATTTATGGTGAGAATTTCAAAGCAGGTAATATATAAAACTGTTCCTAAATACTTTACTACTTTTCTTTCATTTTTAGCTCCCCCATCGTACAATGAATGTATCACTGGACGGGTTAGTATTCGTGAAAAGGGAGACAATGAGTATACTAGAGGAAATTTGGATTATGCACCTCTCTACACATACTACAACTGGGGAAATACACCAGGTCCCATGCCATAACTGAATATTTTAAACATAGAAAATGTGCTGCAAATTTTATTGTAAACCCAAGTGTTAGTCTGCTGTTAGTGTTACTTTTAATTTATTGGTATTACTTGTCATTATTATGACAATAATGAACAATCTTGGTTGTAAACTCTGCATATTATATGTTCCAATGTTATGTTATTTATGTATATTCATAATATATACATATTATCATATTCATACTATATATAATTGTTTACAGCACACTGTCATTCTAAAGTCTAGAAAGTCAAAATCTGTCCATTTCTGTACATAGAGGAAATGATCTCAATCATTTCAACAAATCACACTATCCTCCTTGCCAACTAGGCTGGATCGCCCTAGGTACATAACTAGTGTTATGTGTTGTGGGTCGCGCTAATGACCACTAACTACGAAGTGTCACCGGGCGACCTACTACTATGACTATAGCATAATTCGTGCTAATTTTTAGGAAGAATAGTCACAAGGTTTTATGGAAATAGATTTAAGATAGTCGAATATCAGATTGAATCTAGAATTAAGAAAATCGGAATAGCCGAATTACTTCCATCGGGAGACCTATAAAATAAATAGGGTAATATTAAGCCGCCCAACCAAAAGGCTGGAAAAGCCGCACTATTTTAAGGGGAGGGCAAACTTCGGGGTGATAAGGAGTTGATCTAAAAATGCCGGTGTGTACAGACGTACAACCGTAGATCTTGAAGTTTTCAAGACATCGACTCGATAAAGATAATGTTACTTAAATGTGTGGGAAATTCTTTGAGGCTGTAAGTAGAACTTCAAGTGACTTATTTAATAGTGCAGAGATGTACAGAAGTTATAAAAGGCCATAAGATTCAGAGCTCAAAACAAGGTGTTATTAATTTGGCCCGCTCACAACACGCAGTCACGATAAATGAAGGCTCACCGCACTAGTGACAAGGTCGCAGTACTTTCACGTGCTGGGCGATTCATAGTATCAGTTTTTACAACCCCAGGAGTCAACTGAATAACTTAATCATTCGTTCAGGATGATTGGAGATTTGTGAATGTTAATATGAAAGATGACATTGTGAATATTGTTATGGAAAAGGCATTTTTAAGTTTGCACGCACAAGTAGATATAGCAAGGAGAAGGTAACCAAATGTATACATTTGACTTTGTTTACTATGCATTGGTAGAATTACCTAAATAAAATGATCGTTTTGAATCTGGAGAGTTTGCCCTATTATCTCTCGTTGCTGAAGTCTTACAGTAAAGATATATGAAGAAACACATGCAAATAATTGTCACGCCACATATAACAACACAGAGGAAGTTTGGAACGGACTAGGTTACAGATATCAACAAGAATAAAGATCTCTGGCAGTATACCAGTATTCCTGACTTGGATGATATAACAAACATCTACACTATACTAATCACTTCCCCACGGCCACACAATAACCTATATATGATGCCGTGCCCAGTTCTTCTAAGGAAACACTGAGAAGGGACGGGACGGTCACATAAATCTTTATGGTGCCGAGACCAGTCCTCTGAGTGGCATAGCATGTAAAACTTATATATGTTGCCGAGACCAGTCCTCTGAGTGGCATAGCATGTAAACCTATATGTTGCCATAACCAGTTCTCTGAGTGGCATATCATCTAAACTTATAAGTTACAACCAGTTCTTTGAGTGACATAGCATCTAAACTATATGGTATTACGACCAATCCTCTAAGTGTCATAGTATACAGGAAAGGTCAAATTGGACTAAGCTGATAGGCTATACATAGGACTTTTGCAAATGGATGCAATATAACAACAGCATCAACAACAGCCCACACTACGTCCACTACCAACAGAACAAGAATCCTACAGAGAAGCATAAATAGTTGAGTTGCAAAGACATTCAAACATGGAGAGTTGTGCAAGAACCATACAGAACAGAAAGAAGAGAATAGCATTGAGAGACTTTGCCTCAGAGCTAAAGCGTTGCAGGAATTATGCAGTCGATTTCCCATGCATAAGAATGGTCGATGGATTGGTTGCGAAAGTTTATAAGATTGAAATAAAGGAGATTGTTGAAATCAAGTTACAACCATTCAAAGTCAAAGAAGGAAGACCAATATTAAATTTGAAAAGACGAACTGAACCTGCAGTTACTAGAATAGAGCCTCAGACAGAGAATGTCGCAGTACAAACAGATGGCAAGTTTAAGAAAAGTCTGATTCTGGTCAGGATAAAGTCAAGACAAGTTACAAATGTCGCAGTACAAACAGATGACTTACCTGATCCGTACAATATTGAAATGGTCGATAAGATAGAAAAGCTGACATCTAAAGAAAGAAATAGTGATATAACAGAAGTAGAAGACACTTATTATGATGCACCGTGCGAATTTATTGATAGGGAATTTGAGGAGCTGAGAATGGTCGTTAATACAGAAAAGCTGACATCGGAAGGAAAAGATGTGAAGAATGACAGTACAGTTATAACGCCAGATACATTCTTGTCGATGCTATGGAGTCAAAAACAGGCACGTAAGAAAGATAAACGGTGCAGAAAAGTCCAGCAAACCATTGCAAATATTCCAGAGCAAGAAACTGTTGATGAGATGCTGAACAGTTTAGTGTTAAAAGGAATAGGTGTTCTAGAAGACATAAAGACATTACTTCTTCAGAAAGGACAGTTAAGTCAAAGTAACAAGAATTTTATCGATAACGTAGAACAAAGTAACATTCAAGATCAAGTGCAAGATGAGAAACAAGAAGCTGTCAAATGCAAAGATCCAAAAAGAACTGACCTGAATTTGCAAAGTCATATACCGGCTCCAGAGCTAAGCGACGTTCTTTTAGATAGTGGATATTCAAGAAATAACAGCCCCAATCTACAAAAGAATCAGGAGCAGTTGAAGCAGATTACAGCAGCAGCACAGATGAACTCAGCAACACAGACAGAGAATACAGCGACAGTTTCGGCAACACAGACAGAGAATACAGCATCAGCACAGATAGATTCAGCAACACAAACAGAGAATAGAGCTGCAGTTTCAGCAACACAAACAGAGAATAAAGCTGCAGTTTCAGCAACACAAACAGATGCTGACCTTAACACTGACACATCATGCAGGTGTACAAAAACAGTACAGAGGGTCGACAGTGTTTCGGAGGAGAAGAAGAAAATTATCAAGGTAGCTAAACCAAATGTACAGGAGTTGAAGAAAGAAATAAAATGTATCCTAAGAGAATGCGACCTTAAAACCTTGACAATAAAGGAGGTGTACCAATTATTAGAGATGAAGTTTGATATAGACTTATCACAAAGAATACAAGAAGTAAGACAGCTTGTGAGAGATGTGATGCAAGAGGAGTATGGGGAGGACACAGTCAAGATGGCTCAAGAAGTAGTTGTACCACAGTATAGATTTATCGCAGAAGTAAAGAATAAGACGACCGAACCAAGTATAAATCAGTTGAAGAAGGAAATAGAAGTCATCATAGCACGGCCTGGGTTTGACGGGTCAAGAAGAACAGTATGGATATTGCTAGAAGAAAAGTATCGGACACAGTTTCTAGAGATAAGAAATGAATTAGATATGGTTATAACGAAAATGTTAGATGACAGAAACGAGGAGAAATATAGAATAATAGACCAAGCAAATCGGGATAGAAGGCAAAGAGAGAGAGAGAGCAGGAAAATCGTGATCGAATTCAGAGGAGAAATAAAGGAAGAGGCAAATACAGATGTTGATAAACTGATAGCGTTAGAGGCGCTTAAAAGTAGAGAGGCCATGATGATGAAGTTTTTAGATATGGTGAATAAGTAAGGAGAATGGGAGATAGTAGCAGGAGGCTATGGGAGGAGACATAGCATAGGTTAAACGGAACAAGTCAGAAATAAAATACTTCGCAAACGTCGCCCTACACAGATAAGCAAATCAAGTCTTCAACACTTACCTCCCACACCATCGTTACCAACTTCATGTCGAGCGACGATAAACACAACGCTTTCAACGCCCACGCCAAAGTATGACAGTCGCCTATCCAAACGTGAAATAACACTTTTGGAACTCGCCAAACTCCTTTCAGCGCAGCGAGAGATGTCAGCCCCCTTTTCATCACCATACTATTGCCCATGGTAGTATTCGCAGCGAGAGATGTCAGCCCCTTTTCATCACCATACTACTGCCCATGGTAGTATTCGCAGCGAGAGATGTCAGCCCCTTTTCATCACCATACTACTGCCCATGGTAGTATTCGCAGCGAGAGATGTCAGCCCCCTTTTCATCACCATACTACTGCCCATGGTAGTATTCGCAGCGAGAGATGTCAGCCCCCTTTTCACCACCATACTATTGCCCATGGTAGTATTCGCAGCGAGAGATGTCAGCCCCTTTTCATCACCATACTACTGCCCATGGTAGTATTCGCAGCAAGAGATGTCAGCTCCTTTTCATCACCATACTACTGCCCATGGTAGTATTCGCAGCGAGAGATGTCAGCCCCTTTTCATCACCATACTTCTGCCCATGATAGTATAGGCAATGACAGATGTCAGTGCCACACCAGTAAAACTTATGATCGGTAACAGCAAGTTATGTAATGATCAGTGACTTTTTAGTTCTTCAGGACATAGACAAACATTGTATCACAAGACATATGTGTGATATTAGGTACTTTCATTATATTATTTACATTGTTTTATTCATTGATACCAATTTGAAGTGCACATGCTTAGGATAATGCTTACAGATCTTATGAGAAGATTCCAGAAAATTAGACAAGCCAATCGCACTAGGCGATCCATACTTCCTTTTATAGGAAATGCACTGGAGTACATTTTTTTAGTACTGCTACTGACTCTAATTATGGCAACTTACAACAGAAGCAAGGAAACCAACTTACAACATGCCATACCAGACTTAGCTACAAAGCAGGAGAAGAGAGAACATGTCATTGACAAAAGCCTAACTAGTGTGAATAGCACACAAAAAAACGCTATTGCATCGAATCGGAATAGAATAAATGACCTTAGATCAGTGATGATACACTTAACGAATTTTATCGATGTATTGTTTGAAAATGATGATGAGAACATAAAATGTTATGCACAAGAACTTAGCCACGATGATAAGATAAACGAGATTGCCTGGTTAGGCAACATTTATTAGCATTAATTATTATCACTATACTGAGTGGTCTGCTTATATTAAGTACGAAGTTATATACGAATACTTGGTTAAGAACAGAGTCCTGTCAACACTACTGCTGATGGTGACAACCAAATGAATCCTCATGATATCACCCAGAGAAAGTGTTACTGAGAACGTCCCCATGACTACATTTACTCCCCATCCCATCACCTACCCGCTTGTACCCCCGCTAACGCTACTGTGACATGCCTGTAGTAGAATATTGTAAAGTTTTCGTTCTTCTCTGTAAGGAAGAGTGGTGTGTTGTTGAGATCAGGCATGCTCCAGTCTACCCAGCTGTAAATGGGTAACTCACCCTAGTCCTGAGTTAGGGAAGGCAAAGGCTCCAGGGGAAGCAGGCCCTAAACTTGGTTACTTCAGCCGACGCAGGATGGTGTATGTATGAAGTAGAAGTGTAGAGTGTAATTACCGCGAATGGTGTACTGTTCGTGTGCTGACCAATATAATCACTCATACACATGTGTCTACAAGGCACCAATGCAGACTGCTGGAATCTTAGTTTACTCAATTTATTCAGACGTACACACTGGGACATACGAGTACATCATGGTTCGTTGACATATCAATTTGTAGGTATACATAGCAGATCTGAAGTCATGACACATTCAGAAATAATGAGCAGTACATCAAAAGTTCAATGTCATGATACATTATGGCCACATCCCCTTATCTGACTAAACGCGTCAGTGAAGGCGGATCGATAAATAATCAAAGTTACTTGACGTCCATAAGTTGTAGTATATATTATGCAACCACGAAAGGGGGTTTCTAGCAAGATTTAGATCTCTCTGTCCCTGTCCGATAATAAGATAAATAATCTGTTCTCTTGGCAGTGATCAAAACATATGATGACCGAAATCCAACATGGCTACCTCCCTGAGTTGTCGTTCACTCGTTCATAGGAAGAATATCAGCCAGAGTTAATTTACAATGGGTATATAAAGGATTTCATGAATGTTTCCCATGCAGCTCTACGGTGATCAGGTTGATTCACGTAGCCATAACCGCTGCAGGAAAATCTGTCATCTTCGTCGATACAAAATACGACACTAGCATACGAAGCACAAAAAGTCAAGCTAGGCCTAACCGACGAGAGATCATCAAAAATACGAGCTGGGTTTACCTGGAGTCCGAATCATCTATATACTGACATAAGGAGAGTCTCTAACACAAACTATCGTAGAAACACCATCTCCTTCAGAAGGAAAACCACTTCGTAAGACATTTTTCTTGACGAAAGGACCAGCTCTTGAAAAACGTACCCCGCCATTTCTAAGCAGTACAACGGAACTCATCACGACTTGACAAGACAACTCATACTTCCGCTAGACCGGAATACAAGAATCTAGTCCCTCCTATACATCCAAAATATACAATATAGGACTGATTCTCCTTGTACTAATAATATGTAATACATATGAATTCAGGCCATAAACACAATAAGCAAATTAATATATTTTCTGGCCCTAAAAATAAGTACAAACGCCAGCGCAATATCCTTGCGCTGGATCCATATCCAGAACGATTACTCCTATAATCAAAAGTGTGAATCAAACATGGATTATCTCGCTTTGACCATAAACAGCATTTTCATACACAAATGAATGCATGTCTATATTTTTCCCATATTAAATAGCCATATCGATTTTTGTAAAATGTGCGTCAAAATATGCACGCAACAGATTACCACACCCCTCGGGAAAAAAAAAATGGTACATTTTTTTTTTGAAATACATCTAGGAGCAACATACAATAGGCTCACAACGCACCAATAACAATGCGCAGATGATAAGCATAAGTTTTCTGACCTTAGAGAAGGCACTTCTCTAAGTATTAATATTTCCAGAGAGGTGTCACCAACGCATACTACAATATTAGCAATGACACAATTTTCACATTAGTTTATACATAAATTTCATCTAAGATATCTTAACATCATGATCATCAAAGACGAAAAACATTGAAAGATCAGCGGTGAATACATATCAATGAACCGCTAAGTAGTGTTACAATCAATATATGATATATTACATATGTGTACACATTTCAACATAGAAACAACTGTATCAAAGTTGTATAACAGTTATGAATCATGTGGGCATCTAGACAAAATATCTGCCATCACATTTTCTGACCCACGGATAGCTCGCACCGAAAAATGAAATGGCTGTAGAGCAATCGCGTATCGCGTTGATCTCGCGCTCTTCAGATTTTTACTCTGAATAGCCGTAAGAGCTTTCTGGTCAGTTTCCACAATGAAATGCGCGCCCAGAAGAAATCTTTGCAGTTTAAGGATTGACCAAACCATAGCCAATAATTCATGGTCTAGGACCGAGTAATTCTTCTCTGCGGCATTTAATTTCCGAGAAATATACATCACAGGATGCAGAGTTCCAGAGTACTCTTGCATTAGTGCGGCTCCAATCCTGGTGGATGAAGCGTCACTACGAAGAATAAATGTCTTATCCTTAGAAGGCAATACTAGGATAGGTGAAGTAGAAAACATAGTTTTAACCTTATCCAAAGAGGATTGACATTCTTGAGTCCAATGGACTACATTAGGAGACCCCTTCTTTAGCAAGGAAGAAAGAGGTGACATAATGGAGGACAGATTCGGGATGAATCGTCCATAAAATTGTATTAGACCTAAGAGACTTCGTACTTGCTTTTTAGTCTTAGGAATAGAAATGTTAAGTATCTTACTTGTATTATGGTCTTCTGTTTTTAGGAACCCATGACCAACACGGTGTCCTAAGAAAGATATTTCGCTAAAACCAATACATGCTTTCGATGGTTTCGCTGTCAGGTTATGCTCGCGTAAGATAGACAATAGTTCATTTATACCATTATAGTGATCGTTCCAAGTATCACTGAAAAGACAGATGTCATCAAGATACGCAATGACATCTGAGCGATGAGATAGGATTCGACGCATCATGCGTACAAATGTAGCAGGGGCATTCATAAGACCGAAAGGCATGAAATTCCATTGGAATAGACCCCTAGGCGTCGAAAAAGCAGTAAACGGTTTGGCGTGTTCGGATAGTGGAACTTGCCAATATCCCTTAGACAAATCGAGTTTAGTAAGGAAGTGAGAATTCGATAGTCTCGTAAGTAGCTCTTCTAGTAAAGGCATAGGTTCAGCATCGAATTTAGTCACTTGATTCAATTTGCGATAATCCACGCAAAGACGTATGTTATTGTCTTTTTTCCGTACTATAACCATCGGCGAAGAATATGCTGATGTGGATGGTTCAATAATTTTTAACTCTATCATCTCATCTAACTCTTTCTCTACCTGTGCTTGAAAATGTATCGGGATAGGATACGGTCTGACTCTTATAGGACTATGGTCAGTAAGAATAATGTCATGTTGAATGACATCCGTTTGACCAGGAATGTCAGTAAGGACATCCTGAAATTGTTCTAACATAGTAGAAACTTGTTTCTGCTCTCCTGGAGATAATTCTGGAGAAATTGCAACATCTTTCCATGATTCATTAGAGTGAAGAGGAATCATTGGAAAAGGTAAATTTACATCCGAGAAACTCGTTTCCTCATCCTGTATTACTGACAGAGATGAGTACTGTCCATGTTGGACTGGAAAATCGTCCGTTGCCTGGAAAACAGGTTGTAAATAATCAGGACGTTCATGGAATTCCGTGAGTATGTTGATGTGGAAGGTTTTACGCTTCCCGTCAATATCGACGATATAGTCAACATCGGAAACCTTTGATATTATATCGTACGGACCTTTCCAAGAAATGAGAAGTCTATTTTCCCTACAAGGTAACAAGACAAATGCTTTGTCACCTGGACAAAGTTGACGCAAACATCTCTTTTTATTGGCAAATTCCCTTGCCTTCTGTTTCGCAAATTCAGAAGAAGCAGTTGCCAATTTGCATGCTTCAATAATCTTGTGTCTAAGTGCGATGACATATTCATAAGAGGATTTTGTGTCATCGACAATATTATCAGCAGTTATAAGATCATGAAGTAAGGACATAGGACCTCGCGGTTTCGCGCCAAAGACAAGTTCAAAGGGAGAAAATCCTGTATGTTCGTTGGCGACCTCTCTATATGCGAAGAGAGCCGCGGGTAAAACCCTATCCCAATCCTGAGGATGATCTTCTGTTATCTTACCTAGTAGGTTTTTCAGAGTTCTATTCAAACGTTCCACCATCCCATTGGACATAGGATGATAAATACTACTCAGCGATCTCTCTATCTTCAGAGTCGACATTACTTGAGACATGGTATCCGATATGAGTTGGGTACCATGGTCGGATAATATTTCTGCTGGAAACCCCAGACGAGAAAATATTAACCAAAGAGCATCTGCGACATCAGCAGTAGTTATGCTCTTTAGAGGAACAGCCTCTGGCCAACGTGTGCACATATCAACACACGTCAAAATAAATTGGTGTCCTCTAGCAGACTTTATCTTAAATGGACCAATGATGTCTATCGCCATTTTTTGAAATGGCCGAATGGGAATGTCTGCAGCCTGAATAGGTGCATCATGGCGTGGACCTCTGGATTTAATCTCTTGACATACTTTACAAGATCGACAATAGATTCGTATGTCCTTATTCACAGCAGGCCAAAAGAAAGATTGAAGAACTCTAGCTTTAGTACGGGAAAAACCCATATGTCCAGCACACTGCGAATCATGAGCGTGCTGTAAGATTTTAACTCTCATATTTAAGGCACAAGGATTTGAGAATGAATGGACTTAGCGGAGTCTTGTACCATACGTACAAGTACGCCATTCTTCATCGTAATCCAAGATTTACGATTAGTATCCTTATTCGGATCACCTTTTGTTGCCAGAGTAAAGAATTTCTTTAGAGTAGGATCATCTTCCTGCTGTTTGATAAAGGAATCGTGAGAAATCTCCAAGGGATCATCTTGGATCTGCGCATCATTATCTTCAGAATGTGAAGATTGTGGCATATTGAGAGCTTGAGCCCTAGTGATCACTGCATTAGCCGATTGCATATTAACATTTTCCCACTTAGAAATTTGCTGTGGAGTGCATTCTTTCACTCCGTGAATGCGACCGATGATAAGATCAGCGATCGGATTCGGCAAGAGACATGCTTGCACCTCTCCTGTAAAGAAAGGCGTAGCAATATTGATAATGGCAGTGGAGTACTTCTCCAATGTGCCACCAAATGTTACACATTTGACTATATTGCCTGTAGCTCGAGAAGGATTTACGAGTGATTGCCTCACTCCAATGGTAGTGCACCCCGAGTCGAAAAGAATTGATACCGGAGTACCATCTATTAGGCCCCTATTAAAGACAAGAGCACCCCTTCCATTATGCGCAATTGACGCATGGAGAGCGGGAAGTGGGTGACCGCAGCTTAAAGTAGACACTGTGGTTGGATCGAATAATGTTTTGCATTGCGAACACTCAGATGCTCTAGCAAAATCGAAAGCAGAATTTGCTACATTATTGGAGTCTTTTTTATCATTATTCTGATTATCGGTGTCGTGGAACTCCTGTTGTGCAGAGTTAGCCTGGTAATAAGATTTACCATGTCTTTTGTGTTGTGATCTACCTCGGTTATAATTGTCTCTATAATTATTATTGCCTCTGTTATAACCCCTATTTGGGTTTGAATCATAATATTCATGATCATAATCATCATGCTCATTATATTGAGTATCCCTATAATATTGTTTCTTTTGTCTCCATGAAGCACTTGGGTAGTTCCTATAGCTACTCCCTTTCCGAGAATTTCTAACATTATGGGAACCCCTCGCGTATCGAGGACTATCAGCCCGATTCCAGTTCTTCAAAGAAGAACTCTGATTTGAGCGGTTATCTTGGTTTTGATACTTATCCCAATTAACCTTTTTATCAAATTTATTTTTAGCTCCTTGGAATTTGTGTGAGTAATTCTGATTATACTCTGTTGCCGAAGCAACTGGCATATTCTCTTTAATGTTAGAGTTACCAAGAATCATGTCAGGGTGTGCCGTGGCATACCGGTCACAATATTCTTCCATTTGCTTTATTGTACTAGGTTTACGCTCATGTAAGAACTCTAGGAATGATTTATTTACAGAGGACATGACCTTGTCTCTTAGCAATAAATCCGTAAGACCATCAAATGTTTTTTCCGTTTTGGATAATTCAATCCATCGTGAAAGTGTAATTCGTGCTTTTGAGATGAAATCTGAGAATTCTACACCTACCTCAGGTCTCATTGTTTTAAACAAAAGACGATAACCTTCTTCAGACAACTGATATCTCTTTATCAAAGCTGCCCTAACAGCATCATAATTATCTTTGTCGGCCTCTTCAACAAAATATAACTTACTTAGGGACTCCCCTTTTAGATTTTCAGACAACTGATTCACATACTGTGATTTGTCAACATTATGAGATCGACAAGCCCGTTCAAATCTAGAAAGCCAAAATGTTATGTCATCACTGGTAGGGTTAAACGCTGGTACTTTGACCTTGTACACAAAGGGTTTACCATTACCACCAGATGCCTGATTAACATTACTCATACATGTCAATTTTAATTTCTCTAATTCGAACTCATGTTCTCTTATTGCTTTTCTCTCTTCAGCTTCTCTATCTAATCTTCTCTGTTCTGCAGCAGCAGCAGCTTCTAATTTTTTCTGTTCTGCAGCAGCATCTAATTTTTTCTGTTCTGCAGCAGCAGCAACTTCTAATTTTTTCTGTTCTGCAGCAGCATCTAATTTTTTCTGTTCTGCAGCAGCAGCAACTTCTAGTTTTTTCTGTTCTGCATCAGCTTCTAATTTCTTCTGTTCTGCCTCAAATCTCCTTTCCTCCACTTGCATCTGCAATTTCTTAAGTTCAGCAGCAGTATCAGCTTCTTTTTCTAATCTTTTTTCTTCAGCTAAGGCTTTCCTTTCTTCTGCAGCAGCTTTTTTTTCTTCTATTTGAAGTTTTCTCTCCTCAGCCGCAGCTTTTTTTTCCTCAGCAGCAATTTTTTTCTCTTCAACAGCAGCAGCAATTTTTTTCTCTTCTGCAGCTAATGCTTTGTCATATTGAGCAACAGCCCATTGTTCTAAGTCTTTTCCAGTCTTATCAAGAGATTTTCCTTGTGTAATGAAATAATCTAATGTAGACATATTGTCTTCTTAAATCAGAAACCTGAAGAAGTAAATAAATTACCCTCTTTCCAGTTAATGGGAGACAAGTCTATACCTTAGACTTAGTCTTAGTCCAAAATTGTATGGTTTATAATAACCAATGATAACTTGAGTACCTGTGGACAACAATAATTGTATCTCAAATACTGTGGGGACAAGCCTTACAAAGGTCTTGTATACCTCAATGTAATCAAAGATCACTTGAGTACCTGTGGAAAAAATATTTCCCTTTACCAATCACTTTGGGAGACAAGCCTTACAAAGGTCTTGTATACCTCAATGTAATCAAAGATCACTTGAGTACCTGTGGAAAAAAATATTTCCCTTTACCAATCACTTTGGGAGACAAGCCTTACAAAGGTCTTGTACATTTTGTTTTATAACAATAACAATCAGAAAGTACTGATCTGTACTATACTATCAGTGTATACCACTATACGTCATATGTCAACTAAAGACATTACAAAAGACAAACAAGAAAAGACAATATGAACACATTTGCAGAGATCAAATTAAATCAAATAGGAGAAATGAAAAAAATGATCACAGAATCTGTGATGATAACTGCCATGAGATAACAAGACAAATAACGCCACAGTGTATAAACATAAGGGTGTAAAAAACTGAAATGAAAGGAAAGATGAGACCTACAATTATACAAACAAATCAAACAAAACTAAGGAACACAAAAAATGTTACAAATACAAATATGAAACAGTCGTCACAACTAACCAAATATTTGCAAACTATGTTGCAAGCAAATTTCAATTAAGAAATTGCTCCCTATCGAACGCCAGAACAAGACCAATATTACTCGGTATTTCCTGTTCTAGTCACACAGAACATAAACTAATTTAATACACAACAAATAACATGTAAGCATAAATAGCATATAGCATACAATATCATTTATGTCATGAATGGAATGTGTTGCAGGTATAGTGCTGTAAAGCAGGCACAGTTTATTTAAATAATACTAACTACTTGCCACTTTATTCAGTAATAGATTTAAGTTTAAACTATTACACTGTCAATTTTTCTCTCTTGAGCATATGAAGATCCCACGATGAACTATGCACTTTATGTTCAACACTGTGATTCTTCTGTACGTTGAGAAATGTCAACAATATTGCTCCAGATATTTTCTACACTTGATACCACTGTCCTGTGTAATACTGTCTGTACAGCGAAAAACTGTCAACAAGTGCTGACCTAGATACATCTTCCTATCGGTAATACAGGTCAAGCTGACATATCGGTGTTGATGTGTTCAAACAAATGTTATTTCAGCTGTAAACTGTGATTCTCAACACAAAACTGCGTAAGCTGGACCCAGGAATCTGGCTCGCCACTGTAAAGCTTCTGTTCTTCTCTGTAAGGAAGAGTGGTGTGTTGTTGAGATCAGGCATGCTCCAGTCTACCCAGCTGTAAATGGGTAACTCACCCTAGTCCTGAGTTAGGGAAGGCAAAGGCTCCAGGGGAAGCAGGCCCTAAACTTGGTCACTTCAGCCGACGCAGGATGGTGTATGTATGAAGTAGAAGTGTAGAGTGTGATTACCGCGAATGGTGTACTGTTCGTGTGCTGACCAATATAATCACTCATACACATGTGTCTACAAGGCACCAATGCAGACTGCTGGAATCTTAGTTTACTCAATTTATTCAGACGTACACACTGGGACATACGAGTACATCATGGTTCGTTGACATATCAATTTGTAGGTATACATAGCAGATCTGAAGTCATGACACATTCAGAAATAATGAGCAGTACATCAAAAGTTTAATGTCATGATACATTATGGCCACATCCCCTTATCTGACTAAACGCGTCAGTGAAGGCGGATCGATAAATAATCAAAGTTACTTGACGTCCATAAGTTGTAGTATATATTATGCAACCACGAAAGGGGGTTTCTAGCAAGATTTAGATCTCTCTGTCCCTGTCCGATAATAAGATAAATAATCTGTTCTCTTGGCAGTGATCAAAACATATGATGACCGAAATCCAACATGGCTACCTCCCTGAGTTGTCGTTCACTCGTTCATAGGAAGAATATCAGCCAGAGTTAATTTACAATGGGTATATAAAGGATTTCATGAATGTTTCCCATGCAGCTCTACGGTGATCAGGTTGATTCACGTAGCCATAACCGCTGCAGGAAAATCTGTCATCTTCGTCGATACAAAATACGACACTAGCATACGAAGCACAAAAAGTCAAGCTAGGCCTAACCGACGAGAGATCATCAAAAATACGAGCTGGGTTTACCTGGAGTCCGAATCATCTATATACTGACATAAGGAGAGTCTCTAACACAAACTATCGTAGAAACACCATCTCCTTCAGAAGGAAAACCACTTCGTAAGACATTTTTCTTGACGAAAGGACCAGCTCTTGAAAAACGTACCCCGCCATTTCTAAGCAGTACAACGGAACTCATCACGACTTGACAAGACAACTCATACTTCCGCTAGACCGGAATACAAGAATCTAGTCCCTCCTATACATCCAAAATATACAATATAGGACTGATTCTCCTTGTACTAATAATATGTAATACATATGAATTCAGGCCATAAACACAATAAGCAAATTAATATATTTTCTGGCCCTAAAAATAAGTACAAACGCCAGCGCAATATCCTTGCGCTGGATCCATATCCAGAATGATTACTCCTATAATCAAAAGTGTGAATCAAACATGGATTATCTCGCTTTGACCATAAACAGCATTTTCATACACAAATGAATGCATGTCTATATTTTTCCCATATTAAATAGCCATATCGATTTTTGTAAAATGTGCGTCAAAATATGCACGCAACAAACATACTCATCGGAGTAACACTGCTTTGCACTGTAGTTATACCCATGTAGAGCCCATAATGTTGGGACAGACAGGAATATTTCGCAAAGTGCGATACAAAAAAAGGAAAAAATGTTGATGAAGTCAATCCCACATGAATAACATTGTTACGTTAAAGTTAACATACATTTATACTGACAGGCACATACATTATTGGATATCCCTTCCAATGATTAGTCACTACAGTTTTAACTGTTATTGTTTATCCATCAATCATGCAATTGTTTGGTAAAAGTTGAGAAGAAAACCTTGTACATATTTTTTGCTTCACAATTGAACATTTTCTAGAGAAGAAAACGGTGTTCAGAAATACATTTTTTTTTTTGACAAAAAGAAATGACAGTGCAGGTACATCAAGACTATTATCAGTCGCGCACAATTCACTGACGACATTCCTCTCCACATACATTCTCACTTACTTGTTACGGTAGAATAGGGTCACATTGCTGACTGATAGCTACAATTTTTTTTTGTGAAAGTTAAATTTGAATATTACAAAAGATGAGATTACTCAGTACGTCTTTATGCCGGACAATGAGCTGTCATTGGCAATAGATGTTTTCAAGACATCAAATGTCTTTTGAAAAATAACTGACCTCAATGACAGAAGAGATGTCGCACTGTATTTATGTTTAATAATTTGACAAAATGTTTGAAGTTCATTGAACCCTATTAAGTTTGAGTTTGGTTTATTGTATTGCCACTGAGATGCCACGGATAGGAAAAAGTTTAAACGGGTCATATTGTGATGACTTGTGAGATTTTAATTGTTTGTGGACCTTGTCATGAAATGGTTAGTAACATTGTTGTTAACTCACCACAGTTATTTATTTTTTTGGTGTTTGTTATGAAACATTGTATAGGAGCCTCTACTGGCCGGTGATAACACATAAATCTTTTGGATGATAGCATGTACTTAAAAGTGTTTACTTAGGGTCCCTCGATTTACGAATATTTTTTATCTTCACACATGAGAGCCCCCGATTTACGATATTTAAATTTTTTTTTTTTTCATTTTCTCAACAGGGAATTTTAGGGATTTGGATTTATATTTTTGATAGAACGCAAATGTCTCCTTACAGGATACATTTGTATAACCCCGGGATCTGTGTCACCGGGCGACCTACTACTATGACTATAGCATAATTCGTGCTAATTGTTAGGAAGAATAGTCACAAGGTTTTATGGAAATAGATTTAAGATAGTCGAATATCAGATTGAATCTAGAATTAAGAAAATCGGAATAGCCGAATTACTTCCATCGGGAGACCTATAAAATAAATAGGGTAATATTAAGCCGCCCAACCAAAAGGCTGGAAAAGCCGCACTATTTTAAGGGGAGGGCAAACTTCGGGGTGATAAGGAGTTGATCTAAAAATGCCGGTGTGTACAGACGTACAACCGTAGATCTTGAAGTTTTCAAGACATCGACTCGATAAAGATAATGTTACTTAAATGTGTGGGAAATTCTTTGAGGCTGTAAGTAGAACTTCAAGTGACTTATTTAATAGTGCAGAGATGTACAGAAGTTATAAAAGGCCATAAGATTCAGAGCTCAAAACAAGGTGTTATTAATTTGGCCCGCTCACAACACGCAGTCACGATAAATGAAGGCTCACCGCACTAGTGACAAGGTCGCAGTACTTTCACGTGCTGGGCGATTCATAGTATCAGTTTTTACAACCCCAGGAGTCAACTGAATAACTTAATCATTCGTTCAGGATGATTGGAGATTTGTGAATGTTAATATGAAAGATGACATTGTGAATATTGTTATGGAAAAGGCATTTTTAAGTTTGCACGCACAAGTAGATATAGCAAGGAGAAGGTAACCAAATGTATACATTTGACTTTGTTTACTATGCATTGGTAGAATTACCTAAATAAAATGATCGTTTTGAATCTGGAGAGTTTGCCCTATTATCTCTCGTTGCTGAAGTCTTACAGTAAAGATATATGAAGAAACACATGCAAATAATTGTCACGCCACATATAACAACACAGAGGAAGTTTGGAACGGACTAGGTTACAGATATCAACAAGAATAAAGATCTCTGGCAGTATACCAGTATTCCTGACTTGGATGATATAACAAACATCTACACTATACTAATCACTTCCCCACGGCCACACAATAACCTATATATGATGCCATGCCCAGTTCTTCTAAGGAAACACTGAGAAGGGACGGGACGGTCACAGAAGCACTATTTTGTGGTGCCTAGTTGACAGGGAGGATAGTGTGAGTTGCTTCTGTAGCTAGGGGTGGTGCCGTTCGGAAGGTCCTGGGTTAATTCTCCAGTAAGCCACTCACTTTTGTAGTTTTTCTGTAGTCTAGTTTTCTACTTCTTTATTTCTCATGAGTGCCTTTAACATACATTTATGTGTGTAATATTTATTCAATCATTTTAAATGTTGTTAGCCTATTTATTAAAGGTCAGTCTAAGATAAACTATTTCACTATTCAAGTGCCTAAAATAAAACTTGCTATTGCAAGTTTAAAAAATTTTTTTTTAATTAATGAAGAAAAATATCCCGTTCAACCTCTGATGGGTTATAATTAGGATATATTATGTTTTCAATTCCAAATAATATGAACAACTGCCGATATGAGAAGGTGGCATCACATTTGTCAAATCATTGTAAATAGGGACAATCACAATTATGCTTATACGTTAAATTAAAAAAAAAAAAATAATAAATTTAAAAAAAAAAACCGAACAAAATCAAGAAGAAACAAGAACAAGAATAATATTAAAGTGGAGGGGTGTAAAGGCCTGGTGGTTCCAGTTATATAACTGACTATAACAGTGTAGATAGAAGTCATCTTTGCAGTGGTGGTGTCTTGACAGTGATGGTGTAAGGATGACAACTATCTATAAGTGCTGAGTACGCGAATGTTATTTGAATAAATGGCGATCAGGCCAAAACGTAATATGAACAATGGCACGTCAAAACAAGGCCTGTGCCAAGTGAAGTATTCAGGAACTCTTGAGTTAAAATTAATATAGTTTATTGACGAATACGTTGGACGAGACAAGACGTCCGACATTGAAGTTTGACATATTAATCAACATGATGAGAGGTAAAAATATATTCTCACTGTTCAAATCAGATAGTCCTATGAAAGTCATATTAAGTAACTTATGACTGGACATCCTAGTTAATGAAACAATGTTCATGAATGATCAGGCAGTTTGGATCATGAGGTTAATCCTTTGACAGTTGACCTCTCAAGGGCAGAGACAATTATTATGATCCATAATTGATAATACATCATAAATATTTCATCTTTAAATGGCCTCGTAGATAAGAAATCTGAAACCTCTGAACATCATGGTTGAGGCATCCTTGCGCATATAAATTTATAAGTTCTGAACTTTGACTGACCTCTCCTTATATGCCGTAATCCATAGGATGGCAAACAAATACTTTATCTTTGTATTTTACGTTTCTGTAAAAACAATTCCTTCAAAATATAGGCTGGATTTTTAAATATTAGTTGATGCGTACCCTCTTAACAGAAGTAGGACCTATGACTACTTTATTACTGTTAAGGACCCAAAAATGACACAACAGTTACCTTACAACCCCTGCGAAAAAAAAAAGTTATTTATTTTTTTTACTTTAATAATCGCGGAGAGGTAAATCAACTTATCATCTACCCTTAAAAGTAATATAAATATACCAGACTAAACATTAATTACTAGTGATAGAATGAATATGAAATTGATTTCAACTCAAAAAAATAAAAGACAATGTAAGAAAACATTCAACCACCATCAACCAACTTGGGATAAATGTGGCAACAATAAAGAAAATAAAGTATTAAGGATGATGGAAGTAAACAGAATGTGAAAACAACAAAACAATGTCAATAAATGAATGCAAATAAATGGAACATGAATGCATCAAATCAATGAGTTAAAAGAATGAAAAATGAACAACGCGAAGTGAGCAACACTCCTCATATTGCCTAGAAATAATTAGTGGTACTAATTAAATACGAGTGCTGATATACTAAATATTCTGAGTTAAAATCAATAGCATAATGGATTAGCTATAATCTCATTGCTATGAAATATCTTAAATATTAAATATAACTCAGTTTAATATAATTGCTATTAGTTAAAGCAAAAGTCTTAATCCATACTGTATTCACTGTCGATAAAAGTCACGCACTTGCAATGTCACATTAGAAGACTGTTATTATATACGCAATGTTATTTTCGAAATACAAAGTTATAACTTTTAACTGTTAAATACACAACCTAGGTATTTAAAAGTTCCAGTACCTGCAGTCTATCAATAGAAAACTGAATGTTTAAAATTTATTGGAAAATCAAGGTAGATACCAAACTTGCGTAAACGTTAATCAATAAATGAATCAAAGTTCTTTGAGCAGAAAATTATCATTCAGGAACCGAATGTGTAGAGTCCTCACTCTCTGTAGGGCGTAGTAGCTCGTTTGATTCATATTGACAACGAGACAAAATGTCAGCTAGTACGTTTTGGGATCCAGGTATGGCAAGGATCGTGAAACGGTATGGCTGTAAGGCTATAGCATACCTCGTCGATTTAGCAGATTTTACGTCTCTGTTATTGAGAGCAGTGAGTGCTCTTTGATCAGACTCGACTGTGAAGTGCGATCCAAGTAAATATCGTTGTAGTTTCGTAATTGACCAAACTAAAGCGAGGAGCTCTTTGTCAAGAACAGAATACTTCTGCTCCATAGACGTTAACTTTCTGGATACATACATGACAGGGTGCAAGGTACCCGAATACTCTTGGAGTAATACGCTTCCAATTCCATAATTCGACGCGTCACTGCGCAGAATAAAAGGTAGGTACGCATAAGGTAATCTTAAAACAGGAGCTTAAGAAAAAAAATGATTTTATGGTATCCAACGTGATTTGATGTTCTTGCTACCACCTAATCACGTTAACTGCGCCCTTCCGTAACAATGTAGAGAAAAGTGCAGCAATGGTAGATAGATGGGTAATGAATTCCCCATAGAATTGAATTAGACCTAACAGACTTCTTACTTGTTTTTTTGTTTTAGGTGTCCTAATATTTAGGATTTTCGAAACATTACTGTCCTCAGTATATAATAGGCTGTGACCAACACGGTGACCTAAAATGATATGTCGTGAAAACCCACGAACGCTTTCGATGGTTTAGCCGTTAAGTTATATGACCGTAACGTGGACAGTAATGTGTTCAATCCACGAAAATGTTCATCCCATGAGTCACTTAAAAGACAAATGTCATCGATGTAAGCAATGACATCGGGGCGATGTGATAGAATGCGACGCATCATGCGCACAAAGGTGGCAGGTGCGTTTACCAATCCAAATGGCATGAATTTCCATTGGAATAAGCCACGAGGAGTAAAAAAAGCAGTGAGTGGCTTTGAATTTTCTGTTAATGGGACTTGCCAATATCCCTTTGACATGTCAAATTTAGTGAAGAAAATAGAGTTAGACAGTTTAACCAGTAAATCTTCTAAAAGAGGTAATGGTTCTGCGTCAAATTGTGTAACTTTGTTCAACTTACGAAAGTCAACACAAAGACGGATATTGTTATTTTTTTTTAATGATTACCATAGAAGAAGAATAAGGTGAAGTGGATGGTTCAGTTATTTTTTATTGAAGCATCTCATCCAATTCCTTATCAACCTGAGATCGAAAATGCAGAGGAAAAGGATATGGACGGACCTGAATAGGTGTGTCGTCGGTCAGTAAAATGTCATGTTGAATAACAGACGTACGAATTGCTAACTTCCTGGGATGTCAGTGAAAACATCCTGATAAGATTGAAGAAGAGATGACACTTGCTGACACTGATCAGCAGAAAGGTTAGGAGAAATAGTTACATCCTTCCAACTTTCAGTTGGATGAAGTGGTACCACCGGTATAGGTAATGGTACATCTTGAAAAGAAGACTCTTCTTCCTGTATAACCGACAAAGCGGTATAATGTTGAAGATGAGGTGTAGGGTCGTCAGTTGCTTGGAATACTGACTGAAGATAGTCAGGATGAGAATGAAATTCCTTAAACATATTGATATGAAAGGTTTTATGTTTGCCCATGATATCAACAATGTAATCGACATCAGAAATCCTAGAGATTATTTTGAAAGGGCCCTTCCAGGCAATGAGTAACCGATTGTCTTTACGAGGGAGTAAGACATACTCCTCATCACCAGGAAAAAGCTGGCGAAGACGTCTGTATTTATTAGCAAATAGACGGGTTTTTTCTTTTGCTGATTCTGATGCTGTGGTAGCTAACCTACAAGCATCTATTATCCTTTTCCTCAAAGAAATGACATACTCATAAGAGGATTGAGTGTCATTTGAGATATCCTCCTCGATGAGTAAGTCGTGAAGTAACGACATAGGTCCACGAGGTTGAACACCAAAGACGAGCTGAAACGGTGAGAAGCCAGTGGCTTCATTTTAAACTGCCCGATACGCAAAAAGAGCAGCGGAAATAACTCTGTCCTAATCTTGAGGATGATCCTCAGTAATCTTCCCCAATAGTTGTTTGAGTGTCCTATTCTGACGCTCAATTAAACCGTTCAACATCGCGTGGTAGATCGAACTGAGAGATCTATCAATATGCAACATAGTCATGACCTGAGACATTGAGTCAGATATAAACTGAACTCCATGGTCTGATAATATTTTATGAGGAAAACCTAAGCGTGAAAAAATCAACCATAGTGCATCTGCAACACTAGCAGATGAAGTATTCTTTAGAGGTATGGCCTTAGGCCAACGAGTACACATATCAATACAAGTGAGAATATGTGTATGTCCTCTAGCAGAAGGTTGAATAGGACCAATAATGTAAATTGCATTTTTCTCAAATGGTCTAATTAGAATGTCAGCAGCTTGAAAAGAAGCTGAGTGGTATGGACCACGAACTTTAACTTCCTGACATGTCACACAAAACCGGCAGTAGATATTTACATCTCTATGAACACCAGGCCAATAGAATGCAGATAGCACTCTAGATTTTGTTCGTGATAAACCCATGTGGCCTGCACATTGAGAGTCGTGAGCATGACGCAATATACGAGCTCTCATTGAAGAAGGTACTAAAATTTGAGACCGTACGGATGAATCAGTATCTCGTATAACTCTCACTAATACCCCATTCTTCAGTACAAAACTGTGTTTAGAGTCCGTATCTGTGTTAGTAGTATTATTAGCTAATTAAAATTTTTTTTTCAATGAATCATCATTTTTTTGTAACGTTATAAAAGACTCCCGTGAAATAGGAGAGTCAACATCATCATTACCATTGACAGAAGGTAAAGTTCGTGTACTATGCAACATATAATTAGCTTGCGCTCTAGTAAAACCTGCATTAGCAGAATGCATATGTCGCTGTGCCCAATCAGCAATCTGCTGTGGAGTACACTCATTTTTACCATGTATGCGACCAATTACCAAGTCACTAATTGGGGCAGGAAGTAGACAGACGTGTATTTTCCCTGCAAAAAATGGTGTGTTAATATCAACAATAGCTGTAGGAAAAGTCTCCACTGTTCCTCCGAATGTCACACATTTGACAGTCTTGCCAGTTGCACAGGACGGAGGTATCAACGAATATCGGACTCCAATAGTGCTACAACCTGAGTCGAAAAGGACAGTAACAGCAATCCCGTTAACAAAACCATTATTTAATTTAAGAGATCCTGTTCCGTCATGTGTTGTAGCTGACATGGCCGTAGACATAGCTGGAAGACTTGGTAACACATGTCCGCAACGCAGCGTAGTGATCGCCTTGGGCTGGAACAAAGTTATACATTCCTGGCAAAATTTAATCAAGAGAACAAAAAGAAGCATTGTGAGTATTAACATTAGTATCCTGATCTAAATTAACCAGCGTATCATGAAGAGCAGAGTTGGTATGATGATGCAATCCATTGTTAGATCTACCTCGAGATTGATTTTGACTATTGCTTTTAAAACTGCCTTAATTATTGCTGCTATTGCGATGTTCATTCTGGTTAGCACGCCAATTATTGTTATGACTATTGCTTATTTGACCATATTGTTTGTTTGGGGAATTTTGCCTGTAATTATTGAAATTTGATCTGGACTGCCAATTATGGTTATAATTATAACCTTGATGATATCTAGAATTTTTTCTATTAAAATCTCGTGATCTGTGAGATTGACCCCAATTTTGATTTTTTGGAGAACTATGTCGAAATGATTTACCTTGAAAAGAATGGTAATTCTTGTTATCTCCCTTTCTATCATTGCTAAGAGAGCGATGACGGAAATGATTTTTTTTTTGTTGCATGGCGAACGCAACAGGTAATTCAGCTTTGACAAATGAATTGCTAACTTCCATGTCTGGATGTGCGGTACAATAATTTTTGCAGTTTTGCTCCATTTCCTCATATTAGTTGGTTTACGTTCATGTAAGAACAAAAGAAATAATGGATTAACTGAAGATAAGACTTTATCACGCAGTAGTAAGTCTACAAGTGCATCATATGAGCGATCTATTTTTGACAGTTCAGCTCATCTGTCAAACGTAAGACGTATTAGTGAAATAAAGTCACCAAGTTCTTTTGCACTCTGAGGCATTAGAGATTAAAATTTTTTTTTCTATAACCATCTTCATCAAGTTGAAACTTTTCAAGCAAAGCAGCTCTGACAATATTGTAATCAATTTTGTCAGTGTCTTTCAACAGATTAAAAGCTGTCAATGATTCACCTGAAAGTAATGGCAACAGATGAGCGCAATACTGTGATTTGTCAATCTTATGGGCTTCGCATATTGTAGCAAATCTATCTAGATAAAATAATATATCATCTGATTTTTCATTGAACTTTGGCAATTTTAAATTTACCTGTTTAATATTGTCTTTGTTAAAAGAGTTCTGACCCAACTGAGCGTTATGAGCGTTACCCTCATTCGCTAATCTAATTTTCTCTAGTTCTAATGCCATCATATTTTTTTCCTGCTGTCTTCTGTTTTCATTTTCAGCAGCCTCCAGCTGAAATCTTCTTTCATTTTCAGCAGCTTCAAGCTGAAATCCTTTCTCATTTTCTGCCGCTGCTAATCTCCTTTTTTCAAGTTCCATTTTCTTATTCTCCATTTCCATTTGCATTTTTCTCTCGTTTTCTACAGCCTCAAATTGAAATTTCCTTTCATTTTCGGCAGCCTCTAATTTTCTATTCTCCATTTCCATTTTCTTATTCTCAAGTTCAATCTGGTCTTATGTTTTCTGCCTCTAATTTTAAAGCTTCCAGTTTCTGAACCTTGTCATATTCGACAGTTGCGAACTGTTTTACTTCTTCAGAAGTCATATTAAGGGCTTTAGCTTGCTTAATAAAATAATCCAACGTAGCCATTATGACCAATATGTAATTGAAATACTTCTTCCTCAAAAAGATTTACTGAAATAATTTATAATTTTTTTCACTCTAATAAGTGCAATACGTTCCTGTCCATAGAAAAGCACTCAATACCAGGTACTTATTAAATATGTTATTAATCAATGAATCAAATTATGCATACAAATATTATTATAATACAATAGAAGAACCAATGTAGACAATAGTGACAGGACAAGATGCAAAGAACGAATGACAACTTTCGCAGAAATCAACTAAAGTAGAAAGTAGAACTAAAAATATAATGTTGCAAAGGATGCAATGAAAACTGCGAAGGAAAAAATAACCAGACAAGGGACTACACAAGGTATAAACACAAAGGTGTAAAAAACTAAGCGAAAGCAAGATGGAGATGAACGACAGTTACAAACAGTATACATCATGAAAACCAAGTACGTATAAGAAAAACTATAACGATAACAAGAGTAAAAACTTGACAGAACAACTAAACAAGCAGTTCACAGAGAACCAAACACAGTGTACTTAAAATCCTTCAACACTCATGTGTTGGAACATTCCACTGCGGGAAGTCTGTAAAAGTGTCGCTACAGAACACTTACGAAGGCCCTGGGGTGAAACTGGGATGTTTCCTTCGTAAGCCACCAGACCCAAAAGCCCACATTAAACATGGAACATAAAACAAGAAATATCAAGTTGGACATACTATTGTAGAGCAGCTTCCTTCCTTCTTAAAGGACACAAACCATGCTCTTACTACTTTTTCCTCTATCTAGCTTTCCCCAGACTGTACTTACCGTTTATTTCTGTTAGATGTTTGCTCGCTTTACACTTCCATTCCTCACTCTGATGGTCTCCGAGCTCTCCGGTTTTTCCTGGACCAGCGCACGCACCCCTCTATCGCTACAGAGACTCTCCTGCGCCTTGCAGAACTTGTCCTTCGACTCAATTCCTTTGAGTTCAATGGACAGTTCTTTGACCAAATTAGTGGAGTTGCCATGGACACCAAGATGGGTCCCAGTTATGCCTGCCTCTTCATGGGCTACCTGGAGTATCAGGTGTGGCAGCAGTATCCTGGACCTTTTCCATTGATGTATCTTAGATACATAGATGATGACATAGGTCTCACTGATATGCCGAGGTTGACCTATCTAGGTTCATTAACTTCATTAACAACTTCCACCCTGCGATCCAATTCACCTCTCACATCTCCACTGTCTCTGTTAATTTCCTCGACATCGTTGTCACCATCCCCCCCCCCCCCCCCCCACCTCACCACTTCGGTGTACTTCAAACCCACCGATGCACACAGTTACCTCCTTTATACTTCCTCTCATCCTCTGGCTTGTCGTGACTCCTTGCCTTTCTCACAACTTCTCCGTCTCTGTCGGTTATGCCAAGATGATGACAACTTTCTATGCCGAGCACAAGAAATGTTGGACTTCTTTCGTAACAGACAGTATCCAGAGGATGTTCTTACCTCTGCCTTAGAGCGTGTTCTCCCTATCTCACGTCTAGAGGCCCTCAAAATCCTCCAAAATACCTCCTCTGATAGAGTTAAGTTAATAATGACCTATCACTCTCACAACACTGCTGTCAAAAGGATCCTGTATCGTCACCTTCCTCTCCTCCAAGCTGACCTAGAGGCGCGGGAAGTGTTTAGTGAGCCACCCTTGCTGGCATATAGACGGGATAAAAATGTGAGGGACCTCCTAGTCCACAGCCGTTTGAAAACCGTCAACGATGGCCACTTTGGGACCAAGCCATGTAACCGAACACGATGTAAGACATGTCAGTATGTTATCGAAACACGTTCAGTCTCGTTCCCTAACGCCAAGTTCACCATCACCCATGGCTTCACATGTGAGTCACGCAACGTCATCTATGCTATTATTGACATTCAGGTGACAGCCATCAGATCCTGTTCCTCGGATGCCAACAATCGGTTTCGCCAGGAACAACGCCTCATCCATCTTATGGGTTGCCTTAAACCACACGGCTTGAATACCCAACATTCTTTTGTTTTAGACGCCTTTCTCTATCTAGTCCCTATTGTATTATGACTGTCTACTTTGATGTGATCACCCATTTTTTTTTTTTTAAATTAGTTTAATTTTTTAAAACATTTTTTATTTTTTTTATTTTATTTTATTATTTTTTATTTTATTTATTTTTTAAATTTATTTTATTTTATTTTTTTATTATTTTATTTTTTTAAATATTTTTTATTTATTTATTTATTTTTTAATTATTTATTTAATTAAATTAATTAATTAATTTATTTTTTAAAATCGCTTTTCCCTCACTTTATATATTTTTATTTTTTTCCTCACTCTTTTCCGGTCCTTGTTTTCATTATTCCTTATTTTTTGTTTTTAATGTACTATCGACTTCCGCTTTCCGGTTTAGTGGCAGCCATCTTGCTTCACCATGCGACTGGACATAAGGGAGTTGTTTTTCTCTTATTTTTATAGTTTCATGTTCTCTACTTAAATCTCATTTTCTTTCCCTCCTGTCTCTTGTTTGTCTGTCCCTGACGAAGGCCTTGTGGCCGCAACGTAGGTTTTTCTTGTCCTTTCTCCTTGTAAGACGTATTAATATTTGTGTGTGTGTGTTTTTCCTCCCATTCAACTGTTTTACCCACGTCTTACGGCAGTTCTCCTCATATGCTTATATCATACCCCATAACTGACTGCATTGTCTACCTGTTTGCTCACTTTTCACTTTTATATCCTCTCTTACTTTCGATCTATTCACCTACTTTCATTGTTTATTATTTTTTATTTATTCTTTGTATCTATTAATTAAATTATTTTTATATTTAATTCTATTTATTTATTTATTTTATTTTTGTGTGTGGTCTCACTCGATTTGCCACTATGCCTTCACTGAAACACATCATTCACTTCGGTCTTCTATAACCACCTCCTTCAGCCTCTTACCCCCTGATATATCTCGCACTGCAATTGATTTTGCATTTGCTACATTCAAGAAAACTAGATTCACTTGCCATCTCCACTTTATCCGCACCTGCCTCCGCCTTAAAGTTCTCCCTCATGGCTTCACTTCTCACTTCCACCCCTCGGCTGGCCTACTTCACCCTCGCGAACATCGCCTCTTACAGCGCATCGAGACCACATGTGGGTTCCAGCGTATGCGGGCTGTCGCAGCTATCCATTCCCGCCTCCTGGCAGATATCAGTGCTCAGCAGTCTCAGCTTCTACTCCGCTTACGTAGTCTCACCTCCAGCTTCTTTACTACCTTCCCCATTATCCGCATTATTATCAATACCCTCAACCGACAACTGTATGATTTTTTATCCGCCCAGAAAAAGGACAAACTTTCCTGCCTCTGTCCTACCCCTGATACTGTCCCTGCCTCTACTCCATCTCGTTCCCAGGTTGTTTGTATTCCCTCTGATCTTGCCCTCTCTGAGGGTGAGCTTTCGGTCCTCAGCAAGGGTTTGCACTTTGTCCCTCTGCAACCATCCTCTGATCAGTACAATCTCCTCCAAGATGTTCATCGGTTTCATCGCCATCTGCGACTTCAGTTCCATTTCCGCAACAATGATGGTCCTCAGAGATCGCAGGCTGAATCAGATGATGCCTTTACACGCTACGCTCCTTCCAAGAATAAGAATTTTACACCCTCTCCTGGGGCTTCCCACTCTCTGGATTTATATATTCAGAAAACCCTCCATGACATTCAGCAACTCCAACCTCAACGCCTGCGTTATTCCAAACTTTCTTCTGATGAGTCTCATGCCCTCTCGAAGCTCCGCCGCAGAGATGACATTGTTATCAAACCGGCGGACAAAGGAGGTGCCATTGTGGTATGGCGCAAGGACCTGTACCTCCAAGACGGTAATAAGCAGCTCACCAACAGCTCCTTCTACCAGCGCCGTGACAATGATGCGACAGTCCTCAACAATCGTCTGTCCATGACACCATCAAAAGTATTATTGCTCACAAGTCCTTACCTTCTAGCGCTTCTCATCTCCCCATTGACAATAGTTGTCTGGGCAAGCCTGTGTTTTATATGCTTCCCAAAATTCACAAACCCTCTAACCCTGGGAGACCCATTGTCTCTGCCTGTGCCTGCCCTACCGAACATGTATCAGACTTCCTCGACGGCATCTTCCAGCCTATTGTAGAGCAGCTTCCTTCCTTCTTAAAAGACACAAACCATGCTCTTACTACTTTTTCCTCTATCCAGCTTTCCACAGACTGTACCTACCGTTTATTTCTGTTAGATGTTTGCTCGCTTTACACTTCCATTCCTCACTCTGATGGTCTCCGAGCTCTCCGGTTTTTCCTGGACCAGCGCACGCACCCCTCTATCGCTACAGAGACTCTCCTGCGCCTTGCAGAACTTGTCCTTCGACTCAATTCCTTTGAGTTCAATGGACAGTTCTTTGACCAAATTAGTGGAGTTGCCATGGGCACCAAGATGGGTCCCAGTTATGCCTGCCTCTTTATGGGCTACCTGGAGTATCAGGTGTGGCAGCAGTATCCTGGACCTTTTCCATTGATGTATCTTAGATACATAGATGATGGCATAGGTCTCACTCATATGCCAGAGGTTGACCTATCTAGGTTCATTAACTTCATTAACAACTTCCACCCTGCGATCCAATTCACCTCTCACATCTCCACTGTCTCTGTTAATTTCCTCGACATCGTTGTCACCATCACTCCCCCCACCCCACCACTTCGGTGTACTACAAACCCACCGATGCACACAGTTACCTCCTTTATGCTTCCTCTCATCCTCCGGTTTGTCGTAACTACTTGCCTTTCTCACAACTTCTCCGTCTCCGTCGGTTATGCCAAGATGATGACAACTTTCTATGCCGAGCACAAGAAATGTTGGACTTCTTTCGTAACAGACAGTATCCAGAGGATGTTCTTACCTCTGCCTTAGAGCGTGTTCTCCCTATCTCACGTCTAGAGGCCCTCAAACCCCGCCAAAACACCTCATCTCATAGAGTCAAGTTAATAATGACCTATCACCCTCACAACACTGCTGTCAAAAGGATCCTGTATCGTCACCTTCCTCTCCTCCAACCTGACCCAGAGGCGCGGGAAGTGTTAAGTGAGCCACCCTTGCTGGCATATAGACGGGATAAAAATTTGAGGGACCTCCTAGTCCACAGCCGTTTGAAAACCGTCAACGATGGCCACTTTGGGACCAAGCCATGTAACCGAACACGTTTTAAGACATGTCAGTATGTTATCGAACCTCTACACCTCACGGTAGAAGGGGAACGACTAAGTAAGTAAGTAAGTATGTTATCGAAACACGTTCAGTCTCGTTCCCTAACGCCAAGTTCACCATCACCCATGGCTTCACATGTGAGTCACGCAACGTCATCTATGCTATTTTATGCAAACGTTGCACCATTACTTACATCGGCCAAACGGGCACACGACTGGGCGACCGATTCTGCAGACACCTCTACGACATCTCTCAGTTTAAATCCACACCTGTGGCCATCCACTTCAATGGCCCTGACCACCATGGTGCCACTGACATTCAGGTGACAGCCATCAGATCCTGTTCCTCGGATGCCAACAATCGGTTTCGCCAGGAACAACGCCTCATCCATCTTATGGGTTGCCTTAAACCACACGGCTTGAATACCCAACATTCTTTTGTTTTAGACGCCTTTCTCTATCTAGTCCCTATTGTATTATGACTGTCTACTTTGATGTGATCACCCATTTTTTTTTTAATTTTTTAAAATTAGTTTTATTTTTTAAAAATTTATTATTTTATTTTATTTTATTTTATTATTTTTTATTTTATTTATTTATTTATTTTTTAAATTTATTTTATTTTATTTTTTTGTTATTTTATTTTTTTAAATATTTTATTTTTATTTATTTTTTTTTTAAAATTATTTATTTAATTTAATTAATTAATTAATTTATTTTTTAAAATGCTTTTCCCTCACTTTATATATTTTTATTTTTTTCCTCACTCTTTCCGGTCCTTGTTTTCATTATTCCTTATTTTTTGTTTTTAATGTACTATCGACTTCCGCTTTCCGGTTTAGTGGCAGCCATCTTGCTTCACCATGTGACTGGACATAAGGGAGATGTTCTTCTCTTATTTTTATAGTTTCATGTTCTCTACTTAATTCTCATTTTCTTTCCCTCCTGTCTCTTGTTTGTCCCTGACGAAGGCCTTGTGGCCGCAACGTAGGTTTTTCTTGTCCTTTCTCCTTGTAAGACGTATTACTATTTGTGTGTGTGTGTTTTTTTTTTTCCTCATTCAACTGAAATAGAACCACAGCGTTTTACTTATCTTTTTTTGATAAGAAAAAATGTCCCGGTCCTCACAGGATTGTCGAATTTGGCATTCGGGTGCTGTATTACTGAGCCACAATACATAGATAGAAGAACAAACATGATGCCATTCCACTTTGAGTTTGATAATGAAGGTCAGCATTGACGGTTGTAGTCCCTGAGGTGACCTTGAATTCTAAGTGAGATGATGTCGCCTTGAAAGACTTGAAATTTCAACCGATTATTTCATAGAAATTCGTTCCCTTGAAACTCGTTTTTTTCACAGCACACTGGCCAACCAATTGTAGAAGTCATCTTTGCAGTCGTGGTGTCTTGACAGTGATGGTGTAAGGATGACAACTATCTATAAGTGCTGAGTACGCGAATGTTATTTGAATAAATGGCGATCAGGCCAAAACGTAATATGAACAATGGCACGTCAAAACAAGGCCTGTGCCAAGTGAAGTATTCAGGAACTCTTGAGTTAAAATTAATATAGTTTATTGACGAATACGTTGGACGAGACAAGACGTCCGACATTGACGTTTGACAACATGATGAGAGGTAAAAATATATTCTCACTGTTCAAATCAGATAGTCCCATGAAAGTTATATTAAGTAACTTATGACTGGACATCCTAGTTAATGAAACAATGTTCATAAATGATCAGGCAGTTTGGATCATGAGGTTAATCCTTTGACAGTTGACCTATCAAGGGCAGAGACAATTATTATGATCCATAATTGATAATACATCATAAATATTTCATCTTTAAATGGCCTCGTAGATAAGAAATCTGAAACCTCTGAACATCATGGTTGAGGCATCCTTGCGCATATAAATTTATAAGTTCTGAACTTTGACTGACCTCTCCTTATATGCCGTAATCCGTAGGACGGCGAACAAATACTTTATCTTTGTATTTTACGTTTCTGTAAAAACAATTCCTTCAAAATATAGGCTGGATTTTAATGACTTCGCTTTATATTTCATCCATTTCAATACATCCATATGAAGGGTCAACGATTCCCATGTGATGTACTGACTAGATACAGTACGACGAAAAGACGTCGAATAAATTTACATTATAATAAATTAACTTACGGTAAACTCTTCACGGCTATGGCTTCCGTCTGGAAGGCCGTATACAATTGACTTTACCATCAAATAACCCACCATATGGGGTTCGAATAAACAGACACAATGTCTGACTTTCAGACCAGCCCTTTCTCCTCTGAGGTCACTACGTCATCTACTGTTTAGCAACTTCTTTGTCTTCTTCTTCTTTGATCCTTAGCCGCCGACCGTCAAAGCAGTCAGTGGCCATCACGCCAAGTGGCGTCTTGTAGGGCAACAACAAATTGATTCCACTTTGCTCGGTTGGTGGCCATCCTTCGTACAGTGCCCCAACTCTGGTTCATTCTTTGCATCTCAGCCTCCACAGTCCTCCGCCAGGTTGTTTTTTTGGTCGGCCTCTCTTTCGTTTTCCTTCAGGGGTCCAAAGCATAGCTGTTCTTGTGATGGCATCGGGGTCTCTTCTGAGGACATGACCAACCCAGTGCCAGCGTCTGCCAGCTATGATGGTGTGCATGTCCTCTTGCTTGCTACGAGTAAGCAGATCTTGGTTAGTGATGGTATTCGGCCAAAAGATTCGGTGAATTTTTCTTAGACATGTTGTGTGAAAAGAGGACAATTTCGACATTTCCTTCTCTGTAACTCTCCAGCATTCCGCACCATAGAGAAGCACAGAAAGCACAGAGCTCTGATATAATCTTAATTTTGTGCTTGTGCTGTATTGGGAGGACTTCCAGATGTTGTTTAGGCTAAAGAAGGCTGTTCTTGCCTTATTCATTCTGATGTTGATGTCTTTGCCTGCCCCGCCGTCTGGTGTTACTATGCTTCCTAGGTATGTGAAGGTATATGTCTGTACCAATTGCTTATCCCTTACTGATATGGGCTCAGGGTTGCTCACATTGAGCGTCATGACCTCAGACTTCTTTAAATTGATGTACAAGCCCACCTGCTGGCTAAACTTATTAAGTCTATCCGTTTTTTCCTGGATGTGTTGATGTGAATGTGCTAGTAGTGCAATGTCATCTGCATATTCCAGATCTTCCAATGTAGAAAATGTTGTCCATCTTATTCCTCTTGGACTGCCCTCTGTTGTCTGGCGCATCACCCAGTCTATGACTGTTAAAAATAGAGTGGTTGATAAGGGGCATCCCTGTCGTACTCCTGTCTTCACCTCAAAGGTTAGGTTGCTCTGCCCAACACTGCACGTAAAGTTTGCATAGCGGCTTTTTATGATTGACACTATGCAGCTTGGAATTCCATAAGCTCTCAGTATTTTCCATAAACTGTCCCTATGTATGCTGTCAAAAGCCTTTTCAAAATCAACGAAATTAATGTAAAGCTGTCTTTGCCTGTCTGAGCACTGCTCTGTAATGTTCATGAGAGTGAATAGGCTATGGCTTCCGTCTGGAAGGCCGTATACAATTGACTTTACCATCAAATAACCCACCACATGGGGTTCGAATAAACAGACACAATGTCTGACTTTTAGACCAGCCCTTTCTCCTCTGAGGTCACTACGTCATTTACTGTTTAGCAACAAAACGCGCAAAATCCCTATACCAATATGCGCGCTACCGTGCGCGATGAATTAAACTACAAATATATTATTACCATATTAGTTGATGCGTACCCTCTTAACAGAAATAGCACCTATGACTACTTTATTACTGTTAAGGACCCAAAAAGGACGCAACAAACATATTTAATTGACTTTCATCTGTTATTTAAGTCATATGCATTGTAAGAACATCATCAGACCTTCACATTCCCAGCCACTATATATTAACCTTTGTTCGTGTTAAATATTGTTTGACTATATTATGTAGTTCCCTAGGTCTGTCTATTCTTAACACCTCTTCTGTATTTATAGGTAAGTTTGATGCTTGCAGATAATCTAATATTGGTATTCTCATTTGTTCATACCTCTTATATTTTAACAAGAAATGTTCTATATTATTGTCTTGAAGACATCCTGCACAGTAAGGTGCTTCTATTCTGAAATAGACTTTTCCCAGCTGTAGTCTACAACATTCTCGTAAGTTTCTAAGTGCTTTAATTGTTGAAAGAGAATCAGTTAAAACTGTTAGTTTTTTGGGAGAGGGTTATTAGAGAATATTTCTAGTGCTTTTAGTATTGCCACCATCTCTGCAGTGAAAATGGATGTATTATCCATGATGCTATATTCTTTTGACATTTTCCATATTGGAATATATATTCCTATCCCCATTTTGCCATCCTCTCCCTTGGATCCATCTGTGTATACAGTAATGCGGTCTTTTGATTGGTTGTATATATTTATTGGCTGTGTCTTAAATATTTTCTATATTATTTGTTTTCTTAAGTATTTCTGCTAGGTGATAGTCCGTGTCTGGTTTCTGTATCTCCCAGGGTAGAATCACTGGCTTGTATTCACAACTGTTATTAATTGATGTAATTAATGTACCCTGATGGACAACTTCCTCCATACACTTCCACCCTGTAGGGTATCTAGTGGTATTCGTTGGAATGGCCTGAGTTGTTAGTTGGCATCTGGTAAAAGCTGTATGTGCTGGATGAGACTTATCTAACATAACTTTGTTCATGTAATTTAGTCTTAACTCCTTTCTCCATAATTTTAAGGGTAGAATTCCTAAAGCCACCACTATAGCTCCCATTGATGTTGATCTGATTGCACCTGCTATTGTACATAAATCCTGATGCTGAATTCTGTCTAATTTAATAATCTTGTTGCCGTGTGCAGCAGTCATATATTATACTTCCATAATCTATGTTTCCTCTAATAGAAGATTTATAAAAAGTGAGCATTGTCTTAGTGCTTGCACCCTATCCATTACCTTTCAAATATAAGTTAGTCAATCCTCTGCAAGACTCCACTAGTTTATCTATGTGTTTATTCCAGTTTAGCTGTTGGTCCAATATCATTCCTAGATATTGAGTGGTGTGTACTGTTTTAATGTTTTGCCCTTGGATATTTATGTCTATAGTTTTATTTTTTACAACCTTGCCTTTACTGAAGATCATTCCCAATGTATTATTTGTATTCAGCTGAAAACCCCATTTTGTCATCCATTTACATACTTTATTTATTTCTTCTGTAGATCCTTTTATAATTTTGGCAGCTGTTTCCCAGTCCTCCATATAGCAACATCATCTGCAAACTGTGACAATTTATTTGTTTTATAATTAAATTCTTCACCTAAATCATTTACCATTATTGTAAAAATTGAAGAAGACATTACTGATCCTTGGGGTATTCCATTTTGTTGTTCACACACTTCTGATCTATCATTGTTTACCTGAACAGTGAAATATCTATCTTGCAGAACATTTTCTAAATAATTATAAATTTTACCAGTTACTCCTATCTTCTTCATTTTAAAGAGAGCACCCTCTCCCCAGCATTCATCATAAGCCCTAGCTACGAGTATATCTAAAAATACTATCACAGTTTTTTTCTTTCTTTTGAAATCCTGATTTTATTTCATGTTCCAATTTAATTATCTGATCCATAGTGCATTTCTTGGCAGTAATATAGATAAAGTTGGAGGGACAGACAACGATATCAAAATAAGAATACAAAAGGCAAGAGGAGCTTTCATTGCATTGGGAAATATATGGAGATCAAGAGAAATCGGATCCAACACGAAAATAAGAATCTTCAACTCAAATGTGAAGTCAGTCCTATTGTATGGCTCTGAGACATGGAGAACAACAAAGACAACAACCAAAAAGCTACAGACTTTCATAAATGGGTGCTTGCGTAGAATAGAGGGATTAAAATGGTATGACAAGGTTACCAACGTGGAACTGATGACAAGAACTAGACAAGTGCCAGTGGAACAAGAGATGAAAAGAAGACGATGGCGATGGATAGGACACACACTGAGGAAACCGGTTGATAGCATTACAAGGCAGTCCTTGTTCTGGAACCCCCAGGGCAAGAGAGGCAGAGGTAGACCAAGAAGCACATGGAGAAGAGAGCTGGAAGCAGAGGTGAAGATGATGAGGAGAACGTGGAAAGAACTTGAGATGATGGCACGTGACAGGAGGACTTGGCATGTGTTTGTTGAAGGCCTATGCTCCTTTGGGAGTGGAGGGTTATGAATGAATGAATGAATGAATAGTGCATTTGTTCTTAATAAATCGTGACTGAAAATATAATGAGAAATGTTCGGAGTGACCAAGAATGTGAACATTGCGATCCGTTCACAATTGGTGGAAATGCGATCCCAGAACTCAGGTACGCAGATGACACAGTTATTCTTTCAAACAGTGCCAAGGGACTAGAACAGTTAATCCTGTCTGTCAAAAGACACAGTGAGGATCAGAACCTTTTTCTGAACACAAAGAAAACAAAGATAGTGTCCACAGACAAAACAAGATGCCAACCAAAAATTACCATCAATGATGAAATTGAAAATGTCACAAATTGTGAATATCTTGGCTCCTTAATCAACAACAATGGAGACTGCTCAAAAGAGGTCAGAAGGAGACTGGCCATAGCAATGCAGAGGTTAAATAAAACGAAGAACCTATGGCATAACACCAGCGAATTAATAAAAGTAAAACTTCTGAGAATGTGCATCTTTCCGGTAGCAACATATGGGTGTGAATCATGGACCATTACTCGAACATTAAAGAAAAAAATCGAATCTTTCGAAGCAAAGTGTTACAGAAAAATTCTCAGAATATCGTGTAGCAAGAAAAAGAAAAATATAGACATCCTTCACGACCTGAACATCGAGGAAAACTGGCTCATAAACAATATCATGTCCCGGAAACGGAAATATTTTGGCCACATTAAACGCCATAGTGGCTTAGAGAAAGAAGTGATGGAGGGTATGGTACCTGGAAGGCGAGGCAGGGGCCGACCAAGACGACGGTGGACACAGGACATTGAAGACACCTTGAACATGACATTGGAGGAGGCAGGAGGGCTGGCTAGAGATCGAGAATCTTTCAGGCGGGCTGTGATGAGAGCGACGTTCTGCAAAGGACATCTACATGATGATGAAATCCTGACGGAGTTTGATTATATAAATTATTCTTTTCCAAATAAAACTTAAATTTTTTATTTACTATGGTTTCTAATATTTTACCTAAACGGGAAGTTAAAGAAATAGGTCTGTATGAACTGGCATCATGGGCATCTTTTTCTGGTTTTAGTATTGGAATAATTACTGCTGTTTTCCATGTTTTGGAATTTTCCTTAGAACTAACTCAATGGTAATACCTTGCCAGTACCACTGCTTTCTGCCAGTCCGTCTCTGCCCTTTCAGGTCTTTTCATATTAGGTATTTTCATATGTTTAGTTCTGCCTTTAATGACATTTAACTTATTCTACACATCTGTTGTAGAGTTAGCTCCAAAAAAGTATTATTCTGTTTGATTTGTTTGAGTCATTTCTTATGTTCTTATAAATATCTAAATTATCTTCATATCTATGCTTTCTATATTCTTGTTTTCGTTGTTTTCGTTGTTTTTGAATTTCTGTACATATAACTGCCTGTGATGAAGTACTGAGATTCTGTCTTTCAAATGGCCCATGTCTTTTTCTCCTTGCAAGTTGTTCACTTTTTCTAGGAGGGATTACAGGTAATTCACCCCATATTTCTTCTCCTTCTATTATTTACGTTTTTTTCAGAGTGAGATCACGATGGAGTTTTATCTCATCTGCTTTATGGTTCTTCTCTATGACTAGTAGGTGGAGTTTAGAGTTGGTTTGTAGGGAATTGTTGCAGTATTATTCTAAAGGGAAGACTATAGAGCTTAGATCAGATTGGTACCAATTTTAGGCCTTGTAAAGATATTGCGTGGCCATAGACGTATTTTTCGGGAGTTAAATTATTTTCGGCCATTTTTGCTTCATTTAACAGTAGAGGGCTGAACTTTATTCCCGTTTCTTTGTTCAATGGGGGTAGTGATTTTAGCATGCGCGAGCAGTAACAGGATGAGTCAGAGTTGTTTACAATTTTGATTGGCCGAGATCTAACGGCATTTGAAATCATTGGGCTAGAAACAAAGCCACGCATATGACGTCAAGAGGTCAGCGTGCAAATTGATGATTATAAAAAGGCCAGTAATTCATAGCCCGGTCTCTTAAATGTAAATTGCCAGCCGCCTACCAGGAACAAGTCGATTCGCCTTCAGTGGGAATTCGAATTTGGTGAGCAATAATTTTAGAGCGGTACTTTATTTAATTTTTCTAGTCCTAGGCCGATCATTAAGTTTCTTGGGAAGTTAATTTTAAATTAATTCTTATCGCCAGAGCCATCAAATACTATCTTAGTGATAGACTTGTGAAACTTAAGATGTTCATAATAATTCCTTATTTAAGGAATAGCGGTGTCTAGATGGTTTAAAAGTGAGATGTTACGGGCGTGCTTTGGATTATTTCAAAGTAGGTCTGTAGAGAAACCCGCATCTGCGAATTATATTAATTTACAGAATGGCGGGAGCGTGTGTATTTGTGATTTTATTGAGAGTTTAATGCTGCTAGTTATTTATATATTTACACATCTATATGTGGACGGGAGTGAAGAGGTGGAATTTGTAAGCACGTGGGTGCGTTGGTTACTGAATATTTATTCGAGACGATGTTCAGGGGGGATGAGGAGGAGTGGAGCACGTGGGTGCTATCATTTAATGAATAAGAAGGCAGGAGCACGTGGTTGTAGCTACAGGGTAATTGTTAACCTGGGGTTATGTATTACTTTTGGGCAGTATGCAGATGCTGGCGTAAACTGGTTATACGTTATTGTTTGTGCATAGATGCTCTGTGTATTCAGAAGACGGGAGAAGTAATTTTTAAAGGAAATTATTTTGTATTACAGTTTAATGTGATTTAATATTACTGTACGGGAAATTTAATGATTCCTGGGCAGGCCTATTTTATTTGTGGTAAACATTGCATTAACGTCAGTGTAGGAAGTAGGCCAGAGTATTTTTACACTTGTAGAGCCTAGTTGAAATGTTTGGACACGTGGTTAGCCATGCGTAACGTCCACGTAATCTGTCTAACAGTGTCTGTGGCTTTGTTGGAAGATTTTAGTTGAGGGAAGGGAGGAGTGAGATTGAAGAGACACGTGGTATAGTATTATTGTATATATCGTTGTTCAGAACGAGAGAAGGGGAGTAGGAGGAGTGAGATGGAAGTGCCACGTGAGTATTATTTATGTATTGTTGTACATGAGTGAAGTATTGAGTATGGGAGTTAAGAATTAAAGACTTGGGACTTAAGAGTTAAGTCAGGGAGTTATTTGTTATATAGTAATGTATTATTAATGTGTTGCTCAGCTGTGCATTTTTCTATTCGATTTCTGCGGGTAGCGGCGCGCAGTGGGAGGAGCGAAAGTTGCCAATAACTTTCCCCACGGCAAGATTGAAATCTCAGACACAGAGGGGTTTGAGATTTTTGCCAGAGGCGGACGTAGAATTGAAAATAGGATTTGTTGGATAAATCCTGAACGCTGAGCTCGTTTTGTTACACACGCACATTTGGCATGCTGCCAGCGTGGTTGTAATTTATTTCGCTTCGTCCCGGCCATAATAACGCCGAAGGCCTGAACCCAGAGGAGGGAGCGGGCAGGTAAATCCAGAGTGGTAGTAGCAACCAGCTACCTATTCCCGCTTTTCCAGAATCCAGTGTTTAAACTAGTCATCAATTTCAGAATTGTGGAGAGCAACAGGGTTAAAATCCTCTCTACAGATTTTAGAGCAGAGGACAGCTGCTGAAGTGTAGTCTACAGGTGTAGACCAGAAAGACAGAACTGAGACATAGTTTTGTTGAAGATCATAGCAGAGGACAGTTGCTGAAGTTTAGAGGTGCAGTTAGCTGTGCAGCAGTGTTCAAGTGATTTTCAGGATAGGCTGGGTAGTTTAGAAGTCTGTGCAGTAATTATGTAGAAAATTCGTAGTAGTTCCAGAGGACTGTGAGATTAGCAGTAACATTAGAAGTTAGAACAGCTAGTTTGGAGTGAAGGCTTGACATCTGAGACCCCACCAAGTGCAGTGTGGTTTATTTCATTTAATCTTACCTTCTTTCTCCATACAGGTGAACCCTGTGGGTGAAGGGTTGGGTTTGATGATACATCATTTGTAATTTTGCCTGAATTTGTTTTCCAGGTGTGCTTACACTGCACTTCTATTCTTTTGATATGTATTTGATTACTTGTTTGTGTGTATAAATAAAAACTGTACATTTATAGTTTGGATCAGTCATTTCAATTACGTACAGTAGCTGTCTGTTGTCTGTATCGTGGTGTATGTGAATCTTAATTGAACCTTATCCCCTTAGGGTAGTTAGAGGTGGTTGAGGCCATAGCAATTTAGATGTCCGGAGTGGCGAGGAAGAGTCAACTTCGGTTCTCAACCTCGGAGCCAATGGTCTCAACTTTCACATTTGCACTGTCATTTTCATCTAAATCTATCCTTTCAGTCTTTCTTCTCACTAGTGTCTTGTCACTATATGTAGACAGCCTCTAGTCGTAAAACCATTTCGTGACACTGTCCACCATGGTACTGGATTTTTGTTCCAATGTTCATTCTTTTTTGTTTTCTTAATGCGGTGTGGAATTATGTTTTCTGGCTATGTATGTGGCTCTGTCTATTGCAAGTGATTTTTCTTTCCAGTCAATTTATATTACATTTTGGTCCATTTATTATTAATTATTTGTTTAGCAGTGTCAACTACGATTGATTGGCCATGTATGCAGAATGGAAGAAGATTGGCTACCATGACAAATATGGGAAACCAAGAGCCAGGGATCCAGGACAACCCAGAGTTTGATGGGAGGACATCAGACAATCCATGAAGGATCGAGGACTAGATTGGAACCAGGTTAGGAGAAAGACCGCCGATAGGACAGCACGCACGAGCACACACACGCATACAAAGTAGAACACCAACCCAGAGAGAAACAGTGCCAAAGGAAACTAAGGATTGCAACTGGACACAAGTAACGCAACGAACGGCGACACTGAGGTTAAAGAAACGGCTAATTGGCCAGCCCAAACAGACATGCATACATCTATACATATTCACACACAATACATTAATAACACACACACTTTTACATCATCATCTTCATATTTACATACATAACTACGGACATACAGAAAATAACAAATACACAGAAAATAAAAAACACATAAGTAAAAAAACGCATTTCGACATGTAAGATCAGAGATCACTCTTATTTCCTAAACAAATATTGATAGGCTATAAGACTCGCTTTTTTCCATCTCGCTGACAGCAGTATGTGAAATGTAACAAAAAGAAACAATTTCACAGAATGATAAGGACAAAATAACTGACGTTTCAGCAATTAAGCATCTTCTTCTTTGATCCATAACCACCAACCGTCAAAGCAGTCAGTGGCCATCACGCCTTGGGGCGTCTTGTAGGGCAGCAACAAATTGATTCCACTTTGCTCGGTCGGCGGCCATCCTTCGTACAGTGCCCCAACTGTGGTTCATTCTTTGCATCTCAGCTTCCACAGTTCTCCGCCAAGTTGTTTTTGGTCGGCCTCTTTTTCGCTTTCCCTCGGGGGTCCATAGCATTGCTGTTCTTCTGATGGTATCGGGGTCCCTTCTGAGGACGTGGCCAACCCAACTCCAGCGTCTGCCAGCTATGATGGTGTGCATGTCCTCCTGGTTACTCCGAATAAGTAGTTCTTGGTTGCTGATGGTGTGTGGCCAAAAGATTCGGAGAATTTTCCTTAGGCAGATTGTGTGGAATGAGGACAGTTTCGACATTTCCTTCTCTGTTACTCTCCAACATTCCGCACCATAGAGAAGCACAGAAAGTACACAGCTCTCATACAGTCTTAATTTGGTGTTTGTGCTGTACTGGGAAGACTTCCAAATTAAGCATACAATGGCGCAAAATAAGGAAACAAATGGAAAATGAAAAAGAAATTAATTAAAACGCATTTAGCTAATTAAAAAAAATAACGATTAAAAATTTCGGATAATAATGTCGAATTTTATGCCATGACTGGAACACACATAATTCCCACGACCATCAGGTCAATACCTGCAATAACAGATAATCTTATGACGTAATTAGACCTCGAGATTTTTTCCTGGCCCCTTCGACCCTGGGACTCAAAATTCTAAAAAACAGTAAATAAATAAATGTTTATACATATAAAGGTATGCCTGGCAGGTGTCACGAGTGGCTTTAAATAGAGTCTGCCTAAGACCAGACAAAGTCTGAGTGACGTCTGAGACAATACCAAAGGTCTGAGGGAAGTCTGAGAAGATAGATAAGAAATGGTGTTGATTGTGGATAATGTGACTTATAGTTATCGAGGGTGAGAACACATACTGACTCTTCCCTCGCCACTCAGTGACTTTTTCTCAACTACTGTCACATTGCCTCTCTCTCTCTCTCTACTAGGAATAAGGTTTAATACGCAAGGGTGACTCCACAACAACAAGTATCAGTGCAGATAGGAAGGAGAGTCTGACCCGCCAATAAGTTGTCAAGTTTATTAAGAACAACAAAAAGCCACAGTATGATAAAGTAAGGAATTATCTATCACCACCACCAACAACAACAAAGGCAAACATCAAGATAAGCATGTATCAAGGTGTGAGACACATAAGGTTAGTTCAGAATAATAAAATAAAAATAAAAAACTGCAGAGTAATCAACTTGGTTCCACACTCCCACAATTATGAGGTAGTTATAAAATTAATAATCCTTTGGCTGGAACCCTGAAACACAGAAGCCCTAACCACACAGAATACCCTGCTGACTTTGCTGTGTCAGCACCTTTATTAAGTTCCCTTACTGTCCCTTTTTACACAGTCACTCAATCTTTCCCATCTCACACACGTACTTGAGTGTAATTTCCCCACAATTCCTTCTTCGTCGGCACACGTGCGCTTATACTCCTCTGGGATCACAGCTGGTTGGCTGATCGCAAACAGGAACGATTTTCACCCTCTCCTTTTCCTGAACTGCTAATACATCAGTGAAATAAATGCGCCCGGGCTGTAAATCCAGGTAATTAAGGGGCGATGACTGCGCTCATGTTTGAATATGTGATGGGGGAATTAAATCCACGCTATGCGCTGGCCCGCTGCTAATGGTGGCGACGCCTAATAATAATATGGGACTACGTAGCTTTATGCAAACTGCCGCCAGTGAAGCAGGGCGCTCTACTTGGTGGTGGGCGAAATATATATATATTCTCCCAGCAAGGGAAATCGCCAGTGTACCCATATTAGGGTGCTGATAAAAGGTACGACTATGGTTGACGTGGCAACCCCGATGTAAATGGGTCGCTGATTTATCCTGCCTGTCTAGGATAACAGAAAGGTAGCCCAGGCTGTCGGACTCGTGCGAGACTGTAAGAATTTCCCACTCTAAAAAATAAGTTGGCATGCTGGCGTTATGTCTCTAACTTCTCACGACAGGAATTTCCAGGACTTAAAGCAAAAATTAGACAGACAAGAACCCCATATATACTGCAACTGGAGCCACTGGTGTCCGAGCGTTGTTTGGACACCTGCAGAAGGGAGCATAAAAACAACTCGTAAAAGTAACCCAGAGACTTCTCTAGGAGATGCAACTTCAAAAAGATTTGCGTAACATGTTGACTGCCCCACTTCCCTGGAGTCAAAAATAAATACGGGGGGGGGGGGGGGGCGGGTGTGGCCGGGGGGGGGGAAGAGAATCTGTATACACAAGCGACGTTTTCGTCGAGGTGCACGTAATGTGATGCAACCAACAAGGGAGCTCTGAAAAGTGTCCCGCTGACGAAAACGGAGCCACAAAAAAGGTCTGCCGATAGTCTGGCGTAATCGCCGAGGTTTTGAATCGTGGTCAAAGAGCTCTCAAAACCACAACAGAGAGTTGTGGCCGCATCAACAGATTTTCGTACCAGCATTAAAAACAAGGGGAGGGAACCTGTCCGCTTAAGAGTGACAGGCTAATTATCCCCCTTTCCCAACTACATGAGAACGAAAGAGAATAGAAGTGAGAGTGGCGATAACAAACTCAAGAAGGTATGAGGGTTTAGCTTCACCCAGTGCCCAATAATTGATAACCCATTTCGTCACAGCAGGGAGGAAAGTGTGATTCGCCTCTGTAGCTAGGCGAGGGCGCCGTTCGGAAGGTCATGGATTCCATGCCCAAGGAAGAAGCAGTCCCCCCAACCCCCCTTTTTTTAAAGCCTCCGGGAACTATACAGGGCGATCACAAATCTGATTCTGTACTTCTGTAATTGCCACATGGTCGTTCCAAACGTCCAGTGGCACTGTTAGAATTAGCGACGTTGTTAGTGTTAACTTCGAGATACCCACCCTCAGTGGCGTACGGGGTTGGGGGGGGGGGTGCGAGGGAGCGGTCCGTCCCGGGTGACAGCCAGGTCAGGGGCACCACTGGACACTCATATAATAATACTTGCTGTTAAAAATATGCTTGCAAATGTTTTTCTTTATAGTAGGAGGGTGTCAACGATATAATATGCCCCGGGGGCTAAATATTTTAGGGACGCCTCTGCCCACCCTTACACACTTTTTGTTTACATAGGACATAACAGTGCGTTGTTCGTTTTTAGAGAGCTGGTAATTTTCCTGAATTGAGTAACTCTTATAACCAACATCTGTCAAGTTCACTAGCATCACCAACATTTTATTTTCTGTGAACTTGTATTTCCATATATGCCATGACTCTTTGTTTCCTGTCAGTTCAAGTCCTGTAGTCGGTCGTGTTTTTTTATTAAGAGTTGTGGTAGATAAAAAAAATTGTCCGGACTCTTGACTCCGAATTTTACGCCAAATGATTAGTTAAAAAACAAAAACTGTAGTCGGAGTCGGACATCTAAAATTCAAAGAGTAGGAAAATAATTTTTGCTGACTCCACAACCGTGGTTTTTAAGTATCAGCCATGCAGCAAAATGGGCGCCAGTTTCCCCAATAGGTGATGTTTTGAAACAAGCAGTCAACATAAGCAGGGTGATTATAAAGTCTTTATTTACGTTTAAATATTAATAACTGTAGATGTTCACAAGATAGACGCACACTGTGAACGGCATATGACAGCATAGTTTATTAAGTTTTAACACAATACAGTTCAAGTATTTAGGTTTTAACATGGCCGCCATCTTTCGTGACACATCGTTTCATCTCATAGATCTTAGCATGTAAAAGTAAAGTTTTCTTCTCGGAATTAATTAAAGTTAATTTAGCTTGAAGGGCCATCAATTGCTATCTTATAGAAATAATAAAAATGTAAGTTGTGCATATAAAGTTTCTGTGAATAAGTAGCATTATCTATGATGTTTGTAAAGGTTTTTGAGATATTAACTGTGTGATGGAAATAAATGCTAAGATAACTGGATCGCGGTAATGTGTAATAGTAAGTCTGAAAATCGCAATGCGATTTTTGATAAGTTACAAGTGTATATACGCGAGCGTATTGGTGTATTTTTAATTAATTGGGTATTAATTGTGTGTAGTCAGAAGACAGGGTTGTAATTAATACTACTGAGACGAGAGTTAATATTTCACGATGGGGTACATTTATATTGTGTAAACATCCCGGGTTAGTCGTAAAAGGTAGGGCCTAGGAATTTTTACTGAGGAATGTTTCGCTTCAACGAAAGTAAATGTTTTGATGCCTGAGGCTAGACTGGCGTAAGAGATTTAGGTCAGCCGGTGTCTGGGAGTTCACATAACAGACAGATATTAAGTGGGAGCGGGAGAAGAGAGAGGTGTGATTGTAATTTAGTGACCCTTGGGTAGGATTTGTTTATCTCTGTGCAGAGTTTAGAAGGGGAAAGACGGGTGATGCATTAATTTAAGATGCTATGTGTTAGAGTTGAGATTATTTTGAATAGTTGTACATAAGTTGTTATTTCTTTGTTTACAGCATTTTCACGGCACATTGGGAGGGTGTAATCTGCCATACAATTTACCCCTACAATTTATCATCTCAGTAGCCGTGGGCTCCCGAGATATCGCCAGAGGGGAAAGAAAACAGTTCTCTTGCAGTGAAGCACAAATCTTCAGCGGGAATGGGTTTATCTTTAAAATCCGGAGCTCATAGCTCGCTTTACCATCTTTCGTGACACATCGTTTCATCTGTATTTCCAATTCGTTGAAAACATCCTCCAGTTGTGTTTAGTGAATTGCATTTATAATCCTGACCTTAAGTTCATCCGAGAAGTGTTGTTGTGATGAGCAGACAGCAGTTTTAGCTTTATAAAATTGCTTTTATGTGCTGTTCACAGTGTGCGAAGTTATTAATGTTTAAAGTTTCACAAAGATTTTATAATCACATAACAAGAAAATATTTTTAAACATGCGTAAAACTGCTGCAAATTAGTTTCTGTAAATGAAAAAAAAAAGCGATTCCCTGGGGCTCACTCTATGATGCAATCTTCCTCTAGCAGATGAAGAAACGTGAGCTACCAGAGCTGATGACCTTAGATCCCAGTCCTCTTGTTTGTCTTGTCCACTTTGGTATTAGCACCGGACAGAAGGAACTGCGTCTGTTAGCAGCCCTGTCAAACGGAGACTAAGACTTGGTCTTACCTTCGTCGCCATGAGAAATTCTCTAGTGTCCCTGAGTCTTTGACGCTAGTCAAAACACCAACTTTTATGCACATGTGAACTACTAGTAAGCCAAGGCCCGACTTCTGAACACATGTGATAGGTTTGACAGAACGTTCCTGTATAAGACCCTAGAATTATTAAACAGTAGTCGTTCAGTGAAGCCAGACATTTCCTTAACGTCAAGTGGTATAAAGAAATAATTGTCTAGTGCAAGTCGCTAAGTTATAATCACTCCTTCAGTCATAACTGACTATGGAAATGACCCCTGATGTGACAGCCCTCAGCTGGTGTACCTTTCGACATTTTCTCCTAGTGTTCCTTTCGATGTTTTCTCTTCTCTTATGCTTGCCGTGAGAGCTTAGTTTTGCCCAATCTGAGGTGGCACCGTAGAGATATCGCCACAGGGTACGATTGGCAGGGTTCATCCTCCCAGGTTGCCGGGTTTATGTTCAGTGTCCTCATGTCTCTCTTGCACACATCTTTGAACATCAGCTGCGGTCGACTGACTGTTCTTTAGCCAGTTACCAGTTGTCCATAGAAGATATCTTTTAGGATGCAACCGTCTTCCATGCGGCGGACATGGCCAAACCAGCGTAGTCTGCGCTGTCTAAGCAGTGTATGTATGCTTTGAAGGCCAACACCTCGACATTTGTTACTCTGTCCTTCCACGAAATACCGAGGATGTTGCTTAGACACCGTAGATGGAAGGTATTGAGCCTGCTTATCATAGTATCGCTAAGTTAGGAACTGTTATTTTGCCTGTAACTAGCAACGCCCATTCTTTCTTATTGTTATCGTAGCCATCTTGCGATAAAAGGGTCGGCTTGACCAAAGTAATTTGCTACAGAGACGATCGTCAGCAAGTGGTGTGAAAATCGGCTCAGTATAAAAGCACGGAATTTTATTCCACCATCTGGCAGTATTGTGTGTGTGTGTGTGTGTGTGTGTGTGTGTGGTTGTAATATTCCGCCCATTTGGAACGGGTGAAAGTTGCCTCACAGAAGCTAGCAGCCAGCCCACCAACTTGGAGTATAAAGAGCGAAAAAGCGCACTCCAGGGAAAGGATAACCCCATTACGTCAGTCGTGATAGACGCACGTACCTGGTTTAAGAAAATCTCTTAACTCAACGGATTACTTGTGGTCCCGACTTTTGGATATTAACATTATTTAACGTATCTGAAGTTTTTGAACACTAAATAAGCAAGTAAAAATACAGTTTATATTTCCTGACTTGGAGTATAGTGTGAAACAGCATCCCAGGGGGAAAGATAACCCCATTGCTTCAGTCCGGATACGGAAATAAAATAAAAAAAATGTATTGTTTTCCTTGCAGCAGCGTGCAAAAAGAAAAAAAAAGCCATAAAAGATAAATATATAAAGTCAATTTTCTTGAGTTTTTGACCTGTTAGTTTTCCTTCATGAGCTCGAAATAAACAGACCTGGAAACGCCGAGAAAAATTTAAAAAAAAACCAAAAAAAAAAACAATTTGCAATGAGAGAAACCCGGATGTGCTAGCGAAAAGCCAGATGGGACAGAAGGAAAGAGACGTAAAATGTGTGAGACGATAAGAACTTGGTGTGTTATATAGTGTGTTACAGTGTTTTCTACTTGTAAGAGTTTGGTTACAGGAGTGGTCAAGTATTGCTACAAAGTGAAATTAACAGAAATATATTGCTACAAAGTGAAATTAACAGTATTGTATAGGCTAGTTACAAAGTGAAATTAAAAATCTTAAATTAATATCACCACAAAAACACGCTCACCCGTAAACACGCGAGGTATTTAAAAGAAAGTACTTCCTGTCAAAAATGACGTTTTGGGTTGTTTTGAGTTGTTAAAATTAGAAAACAGCTCTGGAAAGGAGCAAAATAAATGAAATCCGAATTAACATCAAACCTCCTATTATAATCATCGATTTTCTATGACTCGACATTAGGATCTGACTCGCTTCCACTATTGTTTAAAGAACTGTCACGGCAAAATTCTAAAATGGGTGGCTATACTTTCAGAAAATAGCGTTTTTGGGTTGTTAAAATTAGAAAACATCCCTAGAAAGGAGCAAACGATATGAAAGCCGATTTAACGTTGATAGGGCAAAATGGGTCTAGAAGGAAGTACGATATCTCGGCTTTTGGACAAGAGTTAAATTATATGAAAGACAATATTTTAAAAATTCCCCATTTGAATTTCAGTTCAGACAAACGAATTCATCCCCACAGACAAATCATATACTTTGTATTCTACTGTAATGTAATTTACTTACATGAAAATAATGAAAATGAATCCTATATTTGTTGCTATTTTTTAGCAGAGATTATTACTGTACATATTTTTCATATGATTATAAATTAATTACTGAAACATAAGTAAGTAAGAATATCAATAAACATGTTTGTTCTTTTATTGCCTTTTGTTTTAAATCAACGACTTTTGTATACGACCAGAATGTAGAATATCTGGCGAAGCTGCATAATACATGAAGAGTAGAAATGGAAAGGATAATGAAGATATGGAAAGCGTTGAATCAGAAGGCACAGGACAGGCATTGTGTTTGGAGATTTTAGTTAGAACATCAAAGTTATGGTAGTAAAGAAAGGCTTCACTAAAATTCAAGTTTTTTGTGCCTTCTGAAACCAGACATAATGACAACAGCTAAGAAGTTGATTGTAAATAGTCACAGTCGTACGGAAGGTTAATTGTTTTATTTGGCCCGTCTGAGTATATAGAGTGGATGTCGACAGATACGCGAGAAGGTATAGAAATAGATTTTTCACAGGTGGTAGAATTCAGAAAAAGGATCTGTCTCTGGAGAATTAGGTAATCTCTTCCAGCCTATTCGTACGACTGTACTTTATTGTAAGACAGCTTTTATCTCCCTATCAAGAAAAGATAAGTTTCTCTACACAGACACAGCTATGTGACAACAAGACACACAAACGTGAAAAAACTACGGTAAATGTGTATGGGTCTGACGAACACACAAAGGTAAGTTTTTTTGTAGTTTATTATCGTTTAAACTCGACAACATCAAAATATCTAAATGAAAAGATCAAAGAGTCATTTACATGCATATGAAATAAAGTAGAAAAACGTGCACTCTCCCCAAAAGGAGAAAAGAACCCTAAAATTATTAACCCAAAGGTTTGAAGGTTAGCACTCTGTTAAAGAATGAACAGTATTGGTACTCTATAAGACCCAGTAAAATAAACAAATTTTTAGACGAATCAGATATATGGATAGTTTTCCCTCAAACAAGAAAATACTCGCACACTCTTGCAAACAATGGCCCTCTCACACTCTTACCTAATTGCCTGGTATGGTAGGTCTGTAATATCCCTTGATAATAGAACTACTCCATGAATTTATTATCTATTTTCATTTAATATTCTGTCACTACAGTTGTCGCAGATCCAAAGTGGCACAGTCCATCCACAGAAATTAGTTAAATGAGGTGAACGCTTAATATAGTGCTTCTCCTAGAAGTGTTATTACCAACAGTTAAAACTGTGAGAGTTCTTGAGGTTCACTCTTTAACGGAAAAATACTTCCAGTATTGGGAATCATCTGGTTGCTAAAAATTAATGTTCATATGATGATGATGGTACCTCTACACCTCACGGTAGAAGATGAACGCCTAAGTAAGTATGCTGGTATAATTATATCTATATATATATATATATATATATATATATATATATATATATATATATATATATATATATATATATATATATATATATACAAGTTGGCCGATAGAAATCCGCGCCACAAATCATCACAGCAATTGGGTCACTGTTCACACCAAGCTGTCAAGCTATTCCATGCATAACTTAGTGAACGTGATACTAAATAATACTTACCTTATGTTAGGATTTTAGAGAGGGTGGTTTTCAAATGGTAGTAGTTCGTTATGAGGCTGTAGATGTAATCAAGTAATCATATAAAAAATTCGTATATTATTTAGATATATATAGATATAAATATGAGGATATTGTACTTTATGTAGGTACCTGATGGTTTTCTGGTGTAAAACCCCCAATTTACCCTCTGCCAACCGCGCTCACATAACCGGGTCTTACAAACAAACATCACCAGGCTCCCCGTAGATGAACGTCTTACGAACAGTCCGTACTATTATTCAGCACGAAGTAATTGTTAACGTTCGTTCTAGACGCTTTTCTAATAGAGTAGATGATTTATTGTCCGGGTTCCCTTCTGAGTCGTTGCCAATTTGGTGATCATATAGTTTGATCCCTTTTATAAATATATTAAAGTGCTCTGGGAGGGGAGAGTGGTCTCCCCAGTCGCCTCTATATAATCTCAGCCAGGAGTGGCACGACTTCCAATGAACTCATCATCATGATGCCTTACTGTAGGACATTAATTCATCTATCGACGTGGCGGTGTGGGGGGTGGAGCATCATCAATGGGATGAACTCCATTTAAAGCACAAACACAGAAAGGATTCCCACCTTTACTTCGGGAGTATTTTTCCGTTAAAGAAGTGATTCTCCAAAGAATCTCGACAGTTTTACTAAACTGTTTACTTATTCTCTATCACACTTCAAACTCTCCTACGCAGGGGGGAGCAACTATTTTAATGTGGGGTGGTTTACCATTCTCAAATCGCTCAGCGTCCTATGGATGCTTCACTTCTCCACTTCTCCCGATCTCGCGACACACGGGGTCACGGGACCATCTCAACACTCAACCTATTACAATCTTTTCATAGATCTCAAAACTCATGACTATCTTCTTTTTCAAGGGCATATTAATCAGACCTACCAATACCAAGGCAATTTAGGATACATCAAGTGTTGAGAGGGCCATTGGTCTTGCAAGGGTGGGGGGCCGAAAGTCAATCACCCAATCTAATCCCCTCTTTGTCCGCAGGGAAAACTTAACCATACGTAGTCTATTACTCCTCAATCAAACACTTTGTTTATGCGTTTACATGGGTCAACGACAGAGTTCATCACCCAGAATCCTTAGACTAGAGTGCAAAACCTAGTCAAACCCAGTGAGTTAATAATGCTTTAGCAGACGATCTCTCCCTCCATTTTAATGATACCATTTTTTTTCACATTTATTAGAATTCATAATAGCATGGTAGAATACTCCAATTTTAATCTTTTACATTTAGATCAATCTTCATATATGTTGAGCACATTGGTAAACGATACGTAACACCAATTCTCCTTAACCTTCCAGTGTCCCTTTCAAACCCATACAATTCATCTACCGTAGGCTCTTCTCTCATAAAACGTGGGCGAGGGTCCCTTGTTGTCACTAATATCATGTGTCCTGTGTGAGAAGAATACTTATCTTTTATTGATAGGCGCCAGATATAAATTTTGCTATCCACGGGCGTGCACATTAACAACAATAGAGTACTCGTTCCGTCATGGCATTAGGCTGGAAACACCAAGAGGCATTGACCTAGATTCATCCAGCAGACAATCTTTTCGTGAACTGTCAAAGGGCTACAGCTGCATATTTTTAATCTATTTCCAGTAATTCGTACCCTGTCAACCCGTATCAATCCAACAACAGTCCACTCCAATACACTCTCAACGGAGCCAATATGGTAAAGTATCACCTATACATCCTTCAGAATCTCGACTAGTCTGACTTTTTTCACATGTCAACCTACTCAGCAATGTTTGTCATTTTATGTCCTGACCCGTTTAGAAATCACCCCCAACAAAACCTCTGACAATATTTGTTAAAAGTGCATTAATTTTAAAACCGATCATGAACTCCAACTTTATGATACTAACTTCAAATCATACCAAGACAGGAATGCCTTGTCCTAGTGCCTTATGATACCAACGCAACTCCGTACCGCAACAACACAGGAACATGTTATACTATCTTCATCCACACAAACATCCAACTATCGCCAGAATATTTAAATTTCTGGTCCATAAACAAAAGTCATGTACCTGAATTTTAAAAAACCAACAACAGGTCATTTTGAATAAACACCTAACAACCATGCTGCATCTGAACATCAATTCTTTACTCTACCTGAAAGGGAAAGTGCTCAGATCAATATTTCCCTACGTTAAAATTCATATTCACTTCGACCGCCATAACATAATACCTGCTATAAAGATCAAGCAACAACAAATATAATCATCCTTCAAATTATCTGACATGTAAGGACGTCACGTCACGTCAGGTACATTACAGTCCAACTGCACAAACATGATCATCTGGTCAGACTCATGACGTTCGCACGGGCCTCCTGAACCAAACCTCAAATGCGTTAGGAACCCTTATAAAAATAATCACCATTTTAGTAAACGTAGCGCAGTCACCTGCGTTAGACATCCCTGTGTCACAGACAAGCCGATGCTCGTCACCAATCAGCAACTTCCTTCCAGAAAGCAACCATTTAGCCCATCTCAACGTTAAATCGGCTGTTCAGGATCCTTTCGCTTAGGTCTTTCTAGGGATGTTTTCCTACATCCCTCTAACAACGTCTCAAGGGAAACAGTTGTTTTTCATTCAACGTGAATAGCCAACCAGGTTTGAGAATGTTACAAAACACATGAATGAACAAATCATATACAGTGCCGCAAAACGAATCAGACCTCTCTGAAATCTATAGATGGTTCATAGCAACCATCAACGAACATTCAGTCTACCATATAGGTTGAGTTTTAATTCATGGATCCTTCATTTATTATTGCTCCACTCACCAACAGCTCAATATCCGCTTACCCCTCCGAACATTCTAAACAATCTCAACAACAAAAACGTCGGACAAACACTCACTCTACTCTTTTGAAATCGTGCCTCCTCCAAGTTCAAACTCTTATCTTTTTGGAACAGGCCATCGCGTCTATTACAATCAAATCAGTTTACCAATTTTTTGCGTTGATATTAAATTCCTCAAATTTCCTTACATCACAACACTCTCACACACTTTGTTCTCTCTCGCCTAGCAGTCGTACAATATTTCAATCTGGTCTTGTACTCAATCACTTCATACATCACTTCTGCTATCCATTCGAAATATATTTTCCACACCCTCACGCATGATTTCTGGTTACTATTGTATTCCATGTGAAAGAAACGTACCCCATTGTAGCGATAACAACACACAACAACAAGTCATGATCTACATTGACTCTGGTCACCTGTTAGTTCTCATCATCCAACTTATACAAGGAGGGGTACAACGCCTTCCTCAAGAACTCACCACACTTTTTTATACCATCCGGGTTTTTTTTTTTTTTTTAAACAAAAATATTTACATATGGTTTAATTTTTTTATTTTTTTTTTATTTGTATATATTTTTAATTGAAATATTTATAATTGAGCATTGAAAAAGGTTTAAAAAAGTTTATCAAAAAAATAAAAAAAAAACAAAAAAAAAAAAAAAAAAAATTGTAAACAAAAAAAATTAAAATTAAAGAAAAAAAAACTTAAAAATTAAAAAAAAAATGTAAAACAAAAAAAACAAATAAAAAAAAAAATTATTAAAAAAAAAAAATTAGTGTTCCTTTTTGAAAAATTGATTTATTTTTTAAAAAAAAAAAAAAAAAATCAAAAAAAAACAATAAAAATTATTAACCAAAAAAAAAACTTTAGCGGCTTCCTAAAAATTTAAAAACAAAAAGTTAGTAAAAAAATTAATAATAAATTATACTGAAAATATGGATTTTTTTAAAAAAATAACAAAATTAAAACCCCAATAAGTGTTTCGGGTTTTACAACAAAAAAAATATTGCAACATAGGGTCATCTAGATATTGTTTAAACGATAATCAACTTGTCAATATAAAAAATCAAAAAAAATATCTAATTTGGATACAAAATAAATGTCCTTCAAGAAAAATAGATACGAAAATAATCCCCCCCCAATTTTTACTTCTATTTTTTTTTGTACATTAAAAAAAAAAACAAATAAAAAACAAATAGTAACTAGGATTTAAAAAAGGATTTTACGTAAGTATTAACGGTGCAACAAATAATAATACCTAATATACTGTGGAATATTAAGCTTTACAAAACCAAAAATAAACGTTGTCAACACTTCAGTAAACAATAATTAAAAAAGTTTACAAAAAAAATCCAAAAAAAATATGGTATTTAACAAAATAAAAATTTTCCTAAAAATAAAACAGATTTATCAAAAATCCCTCAAAAAAAGTAAAATAAAAATATAAAATTTATTTAAATAATCAATAATAAAAGGGTTTTAAAAATAATCCGGTTACATAATCTATACTTACCCCCCCCCACAAAAAATGGAAAAATAATTAACAATATTTTATTATTATATCACTTTTAATACAATTAGAAAATGATTTTACTTACCCCCAAAACTTTAAATACCCCCCCCCCCAACTACTTCCCCCCTCCCATTCCTTAAAATATTTGAAAAAAAACAAATTAATTTTAAATAAAATTTTTAATATTAGAAAAGAAAAAACATTTTTTCATCAGCCAATATAAAAAATACAACAACTACTTCAAAAACTAATAAAAAACCAAAATACAATAAACCTTTTTTTTACTTCCCAATCTTTAAATTTAAAAAATAACATTTTTTACACCCCCAACAAAAACGCCACCCCTCCCCCCCTCCCCCCCCCAATATTAATATAAACTGAATATTTAACCCCTTAACAAAAATTTTTATAACCCCCCCCCCCCCCAAATTACCCCCCCCATAATCTAATTTTTTTTAACCCCCTTCCCAAATCCCAACCCCCCCCCCCCTTAAGCCCCCCGCCCCTTTTCCCCAAACCCAAAAACCCCACCATTCAAACCTTGGCCCAAAAAATGATACCCCCCCCGTCAAAATTTTTCCTAAAACCCCCCAAAACCACATATAAAAAAAAAATATTGCCCCGTAAAGAAAAACAACCCCCCCCCCCACCCCCCACCATAAAAAAAAAAAAATTAAACTATCAATAAAAAAACTTTTAAAACCAACTTTTTCTTTTTTTTATTTACATAAAACACACCTTAAAACATTTACACTACACCCAAATGTTAAAAATCTTGGACCGTCTCCAAATTTCAAATCATTTAATACAATACTCTCAATAACCCAAAAAAAAAATTTTTATTAAAAGCACATGTTTATAACCACCCCGACTTAGCCTGGGTATGGAAAACGTTCCAACAGCCAAAAATGTAACTATATTAAATATACATTCATACCCCACTACAAATATTAAACCCCCCCCAAAATACCACTATTAAAACCCTAAAAAAGAAATAAACAACCCCCCCCCTCCCTTTTAAAAAAAAAAAAACGAAAACCCTAAACCCCAAGCTCCCAAACCACAAATCCCCCCCCCCCCCCCCCTAAGATCAACATACCCCCCACACAACCTCCTCCC
>JAMPIV010006746.1:0-72831 GCA_024509875.1 Oreohelix idahoensis
CGTTTATTTCTAGGGGATAAGTAAAATGAACATTCACTGAAACCACAAAATGGAAGAAGTGAATAAATCCTCAGGTACAGTTTTAAAATAGTTTTAATAAATTACACTAATATTCTATTTCTACTAGATTGGAAAAGAGTATACACATATATATAAAATTATTCACACAATTACTATTATTGTCTGTTTATACTTCAAGATCTTAAATAATAAATTTACTGAAATCACTGTTATTAGTCCTTTGAATTTAAGGATAACTGTCATCAGTTGACTGAGTTTATGTATGGTTACTTATTGTTTTCAACTATTGGCTGTTTCACATGTATAGGTGGTCAGTGTCAAACAGGACACTTATCTTTCCAACTTGATACTGCTGAAACTGTCCTTTGCTGATATCAGACTTGGTAGGCCCAACAGTAGGGATGCCAATGACCAGTTGAAGTTCACTCTTTGGGGTCCTGCACTTTTGTGGGATTGCCTCGGGTAAACTGCACCGGCTTCTGACACTGGACAGTCTGGTTTGAGTTATTTCATGGAACCTGTAACATATCAGCCTTGGCTAGTATCTGGCTAGACTTGTAGCTGACTAGCACAGATGTCAGACCAGTCAGTCATCAGATGTCACCGTTATACAATCATAGTAAGTAAGGACATCATTTCAGTGATATAGCATTAATATTAACATTTTCAAATAAAACTGACTATAAACAAGTGCTCAAACAGGTTGTCAAAGTTATACACATAAGTAACATCAGTTCAATGATATAGACTTTAATATTAACATATCAGTACAAAACATCATTCTGGTCCGCTTCCAAATCCCTTTATACAGTCATAGCTGAAGCTTCTAACAATTTATTTCCCTAAGACAATCTCTGGTCATGGGACTGCCTTTATCTTCGTAAGCGATAATGCATTTAATATCGACGAGATACAGCATTAAATATAATAAATATTTTCTATTTGGCTGTGGGGCTAGTTTTGATACGTTTTTGTACAAGCAACCATCTTCCACTAAGCACATGAATAAATCATATTAAAATAATAATACGTTATATCAATGAATATTATACAGGCATATTTTGTGAATTCTAAATGAACCTGTAATACAAAATAAAAGAAATTATTATACAGGATAGCTATCGTAAATTCGCTTACCCTCAGACTCCCGACACTTAGACTGAAATTTTCTGGCGATCCGCTCACACTTCAGATGGATTTAGAGTCGTGGCGTTATCTGCCCTCAGTCTTGTCTCAACCTCTTGCGTTGTGTATCTCTCTCAGTTTACCGATCCGCTTTAAATACCTATAGCGCGGACGTATCGGAGAGTACCGACGTCACAGCTTAAACCTAACCTGAAAAAATCCTTCCCGAACCGTGATTTCAGCCGATCTGTGCGTCGACTGAAATTTTGCCTTTCTCATACTCAGCATATATAATATCCATATTGTTCCATCTTATCTAGTTTTATACAGCTGATAAAACTCTATCTTCCTATCCATGTAAATTCCCAAACTGTTATTTGATGATTTTAATATTTCCAACAGAAGTGGGTTTACCAGCTGTTAGCGTAACTGTGGGCAGCCGAAATACGCATATATCTCCGTAAATGAGAACTTCCTACCGTTCCATCTTATATGCAGTTATACACCATCCTTCCCTGTACTGAAATGTAAAATCCTTTTCATACGGATTCCCTTCGTTATTATTTATTGTTGGCGATTCCCTCTGTCCGATACACGTTTCGCTTATACGCCGCCATTTTGAAAGCGGTCGTTCGATCGTAGATGGGTTTATAAATCTAACTGATCCCGTTTGCAATGACTTGAAACCAATTTTGCGACAATAAGAAAAGAGTAAAACAAAATGTCCATACATTCTGTAGCATAGAACAAACGTGGATGGCTAGTGTTAATCAACAATTCGTCATATCTTTCCTAAAAAGACAAGCATGGGAAACAAAGAGCCAAGGATCCAGACCCCGAGGACGACCAAGAGTCCGCTGGGAGGACAACATTAGACAATCTTTGAAGGACCGAGGACTAGAATGGAACCAGGCCAGGAGGAAGACAGCCGATAGGATAGTCTGGCGCTCTCTCTTCCAAACCTCTACACCTCACGGTAGAAGGGGAACGACTAAGTAAGTAAGTTTCCTAAAAAAAATAATTTATATATAAACGATTCGACAAATAACTGATTAATGATAACTGACTATCTGCAATATCATTTATTTTTTTTGCAAAAGAATATATGAAAAATTTATGTTTTGTCTTTTTATTGCATTTGACAACAAAAATACAAGTGGATCCCTAAAAAGTCTTTTTTTCTATCTTTGTTCATTGATTTTAAACCGCAAATGAATATTAATTTGACCGTCATCCTTCACCACCCGGCACCCGCTCCTTCCTGTGACGAAATGTCCGTCCCTGTCCTTTTGTGTGATCTCTCACACCTCCAGCCCTACGACAATATCCTTTCTTCTCCTTCATTTTTCTCTCCGATCGCTTTTATTTGGCATTTCATTTTTCCCTTTCATACATTTGACTCTTTATGCTGGACAAAGCATGGGAAAAGTCTCTAACACGCCACTCCCTGATGGCAGTATTTGCTACGGGAGTAATTCTTATCTTATTGTGTCGCATTCACGCTTCACGAAGACGTGTTAAGTTACGCCAGGTTATTAGACGGTCAGCGACAATATTTTATCGCACTTTTCTTCTTTCTTTCTTCCTTGTCCTGTCCTGTCTTTTCTTTTCTTTTTTCTTTTCTTTTTTTCTTTTCTTTTCTTTTTTCGTTTCTTTTTTTTCTTCTCTTTTTTCTTTTCTTTTCTTCTTTCTTTTCTTGATTTTTCAGCTAAGTAGCAGATATTTGATTTTATCACATCACCCTGTAAGTGATAAATATCACATTTTCAAGGAGCTGCTGATATGATTCATCACATTTGCTAGGCGCTACCCAGATTTGTTGGTCATAGGCGCGGCAGATTAACACGTTCATCGGCCAGCGCTATCAGCTTAATCACCGATAAGACAAAGAGTTTGCGTACTCATACGACAGATAACAAGATTACTGTCTGTGTGACACATGGGGGCAGACAAGTGTGATATAATCGCTTCCGGTCACTTGGTTAAAAGTAATCATGGAGTCATTACATTTTAGACAATATGAGTCTACAAATGTGTTTGTGATAGTGTATGCAAGGCACCAGATGTCCATATATGGTAATACGTGACCTTTGCAGGCACGCACCTATTTTCACTGGGACTGTTTTGAAATATCACACCCTATTTGCATGATTTGAAATGATTGGATCTTTTTGATTAGATTCATTCGCTTTGGAAAATGGGAATATAGCCTGACCATTTCGCAGTTTTATTTCACTGTGAATTTCACGCTCGCCAAGACAACATCAGACCTCACCAGAGTGAAGACTAGATTCATAATTCCCTTTTGTTAACCGGACCTTTTATTGGAGAACCAGATAAGACTTAAACAAAAAGCACAGGAAATCTCTACATTTTATATGGAACACCGGGACTATGAAACTGAAGAAAGACACGGAGTCAGAGGGAATTGATTGTAAAATTAAAGACATCCCAGAGACGTGTAAGAGGCCTAACCCAGTGTCTTAACTTATTCATCCGAGCAAAAAGACTGTAGCCAAGATTGGCTTATTGGTGGTACCAGCAGAAAGTACTATCTCTGGAACCAAGTGAAAGTAAAAGTGGACTGACGTTGTGCGAGGCGCCATCACAAGAGGGTCTTATAGACAGACGCAGACCCAGCTTGGTCGTTACTCTTTGACGTTCTGGGAATGTGCGGCGCCTGAACTTTGACCAGACGAGTGACAGCAGTGTACAGAAAACCTACCCATCAGGAGGAGGATTAGAATCATCACGGGCAGCTAAGTTAACCTATATGCTGCCACTTGAACTTCTTATAAAAAACCATTCAAGTGATGAAAGCCTTTTCATAAATATTCAAATTATTTTCCAACTGTTGCAACCTAAAGTGATTATTAAATTTTGTTATTTGTAATGTTACAAATTTAACTTCGATTTAATCATTTTAAAGTTAGTGCATGTTTGTCTCAGTCAAAGTTACTAAACACACACTCTAAACAGAGCTATATATTATAATAATAACTCCACTGATTAACTCAGCGGTGGGGGCTTTACGAGCTAGAATAAACCGCTGCTTAAATTCTTCATAAAAGTATCGGCAGATTACAGAATTAACGTGCTTAGCGACAGCCAGCATTGTTTTCGCTTTTCTGAATATCTTGTGAAGACTCCCATGTGATAGAAGCTTTACTACTCTTCTATCTACACTTCTGCCCAGAGTAATCTTGTGGAAAGATAGACTCCATTGAAGCCTATAATAGATACTCTTGAGTTTTGGCCACTGCTGGACCACTACTGCAAAGCAAGGGAGGCAATACCGTCACACTTCCCAATATAAGCAACAACCCATATTCGTAGCTCATTATGTTCCTTACTTCATTTCCCTTACTTTAATGGAGTTACTTCCATCGTATTATGCATTTTAAATTATGATATAAAGTTGTGTCAGTTCCGGTCAAAACTTAAAAGACTCACAAGTACAACAAACGGGAGCGGTATGCAACGTTTCAGCTCTCTACGATGAGTGAAACATAAATTTTGAATTTCAAAGATTTGTAACGCAACAAATAAATAAACTGCACGTGAACGTAAAAAAAAAGTGGTTAAAAAAATAAGTATAGCCAGGCAGGCCTTAGGATATAGTCCAACGATGAAAGAGTAGTGTGGGGCATCGAACTGCGCCCTTCCTGAGTAATTAGAATACTGGTACCAAACCCATTGCATGCACAGAAAAATGAGGCCAAGATATGAAAACTTGAGGAAGACTGCATACAACATGAGGGATACATCCCGTATATACTAAACGTCTGAAACTGAAACGCCTAAACAAACGATGAAAAAATACCGCCATCTTCTGGTAAATAAGGAAAAGGCGAGCATTACACAATGAAAATTAAATTGAACACCTATTAAAATAGTGCCCAAGGCTTTTCAATTTTTTGTTTTCATGTTGCATTGACCATAAGTCATAAAAAGTTTGATTATGAAGATCAAATTAACCTGAAATAAAATTTAGTAAAAGTGTGGAGAATAACAGTTTTTTTGACTGCCCATTCTTTGTTGTTACTCTGGGAGCATGAAAATTAGCCAAAAAAAAATTAAAAATCTAAAAAAAAAAAACAGAACAGAACATATGCGTGGTACCAAAGCATGTAATACTCGTACAAGGCGATTAAGAATGGTTGGCGAAGGGGTCGACTGCGCTAATTCTGTAGAAACATATCTAGTGACAAATTCTTCCAACATACCTTGAACACCCCTGAGATAAAGGAATTGACCATTCCTATACTTCATTTTTTCGTCAACATTTTCCTTTTGCACAAACAGTAGTCCCTCCAGGATAAGGGACCTTGTGCATTTTACATGCATAAGCTCGGAGTAAGCCTCAAACCCAATCGGATTAATTAATTCAGCAAAGCAGTTTGCGAGAGGAATATATTCACAAGTTGTTTTCCCCTGTGTTATGTGGTCCCTACCAAAATTGTGCCTAGTGATGTTGTGTCCTTTCACAAATCTTGTAATTGTATTGTGTACGTCTTGTTATTTGCTGTTTTTTTTTTCTTTGACTTGATATTTTGTTGTTCTTCCCTGAGATTGATTTTTATTATTCATATTCATCAATAAATATACCAGCTTAAACGACTGTTCAGATGTTACACCTCCTTGACTATCCAGTCTCACCTGAAATAATAACCTTTTATTGTCTCTTAGGAGAGGCCGAAAGTATCGGGTGATTTCTTAAGAAATATTGGTGTGGACCAGCAATGAAAGATAAATACAATTCAACTTTCTGGCTGTCTTAAGACACTCTACATCCTAATCTGTTGTGACCTAATTTCCTACTTACTATTCTAGCAGTACACACGAATTCTTCTAAACTCAATCAATCTCTTATTTCCACACTACAATAAACAGGGCGAACAGAGTGGATTGGGGAATCGGATAGTGCCAGAGGGCCCACAGCAGTAAGGTGGCCAACTCTCCTTCTAGCCTCCAACTATGTGGGTTGGTGGTTTGGGGCCAATGAGCATTACTGCCCGGGACCATGATCACCGTCTGTCCGCCCCTGCATATAAATTAGCGTTTAAAATCAGAGTTGAGAAACCACGTAAGAAAAGCTATACTGTATATTTAAGAAGTTTAGTGGAAACACCTTCTTAAAATCACCAGACCTACATGTCCCTTTCATATTTGGGGGCAGCTCCCTATTATAACCGATTTGGCTGAACGGGTTGCGCCTCGCCCAAAACGAGGCAAAATTTTATTTTCAAGAAAAAACCACAAGATAAACAGTTTAGAATCGCGTGGAATAGAATACCCAACATCATTATAATCGGAACCTCTTCTACCCCGGTAAAACGAAGTATAGAGGTGACCCAAAGAGCACAATGCTCCTGAGCAAAACATGTAATCAAAATGTTTGACAAACAGCGTGATTAGCCCATTGTGTCCGGACTTGCCCTCAAGTGTACTCCTTAATCGCTATGAAACTATAGATCCTTCCTGGTTAAAATACCAGCCAACACTGACAGAGCCTCTTATATACCTTAAGGTGTCGAGGATGTCCTGTCCTCTTCTGCCCGAAAGACAGCGAATTTATAGAGGAACACTGAAGACCCGAAAGTCTGAGAAAAAAGCCAGAGGCAATGAGCAAAATCTGAAACGGACACAGCAATGTCTGGTTTCCTCAATACCGGGAGGGCCCAAAATGGGTGCACCACACACAGTCGATCAAGACAGAAGTTCGCCTAGAACTAGGAATAGAATACATTACTTACTTACTTAGTCGTTCCCCTTCTACCGTGAGGTGTAGAGGTTGGAATAGAATACCACAAACATTTGTTTTAATGGATAGAATAAATAACAGTTACTTACGCGATGAAGTTGTGGGCACGGCTGAATCTGAAAATTTAAAGAAACAATTCAACAAATAAATAGAAAACCATACACTAGACTTTTCGTTTATGGTGTAAGGACACTATAACATTTGTGCATAATGTAGGGGAAGTATAAGTAGTTAAATTGACAGGCTAATGTAACAAGTAAAACTTTTAGAAGAGAAAAAACTAAATGTGCTATAATGTAACATATCAATATTTTACTTTTACATAATATAATTTAACCGCAAATAATGTTGTGACAAATAAGAGAAGACTCTAGGCAGAAATATGTCTCCGACTATATAAGGAAAAGACGATGGTCATATATCGGTCATGTCCTACGAATGCAAAAAACAACAGAATACCACTACAGGCGCTCACTTGGGTTCCTGAGGGTAAGAGGAAAAAAGGAAGACCAAAAGAAACACTCAGAAGAACAATAATAAGAGAAGGAAGAACGTTGGCCTAAATAATGTGCAAAGAGCTAAGAGGGAGTGGCGTCACAACGAACAACCTGGAGAGCACTGGTTTCTGCCTTATGCGCCGTGTTTGGCGCTTAAAGAATTTTATTATTATATTAATGTTGTGACACAGGGAAAAATTTCAAAATATTTATTTTACTTCACAAGTATGTAAGAAGGTAAAATGTTTAAAAATATATGCGTGAAAAAGCGTTATACATTTTAAAAGAAATCTCCAATGTCTATTATGTAAATAAGTTGATCTACCTTGTACTATAACCCTTTTAAATCCCCATTTGCAATTGTTCTGTGATTCATTATCATATCCACAATGAACTATCAATCATAACTGCTCTCATTGGCACCTTGTTTATCATCCTTGTCTCTTTAGTGTTTACCTCTATGCAAATGTAAAACATTTTTTTTTGTAAGTAATATCGATGTTGTATAAAAATCAGACCCTAATAAACGTTAAAAAAAAAAAAAAAAAAAAAAAAGATTTCATTGTCACATCAATCATTTAGTTCATTGATATTAATCTTCGTAACGATACATTGGATTTGTTAATAACTTCTTCTTCTTCTTCTTCCGTCCTTAGCCAAAGACCGACCAAGCAATCAGAGGCCATCACGCCTTGTGGCGTCTTAAGGGCAACAGCAGATTGATTTTCTCTGTTGTAGTTTCCCATCACGCCAATTGCGTCTTTAGGGCAACAACAAATAGATTCATCTGCCGTTGTTTCCGTAATCGGTGTGACAAGCCAACGGGTGATCAGCCCATTGGCTGTTAATAACAATGTTATCTAAAATTTTGGGATTCGAAAAGTGTTTTATGCATTGTCAAGGATACTCTAACTATGGAAAGCCAGGATTTCATTACTACTGTGGACTTAGGGATGGATGTCCTAGAAGGAGGAAACCTTCATCGGACAGGGACTTTACTTCTGTTGTATCGGGACCTCAAGCTGCGGCGAAGGCGGTCACTCTCCTTTTTATCAAGTGTATTAGTTGGTGCCCGGGCGGGCTACCGACAAACTGGTTAGCTTCGTTTTTTGTACCGGTTCGAAAAACCTAGTTCGCTGGTACTTCAACTTTAACTACGGAAGACCCCCACGCGAAGCATTATGATAAGCTGCATGCAAAACCCTACAAATGGCCAACCCCGAACTGACTATCACAGTAGAAAACTTAGAAAAGGAAAGATCCAAACTAACTCTCCACCGGCTTCCACCAACAATAAAAAAAAAAGAAGCCGTGGACGCCATTGCGGCTAAAATAACGGGCGATCCAGAGGTGGTGTAAGCTTTCAAGATCCGAAATGCGCCTGACAAATGGGGGTCTACTCTGTAGAGCCACGATAGAGATTCCACATTATTTAGAGCTCCGAATAACAGGAGCACAAAAACAAAGTCCTGGTTACAGTACAAGGGCGGAAAACGGCGTGTCCTCATTGCGGTTAAGACATATCACTGGGCCAACAAATGCAATGAAAAGCCAGCCAGAGAAGCAATCGCTCCACCAAAAAAGAAATAAATAAATAAAATCAGCTCTGGCGTTGGCGTAGCTGGCGAGTCCTTTTTAGAGCTTTATGCTAGCAGATTGATAATGTTGGCCCTTTTCAGGACTTATTATCTATCAACGCTGATCGGGTTAGCAGTCAACAGAGTTGACTTTTTTTGGAATGGTAAATGCGCTCTGATATAACCACATATAGTTTTGAAAGGAACGCGCCTCGCCAGAAGAAGGCAAAAACTGAACCCAAAAAAAAAAAAAAAAAAAAAGAAATCGCTCCACACTGACAAGATATCCGACAGACAGCACACCAGAAGCACCGTCCGTAACATCTAGGCCCGTACAGCCCCAAACTGCAGATGACGGTTTTCAAGTGGTAACAAACTGGAACAATAGGAAACGACGATTTTCGGCCCCAGACAGCCCAAACAACACTACAACACCAAAAGCTACCACTGAGGCACCAGGAAAACAAAACCACTGGTGAAACTACCACCAACATATTCATCAATAACGAGGCAAAGACCAACATCCCAAACTGAAGGAAACATTTTAAATACTGCCACAGCTTCAGACATGCACACTAACACACGAGGAAATGAACAGCAACAATACGGCACCAGAAGACGAAAGTTCACTTCAGACACCCCCCACACTGATCATCGACTTGAAGGAGCATGACAGATTCTGGGAAAACGAGCAAAATAGACATTAGGACCATTACTTATTAATTATCTAACGATTTAGTTACACTTTTATAAAATTTATTCAGTATTACACGGTAAAAAAATGGTAGATGAACTTTTGATAACAATGGACAACAGCCAAAATGTATCCGAGACAAAAGTAGCCATTTTTAACTAATTTGGGTATGCTGATCACGAAAATGAACACAATCGCGAATTAGCTCTAGTGTTCAAGATCCGAGAGGTCAATATAAATTATCCTCAACACATTCACAGACTTTAGCAAAGGTAGCGGAGCAAAATTAAATGTTCAAAAATAAACAGTAATGGGCATAGGTAAATGGAAGAACAGAGCGAACTTTCCTTTTGGGCTAACACCAACAAACAACATCAAACTCTGTTGCATAACCTTTCCCTCATACCTAAACCTCATACACAGACACACGGAAGAACCTAAAATCCAAAATACGAGACATGCTGCACATATACAAATAAAAATCCACAACGATTTTCGGACGAAGTTTAATTTTAAATACATACATTTTCCCTAAGTTACTTTATATTGCCACAGTTTTCGACCCCTCAAAACAGACTATCACAGATTTAAACAAACACAGCAGAACACTCGTCTTTGGTCGCACGATATACAGCATTAAACACAAGACACTTATACAAGAAAAGAAACACGGAGGAATTGCCCTTCAAGACATAGAAACAAAGATCCAGGCAGCAGAATTAAACACATAGGCCGCATCATCAAACACCCAGAACGACACACACTCGCTCATTACTACATAAGATTCAGACTTTCCAACAGAGACCACTGAACAATGCAATTCCCCCATCACTTCGGCCATATGCCCTCATTTTATAAGACATGCATACAAGCCATTCAAGGACATGATAAATTAATTTACAGGAAACCAATGCAAAATTAAAACATTTAGTTAAACTCCAAGAACCACCATTACACCTAAGAATTAAAAGAGGACAGAAATATGCCATAACAAATTACACCGAAACCTTTACTAACTTGCACAACCCACAAATCACGGCTAAAGCAAAAGAGGTCACTTTCAGACCAATACAACATGACATCCACAACAGAACGAGAAGCCTACAGATCCAACCAAATAACAAAATATCAGCTATGTAAGAAAAGCATCTAAGAAACAGAAGACCATTAGTTTTTTTAATGCAGTACACTCACACCTACAATGAAACTACTGCAGAAAATCATCGATTACAAACAAAACAAAAATCAGAAATCTACAAAGCAATCATGTTAAACACAATACTAAAAACAGCAAATAGCACACACACAAAGATTTTGATAATCATGTTAGAATTTAGAAAACAGATTTGGAGTTTTAGACATTTTGCCAAGTTCAATTATCGTATTTTCAATGCTGGTTTATTTCTGCGTATTTTTCGCCAGAAAGTTTTATCAATCGCCCCTGAGATGGTACCTCTTCCTTAACGAGGCAGCCATGATTCGTAAAACTACCCTTTCTTCCCCCACTGTCCCTCGCCCCTCTCACTACTATCTCATTCTCTGTATATTCTAACATTTTGTAAGTCCGCTTTTATTCTTCTATGCCCCCTTCCCTATCCAGTCCCTACATCCTCTCAAGCTCTTAAGCTCAACCTTTTAAACCACTACAGAGTTTAGTCAAGGAGGTCATGTTGACCACAGTTCTAGACGTCGTTAAAGTGTCAAGATCTGCTACTGTCTACTGATCCCTGAGTGTGTGTTCGTGGGAAGTCTTTGACGCTGATTTTGTACTGCTAATACCTTTAAATTCAGGTGGAAAATCGCACAGCATTGCCTAACTTGCCATTTTAATAATGAATGCATATGTCACATGTTGGCTGGTTTATTATTATGCTAATTAAAGTAGACCTTTGGTAGAAATATGTGTGTAGGAGTGTATATGACTTTTATCTGTATTTCAATTTGACCTTGTATTTTAATAATGCACATGATGTTTGTATTATTATGTAAAAAGCAATTATATGTTCAGATGTATATAAAAAAAAGGCACATAGTGCTGATAAAGGTCACCCCCCACCCCCATTGCTAATTACGAGGAACTCCATGGCCTTTGTCTAATTTTTTTTCCTAACTTTCCCACCCCGTTCTTTAACACACATCACCCCCCCCCCCACACACACACACACACACACAACGCTAAAAGTGAGGTACTCCATCACCCAATATTTTTATATTAAGTACACGTGTGAGAGTGTGTACATGTACAACTTTTCATCCTCTTGTTTGTCATGTCCGCAGAGAGAAATTATTATTATGTTGTTTTTTTATTTATCTATTTTTGTTAATGCATATGTACATGTGTAGTTTTTCTCTGCAGAAGTAAACTTGTGCATACGAACATATTACTTGTATTCTCTTGTCATTTTTGGTTTGATTGATGTTAAATAAATAATATAAGGATGCACGAAAGAAGGTGTATAAATGTGTGGGTATGCTGTATACAAAATACAAATGTATATATATATATATATATATATATATAATATACATATATATATATATATATATATATATATATATATATATATATATATATATATATATATATATATATATATATATATACATTCATAACCCTCCACTCCCAAAGGAGCACAGGCCTTCAACAAATACATGCCAAGTCCTCCTGTCACGTGCCATCATCTCAAGTTCTTTTCACGTTCTCCTCATCATTTTCACCTCTGTTTCCAACTCTCTTCTCCATGTGCTTCTTGGTCTACCTCTGCCTCTCTTGCCCTGGGGATTCCAGAACAAGGACTGCCTTGTAATGCTATCAACAGCTGTCCTCAGTGTGTGTCCTATCCATCGCCATCGTCTTCTTCTCATCTCTTGTTCCACTGGCACTTGTCTAGTTCTTGTCATCAGTTCCACGTTGGTAACCTTGTCATACCATTTTAATCCCTCTATTCTACGCAAGCACCCATATATGAAAGTCTGTAGCTTTTTGGTTGTTGTCTTTGTTGTTCTCCATGTCTCTGAGCCATACAATAGGACTGACTTCACATTTGAGTTAAGATTTTTATTTTCGTATTGGATCCTATTTCTCTTGATCTCCATATATTTCCCAATGCAATGAAAGCTCCTCTTGCTTTTTGTATTCTTATTTTAATACCACTGTCTGTCCCTCCAACTTTGTCTATATATTGCTGCCAAGATATGTGTACGATTCTACATCTTGTATTGTTGCTTCTTCAAGTTCAACCCTGTTTTCATTACCTGCATTTATTCTCATTATCTTTGTCTTTTCCCTGTGTATTTTCAGACCCAATTGCTGTGACCTCTCATCGAGTGTTTTCAATTTGTCCTGCATCTGATTAGGGTTATGGGACAGAAGAGCCAAGTCATCAGCAAAATCCAGATCATCCAACTGCTTAGTCAGAGTCCACTGGATTCCATTTCTGTTGTGTGTTGTCGATGATCTCATAACCCAATCTATTGCCAGCAAGAAAAGAAATGGAGACAAGAGGCATCCCTGTCGCACTCCTGTTCTTATCCCAAACGGTTCTGTAAGCTGTCCTTCATGAAGAACTCTGCATGTCATGTCTTCATATAGTAAGCGGTAGAATGAGGAATATTCTTACGTATTAAAGAAAATATTACTTAAAATAGTTGGTTGTCATCGAAATATAATATGTGTTATACGTCCAAGAAAGTCATTAATGCTTCCAACATAAAATATGCACAAATAAAAGAAACAGTCTAGAAAAACACAAAGCACAACATAAGGCGCAAAACGACCCAATTAATTAAAAAAAAATTTCAGTAACAAGTTTTTACGTCCTTAATAACTAAACATATGAAAAATTCAACTTTGTCCTTGTATTGTGACAATTTTCTTTGCGTGACAACGTACTTCTTTAACATCTTCTACCAGTGACTTGAGTGGGTTCCACGTGTAGCAGCAAGCATTTTGAAATTGTATTGCCTCCTTAGCAATCAACCTTCTTGCAACCGTGTGTCAATAGTGAAGACGATTGGTCTCATTTTTTCACTAGATTTAACTTGCGAAAAGACTCTTTCGGCACATGCTGAAGAGTGTAAGGTAAAAAACTGGTTACATATCCCGTTACATCCTCATTGAGGCATAATGGGGATGTTTTGTTAGGCCTATATTTTCTTGACCATGTATGGAAGTGCTAAAAGTGTAACACATAAAAATCACACAGATGACATGATTTGACTAGCTGGTTGCCAGTTTTTAACTTGCTTCAGTCAACTCATAAATGTTGGTGGTTTTAAGTCAAGTAAATGGCTTAAAGATTCTCTGGCAAAGCAAAGTGAACACCGCTGATCTTTAAGTTGATCTAAGTAATGTTCTTCAAATATTGAAGGAAAGTGCACAGCAAGTATATGATTGATGGTCTGACTTTTCCTGTAGTTTGCAGCCCATAGCATAATATTTGGGATCCAGAAGTTGAAGCCTAGCACGAACACTGTATTTTGACAAAGCAGACAAAGGAAATCTATCGTGTATTTAAAACACACAATGCTTTTGAAATGTGACAATGTCAAATCTAAACTGATGTTCCTTATCTCCAAAGAGTTGTCTGAGTAACTGTGCTGCGCATCTTCCACCAGCATCTACAGAAACGAGACTCTAGTGTAACATTAAATCAGAGTGTCAATTGTAGATATTGGTTCTCAACTAATAAATCTAACGAACAAGGCCAGTATTAACCTATATTCGTCTGCAATGCTTCCAAATATTTCATGGAGTCGAGAATTCTGAGACTGTATGACGGTATTGCCTCCTCTGCTTTGCAGTAGTGGTCCAACAGTGGCCAAAATTTCAAGAGTATCTAATATGGGCTTCCAAGGTTTCACAAGATTACTCTTGGCAAAGATGTAGATAGAAGGGTGATGACACTTCTACTACAAAGGGAGTCTTCACAAGATATTCAGAATAAGCGAGAACAATACAGCTTTGGCTGAGTATGTTTAACTCTGTAATTCTGCCGACGCTTTTTGTGAAGGATTTAAGCACTTATTACTTTCAGCTCATTTAAGCCCCCTGTAGTAAAATCTGCGAGAATAATCCCTCATTTCAGTAAGATTTTAGTCATAAAATGATAATAAATAAACCCGCCCTATTGTGTCTGACGGTGGTCCTCTCACACGCCAGCATAGCGCTGAATTTTGTGCAGTGCTACAGCCTATAGAAACGATCCCACGGTAAAAATCTAACACGCGTTTTTTTAGTTTTCGGTTTCGAAACCGTACTACTAATATTTAACATTTTGCCAGATCTGCTGCATACATTCTGCAGCCTAGCCTTATAATTTAACGACTTGTTAGAAATGTAACGCCAAACTGCTGTCTAAAGTAACGTAAGCTGCCAACAGTAACGCAAAATTTGGTAGTCTTTTGGACTTGTTCTAAGTAGCAATAACGAGACGACTGTAATACATTAACGCAAAATGCTACCATCGCCTTGCCAAAATCCGCTTCGTTCTGCCCGCGAGACAACTAGTATATACACGCTGTGGCAAAGCTAACGGATATACACACACAGACAGTTTAAATTCTCGCCGCGTAGTGTAGTTGTGACGTCACAAAAACATGGTGGTGTGTTCGAAAAGTTAAAGAGTGGGACAGAAGGAGGGGGAAAAGATGGTAGACTTATGTAAAAAGTTATAATTAACGACTGTCAGTGATAAAACTGAAAATCTAAACGCACATGAATATAGTCATAAAAATTATATATTCGTGTTGCTTAGTGTATTCTGAGCACAAATATGTTTTAATATTAATGGTAGTCAAATTATTAGCCAAGTTATTGAGAAAATACTATTTGACTGGAAACGCGTAGACGAACGGACTGTTGTCCTTGCTCGTTAACTGTAACGCTATTGGGAACGATAGTTTGAAAGGAGGCAGAGGAGTAATTCGAATCTGATTGGAGGGTATAGGAGGGTAGACAGAGAGTATTGGTTGGGCAGAAAAGATAAAATCTATATTTAGAAAAATCACTCCTAGAAGTGTGAAGTAGTGTTTTTCTTTTAAAATTTTTGAAAATTGAAATGCTAGACCCTCGCTGTGACAGGGCCGGTCTAGGCATATTGGCAAAAAGCGTTTACAGCTCAGCGCCAGTTGAAAAGAAATATGTTAGAAGCAAGCTGCGTTGTCCTCAGCAGTACCAAGTGTGTTATTAACCATTGGCAGTCTGGACAGAAGGCAAAGCTGAACTTAAAGTACTATTTATGCTAAAGCCAGTCAACGTACGTTTGTGATATTTCTTTGAATTGTGAGGTTTTTGTTCTGGTACAATGTGGGTACCAGAACCCTGGTGGCGTTGTTGCAGTGTACTAAAGTAACCTATTGTTTGGACCCTGAGGTCTAGTTACTGCACCAGGAACCTTGTCAGCGTGGTCATACCAGAGAGCCTGTGAAAATGACAGCAACAGCTATTATCTAGATAAGTGCCATACATGTCGGCACTCAGTTTATCCACTATAATACAATATTTCTGTATAGAAATAACATAAAATAAATTGTTGGCAAGAGACTTTCAAGATAATTTTAAAAGAGAGAGAGGGAATGATGACAGTACCCCACCCATACTATTAATTACCAGTGTCATTAACTTAGTGAACCTAGATACACATATTTTGATTGTCTTATTATAAATTGAATGGAGAGAAGATCCATGGTAGTATTTAAAGTGTTATAAATACATTCATAATATCAATTTTGGTTGTTGGACCTGATGCAGAAAATTCTGATCAGGCCAAATAAATTCTAAATAACCATTTTACCAAACTTTTAACACAGACTTCTATAAGATATATTTCTTAGAGTGTCAGTGTGTTTGTGGTTGTAGTCTTGACTCAGTCATATATATATATATATATATATATATATATATATATATATATATATATATATATATATATATATATATATATATATATATATATATATATATATATGTGTGTGTGTGTGTGTTTGTTTTTACATGTGTTTGTAGTACTTGTACTTACAATACATCATACACTCATAACCCTAGACATATAGACGTAGCTAACATACACATTAGTCAAGAATAAGTCTGATTGAGGTCGTAAGGTGGTAGCAGAAAGGTGTTCTGATAAATCAACCCAACATTTAGTATAATCAGGGACCTTCACAGCTGACCTCAGTCAGTACATTAGGAATAACATCTTATAACATCAAATCCACCACACCCCCACCCCTGATTTACTCAGTGGAATTCTATTATTCTAGTATAGTTCTGTTTAGAGTTGCGTAGTCATTTGACTGAGACAAACATGCAGTAAATTTAAATGATTAAATCGAAGTTAAATTTGTAACATTACAAATAACAAAATTTTATAATCGCATTAGGTTTTAACAGTTGGAAAATAATTTGAAAAGTTATGGATCGAGAAAATTATCATCACAGTCTTTAGAGAATGTGAGATGTTACAAGAAGTTCAAGTGGCAGCATATATTTGAACTTAGCTGCCAATGACGGTTCAGCTCCTTCTTATGGGTTGGTTATGATCGTCTCTGATCAAGGTTGTCGGGGGTAGCTCGTTTCCCAGAAATGTCAAGGAGAGTCTACCATGTGGGTTCTTCGTCTTAAAGCTTAGGCCACGGTTCCCTTCTTTTTCCAGAGATGGTACTTTCTGCTAGTACCACCAATAACTATGGTAAAAGAATAGATCGAAACGCTCTTCTGAGTATGGCGTTTTCCTATCTTCCCATACCACCATCCCAATAAAGTCAGACTTTACCCTCGATGAGAATTAAATTTAATCCCTCGGGATAAAACTTCCTTTACATTTAAATAAAATAGCTTTAGCTTTACATGGCATTTAAATGAAAAGTTAATAATACAGATAGAGTCTGTTTATACGAGGGACGGTCAAAAAGTAATGCCTCGTAATTTTCAATTTCATTCTATAGGCAAGAAAACAGATAAAATTCACATTGAATGTAGCCCCAAGTCTGAACTTCAAAAATGTATTTCTCAATGTAGTCTCCGTTATTTGTTACAGTTTTTGTCTATCTTCTCACAAGGGCATGTATCCCCGCACGGTAAATATTTGTGTCCTTTTTCCTAAACCACTGGCGTACGGCGCGTTTAGGGGTCTCGGTGTCCTCAAAGTCATGTCCGTGAAGATCCTCTTTCAGTGGTCCAAACAGATGGAAGTCAGAAGGTGATAAATCGGGACTGTAAGGGGGATGTGGCAATAATGTCCAGCCAAATTCTGCAATCGCATCAATGGTGCGTTTAGTGGTGTGTGGCGTGGCAACAGTAGTGCAGTTCTTTGATCTTTTAATGGGTAAAGTCGCCGAAGACAACCTCTAAGCTTCTTCAAAGTTTCAATGTAACGGTCTGCATTCACCGTGTTTCACTGTTCCAAGAAGTCGAGAAGAATCACACCCTTCTCATCCCAAAACACGGAGGCCATAACTTTCCCTACAGATGGTGAACTTTTAAACTTCTTTCTTGTCGGCGATGTTGTCTGTCTGTCAACATTCTGGGTACCCACCGTGCACAAACTTTTGAATAACCCAGGTCTTTAATGATGTTCTGGACACTGCCTTTACAACATGGAAGAAAGTTCATCCAGTGTTACCCGACAGTCACCACGAATGATGCCATCAACTCGATGAATGTGGTGTGGAGTCACTGCGGTAGACGGACGGCCAGTCCGCTTTGCGTCAGCCATTGAGGATTGACCTACTTCAGCTTCGTCCCAACGATGTACCCAACGTCCGACAGTGCTAACATCACTGTTGAATCTCCATAAACATTCTTCAAACGTTCGTGGATGCGAATTGGGGTCTCGCCTTGAGCATTGAGGAATTCTATGACATAACGTTGTTTTAACCGAACGTCTTTGGCAGCCATTTTTAAACTGTTACAGTGGTGCCACCTGTTATTGAAACAGGTTAGTAATGCTATACAGTGCAGAAGAGTGTTTGAAGAATCCTGCTAAGTTTACAAATTGCATACCGATGCAGAAATCGAGGATTCCTCAGCAAGAGAGAGGTTGGTAAGAAAACGAAGATGGCTGTATACCGCTCCACCTATGTCCCAGTCTTGACATATGGATGCGAGTCATGGGCAATGACTACAACCCACAAAAGCCAGATCCAAACTTCAGAAATGAGATATCTGAGGAAGGTGGTTGAAGTAACAAGAAGAGACATGGTACGCAACCAGACGATACGTCAAGGCCTTAAATCCCACCCCCTGCAGACCCAAGTAGAACAGTACCAACTAAGATGGTTTGGCCATGTCTGCAGAATGGGAGAAGACCGGCTACCACGACAAGCATGGGAAACAAAGAGCCAAGGATCCAGACCCACAGGACGACCCAGAGTCCGCTGGGAGGACAACATTAGACAATCTTTGAAGGACCGAGGACTAGAATGGAACCAGGCCAGGAGGAAGACAGCCGATAGGATGGTCTGGCGCTCTCTCTTCCAAACCTCTACACCTCACGGTAGAAGGGGAACGACTAAGTAAGTAAGTATACCGATGCAGTATTTACATACATAAAAAAATAGGAGGCATTACTTTTTTACCTTCCCTCGTATATACATCTCCACTGATGTGTTCACAATATAAATTGAATATGTTTTCATTTTTGTTTTACACTGATTGAAAAGTTTCAAACATCCATTACTTTAAAATGAATATTTTCACATAGACATTTACACTGGTTTAAAGCTTGAAAACGTACATTAATTTTAAAGTGACTATGTTTATAGGGACATTTACACTGCTTTGAAAATGTAAGTATTACAGTATGCTTAGAATGTACATCATTTCTTTCATCTTTCCCTCCCTGCTCCATAGGGAACCTGGAACTACTTTATGCTTTTAGTTCTCTTTACGAAACTATCAATAAAGCAATCACTAGCCCGTGCAGTGGTAGTTCATGAATCATCAATCTATTCGCTGAGGTTGCCAGCCTCAAATGGCTTTGACATCCACAAGCGAGTTTCACAAATTAAATTCACATGGTAACATATACTTATATATATATATATATATATATATATATATATATATATATATATATATATATATATATATATATATATATATATATATATATATATATATATATATATATATATATATATATATATATATTATATATATATATATATATATATATATATATATATATATATATAATTATATATATGTTAGTTCACATGTTAGTAATAAAATATGAAATGTAAATCACAACTTACGCCAATCCTGACTCACAGACTTTTTGCTCAGATGAATAAAAGAGACTTGAATATGTCTGGGGTGTCGTTAATTCAATAAATTCCCTCTCTGACTTCGTGGGTGGTCCTTCAGTTTCCTCAGTCCCGGTTTCCTTATTTAAAGTGTAAGAGATTTCCTGGGCTATATTGTAAGCCCTGATAAATACGCCAATAAAAGGTATCCGGTATTTTAAGAAGGAATTCTGAATTCTAATTCTGCACTTTAGCAGTCTGGTGTCTTGGCGAGCGATTTCTCAAGTGAAATAGCTTGAGTAAATGATCAGATTATATTCCCTGCCTTCCCACGCTTTCTTTTGTTTTGAGCTATCAAAAAACTCCAATCATATTCAAACAGGCGGGTTATGGGGCAATTTCAAAATATTCCGACATCGGATAATTTTGAACGTAAGGCAGAGGTCAACTCTCCCATATATGGTAATAAGATGTTCGATGCCCTTGTGTACAAACTTACAAACACACCGGTAGCCGCATTTGATCATGTGTTCGAGATGTATCAATCTTACTTTTATCTAAAGTAATCTTGTCATCCATGGCTTATCGGTGATTAAGCCGATAGCGCTGGCCAATGTACGTGTTAATCTGCCGCGCCTATAGCCAACAAATCTGGGCAGCGCCAAGCAAATGTGATTATTATCACCTACAGGGAGTATCGAAGGATTTGATAAAATCAAATATCTGCTACTTAGCAGAAAAATAACGAAGAAAGAAAGAAAAAAGGGCGACAATTGAGAGCAAATAGTAAAAATCAGTACCACAAATGTACCGATACTACTGGAGTGAAACAAAGATCGATAGGGGCCGCCCCGTTTTGTCACAGACTGAAATTCCATATTCATTGCGTCAGTTTTAACCAGAAAATAGCCGAGGGACAGCAGCATGTGCGTGGTACTTTCTGTGATTATTGTATTGAAAATTTGAAAGTGAAGTGTTCTTACTGCGGGAAATTTGATTTCTTGTGGTATGGTAATTTATACATACCACTGGACCAATAGAATTACATAATTTTAGAATTTTCTTTTCACAATTATCTATTAGATTAGCCAATGGACTGCTTTTACATGCAGTCGACTTGCCTCGTTGTGAATATGGACTTCCGGAAGTAGGATACCGATAGTTCCCAAATGAAAAACAAAGTTTAATTAAACATTTTTTTATTTTGGGGGCGCAGTAAAAAAACATTGATTTTCAAACAATAAAATCTTGACTGTTTACGAAAAAAAATGCCTAGATCTAGATGGAAAAACTCTGATGCCATGATATAGAATGAAAGCCGACACAAAGGGCAGAATGATAGGCTAGCCTGCGCGATCAATTCTCAACAATGTTAAAATGAGGTTCGTTTGTTTGGTCTTTCTCTTGTTTATCTGTAGATCTGTTTTTCCTTACAGCCCTTTTCTCCTTCTTCTTCTTCCATCTTGTCTTGTCTTTTTGTTCCTTTTTTGTCTTTTTCTTCTGTCTCTTTCTCTCTCACATTTTTGTGTGTGTGTTCCTTATATTTGTCTGCCTTCATTGTCTCGTTCATCTTCTTCTTCTTCTTCTTCTTCGATCCTTAACCACCGACCGTCAAAGCAGTCAGTGGCCATCACGCCTAGTGGCGTCTTGTAGGGCAACAACAAATTGATTCCACTTTGCACGGTCGGTGGCCATCCTTCGTACAGTGCCCCAACTCTGGTTCACTCTTTGCATCTCAGCCTCCACAGTCCTCCGCCAAGTTGTTTTTGGTCGGCCTCTCTTTCGCTTTCCTTCAGGGGTCCAAAGCATAGCTGTTCTTGTGATGGCATCGGGGTCTCTTCTGAGGACATGACCAACCCAGCTCCAGCGTCTGCCTGCTATGATGGTATGCATGTCCTCTTGCTTGCTTGTTCATGAAAGGTGTAAATCAAACATGGGAAGACTTTGAACCGATTGCATAAGACAAAATGGCTTGGCATTGTTTTAGTGAAGGCCTGTGCTCCTCAGTGTGTTATAGGTTGATGATAATAATGATGGTTGAGTCACTAGGCTATAAAGGGGAATCGGTCCGAAGCGTCTGAAATAGAAGTACAATACTTATTTGCGAGGCAGTTAGGTACCATATACAGGTAGCCCTCGATTTGCGCCGGGGATACGTTCCTGGACGAACTAGAGCAATTAAAATCAGCGTAAATTGACGAAGATGGCTGTATACCGCTCCACCTATGTTCCAATCTTGACATATGGATGTGAGTCATGGGCAATGACTACAACCCACAAAAGTCAGCTCGAAATCTCAGAAATGAGGTATCTGAGGAAAGTGGTTGAAGTAATAAGAAGAGATATGGTCCGCAACCAGACGATACGGCAAGGCCTCAAAACCCAGCCACTGCAGACCCTGCAGAACAGTCCCAACAACGATGGCTTGGCCATGTCTGCAGAATAGAAGAATATCGGCTTCCGCGACAAGTATGAGAAACTAAGAGCCAGGATTCAGACCTCTAGGACGACCCAGAGTCCACTGGAAAGACAAAATTAAACAATCTCTGAAGGGCTAAGGACTAGCTTGGAATCAGACCAGAAGGAAGACAGACGATTGGATAATATGATGTTCCCTCCTCCAAACCTCTACACCTCAAGGTAGAAGTAAGACTATAGTCCGTTCGAAAATTCGTGCCCACAGAAAGCGTCAATTTTCTCCAGAACTGTTTGTTGTATGGACATGAATTTTTGCATGCAGTCTTAGATTTTCAATGCAGTTAAGATTTTGCGATCATTACATCCACAGCTGTCGCGAAATTTGCAAAACGGCGATTTTCTTTGATCTTCTTGGAACATTTGCCTAAATCTGCCCGTAACATTAATTCTTACAGTAAATCACAACATTTGTGCGACAAGACGGTTCAAAGGCGTGTCCTAAATGTGTGATTGGTTTTTGACGTGATTTTGATACGAGGAATGATGTTCTGATAATGAACCATAATAGCAGTAAATCATCAGGAAGCTATGACAAATCGTTACTGTTTATGTGTTATTATAGATTGGCATATCAAATTAGTTTATCGCAAACGAAGGAATGCGATCGACGTGCCTCATTCCGAATCGGACGACTCCAATAAGTTCACAACAGTTATTGGTTGGATAAACTGCAAGCCATCTCGCTGCCAGTAATCTTCTTCTTCCTGTAGCACGTGTTCTTCACATTTAACCCAGTACTCTGTGTCTATTCGTGGACAACTAGGTGTATCAGATGATACCAGGATAGTGCCAGATAAGAGACTGGTCTTATAAGAAATACCCCCTTCTCTGAAAAGAGCAAGGGTGTATAGACATCAAAGTGGCGTCAAGCTATGTAAGTTCTCAGAGAAGATGATGATGATGTACTCTGAGTCCCTAACTGCTACCTCTTAAGATCCCACAAAGATTAAAGAGTTATTGTTATTTGGCAAATTGTCTAGGGTAATTTATTTAATTTAACAGGTATTGATTTTAAACAGAACTTTAACTTTAATAAACTTACTAACGCAAGACTGTGTGAAAGTTTTATATACAATTTAATTGTCCTGAACCTCAATCTTTTCAGGTCAGGAATACTCAAAAGCAATACAATGATATTCACACATGAAAATTTAATATATTGGAAAAACTGTTCCATGTTTGTAGAGTGTTCACTGGAATAACTACACATACAGTTTCTGTTCATATGAGTGATAACGTCTGCTATTACTATGCTGTAGGTTCTCTTTATTACTTTGCTGGTCTTATCGATTCATCATAAAAAGGGTTGTAATTCTAGTTTGATTACTCTTGGGTGAATGACTTGGATAAACTGACACTGGCCATTTTAAAGGACTTATCTTCGAATGTTGCTGCTGATATTCATATATGCACAAGTCAGGACCACAAACTTAGTAGCTCCTGACTGAGAAGATGGGGTCTTGTTCCAGTTGTACGAGGACCTCTCAACTCCCACACTTCCTCTCAATTGAATACAGCCACGAGGTAATTTCGTGATATAACCTGGAATAAAAGGACAACCACATTCCATGTAGAAGTCTACCTTAATTCACTCACCCACAAACAACATCAAGTTTTACCCTTTGTCAGATATTGTGGTAACAAGTTGCACAAGACCTAAAATCTCTTTGCCTACAGTCCGTTCAAGTTGATAATTCCTTCTCTGTATTAATTCCCTGTTAGTGTCCATAGTCCATGCTTGGCTTCGTACGATAATCAGGTTAAGTACAAAACAGCATGTGACCTATTGATTACTTCATTCTAAGTTCTCCTGTACGTTTATCACATGATCTTTGAACAGTGTGTCCCTCCAGAAGAAATACCAATTTAAATCGCTACTAACACTTACTGTCGTAATTTGTTACCATATTTGCAAACACTATACACATTTTTTTCATTTCGAACAAGCCTGCAAATACTACACACATTCCTACTTAGGTCAGTGTGACACAACACATCCCGCCGGCAGTTTCACTTTCGAATTAATATGGAACACATAGATTGGTTACTCACAAGTTAATAATCAATAAAATAAGCAAATAAATATATCTTTCTTACCCTCAGGTAAATATATTCATGCACACTCAAGCTGAACGGGCCTTCTAAGGGATCTTAGAACTGCTTTCAGAACAGAAGGCGAAGACTTGATCTTTCTATCTTTCCAATGCTGTCAGCTCGGTGTAAATTTTTGAATCTAATGGCCCCAATAGTACCACCTTGTTTCTATTTATAGAACTACATCCAGCCAATCGGAGGAAAAGTCAAAAAGTTAATTTTTGAGACTTGTGCCTTATGCGGTTCTGAGCGTGTTTGTATAATCTGACTAATTGTAAATATTATATATTATAGTTATTAGCGGACCGATTTTAATTATCAAAAGTGATAATTAAACGGCCCATTGTTCTCTATCGTTCTATATGGTTTTCCTTTTGTTATTTCTTTGCATTTCAATCTGGGTAATTTTTTAGTAATTAAATTTGGCATTACCCTGATGTGAAAATATAACTAAAATAAAATTTTCTACTACCATAAAATTTTATCATGCGTGAATATTTATGCTTATGTGTTAAGCAATATCAGCGCTATAATTTGAGACATTTCCTTATGTTTAATTATCTTTAGTTGTTAAGAAATAAAATATATTCGTTCGGTCAAAAACACAAAATAGGCATTGTTACCACGTTAAAAGGTTTCTTTATCCTTACCAAAAAAAAAAAAAAAAAGCATTATGATTGGTTGTTAAATTTGTACTATGCTCTTAGATAAATTTTGGTGGGCGGTAAATTTGACTGGGTTCTTAGACTGCTTCAAATACTATAGTTAGTTTTAGATTCAAATATTATGCTAGTTTTTGAGCAGGGAATTTGAGTGTGGTGTCATACAGATTCAAAATTTTTACATCAGCGAAGATATTTTCATTCACAAGCCACCTCCTGATTTCGTCTTTCGTGCTTGCCAAAGTGGGAGACTTATCCTCCTGCGCTAGAACATTATAATAGGACGCATTATCCATTACCAGGCAAGACGGCCTATCTAGAGTCGGGAGGAGTGTATTCACTATCCAATCTCGAAAAATTTGCCCATTCATTTCACTGTGGTAGTCCCTACCATCTACAGACTTTGATTGAAAAATAAGCTCTGCATCACGGACAAGCCCATTCTGTCTGCTGCCAGCATGTGCTAATATAATGCGTTGACCTTTGCTGCTGGGAATTTTCCTTCTATGGTCTCCGTCAACAGATTGCCATTCTTTCTCGTTCGTATGATGAGTATTAACCCAAGATTCGTCCAAATACACTATATCATAGCCGTCTTGCCTTCTCTCACGAATCTGCCTAAGGTATTTGCTTCGAGCTGCAACCAGATGTGGTTTTTAACATAAAAAAATTCCTTCCACCAGACGTTTTTCTAAAAGTGAAGCCGACACTTCTGACAAGTTGCCAAAGAGTTGTTTTTGAGACGTTAATATCGCATTCTGCTTGCAGCCGACATTTCAGCATGCGGAGAGTAACAAGTTGATTGGCATTAAACAATTAAAAAATCAAACGTCTAATGACATCCTTGTCAAAATCATCAATTTTTTTTCTTCCTTCCTTGTTTAACCGCAGCCTCTGTACAATCACCGTCCTGTTGTATCCAACGTCGAAAAGATATTCTATCCACACCCAGGGCCTTTCGTGTTCTCCTACCTGGTTCTTGGATGTCGTGGTATAAACAACCCATCTTAGCCTCTCTGCGAAAATGCCTGTACAATATAACAGTTACCCTCTGCAAAGTGATAAATTTGCATTTCAGATTCATTGCGCTTTTCATAATTATGCAGTTTAGTTTATTAATATATTATACGCTGGTGTCGTTTTGTTTCGTTGCAGCCAACTCATTGCAATTAGCATACGCCGCTGAAATAATTTCTCGCGACTGTTACAATAGGTGCGCACACGTGCGGACATGTAGTCACTACACTAATTCAAACAAAAAATATTGAATAGCATATTTCATCGCTTGTGCTGTGCTGTAACAAAAATTATGTGCGCAATTTTTGAACGTATCTTGTAACTTTCCTGTAAAACTAATAAAAATTAACCCAGACAACGGTAAGAGTTTTTTTTATATAACTTAAAGAAGAAAATTCGAACATGACATGAGTTTTGTAAGGGCAAAAAAGATATTAATAACTGCATTGATATCAGTAGGACACGTAGCAAATTTCAATAACATCCGTCAAGGGGTTGCAAAGTTACAACGTTCAATGTATGGGCACGAATTTCCGAACGAACAATAAATAAAGAGGTAAGTAAGTAAACTGAAAACATTTTATAACATTAGTCAAAGGGAAGCCGATGACTTTAATTTACGGCACCCAAAACTTGACAAGCAATATAGTGATATTATATTTAAAGGTCTGAAATAAAGTAAAGTGAGTAACGTACAAAAGCAATTAATTAAATTAACTTAAGTAGATTAAATAAAAATATATTTTGTACATTTACAACGTGCAGTGGCGTAATGCAGCGGTTCTAGCTCTCTGTCGTAAGACAGTCTATTCCTCTCTCCATCTTTGTCTTCCTTCCCTTCCCCTCTTCCTCTCGTCTTTATTCTCAGTAATTTTCATGTTCCACTGCGGTCTTTTCGGCGCTGTAGTCAGCGGGTCTCTTTCTCAGACATCACGGCGCTTACTAATGGTCACTGAGGAAATATCCCAAATGCATTAACCCCAGGTTATAACACATGGCCGGACGATATACCTTTATTAAGAGTATAAAGGCATCTTAAAGTCTAGAAGTCTAAATCATTTCATTGTATGCTATTGGATGGACCTGACAGAAAACGCCCCAGTGTCAAATTTGACTATAAAGGCAAGTGTCCTGAGTGACCATTAATTACAGCGCGGTGAGGCTGATTGCCGGTTAAGATTGCATCACTAATAGATCACATGTCGGGGAGAGAATTTACGTGTGATTACGTCGGAACACCCACCCCTCACAATTCAGTGACGTGAGCAATGGCGAAAACCAAAGAACGATCTAGAACATGTGAAAAGACATCCATAAAAGCTAGAAGCTTAGATCCAAACGCCACTTACACGCACAACTTGTGGGCTGAGTGCATCTACATGGCGAGGAAGTCCAGATTACAAACTCTTTGGTGTTAACCAAGCGGTATAATACGATTTCACTCTGTTCAGATTCGTATAGACTTCGCAATATATATATATATATATATATATATATATATATATATATATATATATATATATATATATATATATATATATATATATATATATATAGAATATTCATTGGTGTAAATGTATGTAATTCTTGATATGACCTGCACAGCGGCTATGTGAAGGACTGTTGCTTGTATAAAAACGTATCATAACTAGCCCCACAGCCAAAACGCTGCCTTTTCTTTCCCTTCCTCAGGAGCACAGCTGAGTGCATATTTACAGCAGGTAAACCGGAGTGTGCCACTGCCAAGTTCGGTCTCAAAACCAACATGGTTGTGCTACAGAATGCGCTCTGACCGCTTGGCTTGTCGGTCACTCACTTTATTTAAATGTGTAATATAAATGTATTATATTTTATTGCTATTCATCATTGTGTGAAGGAACGGACTATCATTGTAGAACACAATTCTTGGGAAAAGAGATTGGCTAGATTAATTAACTCCTGAAGTCACATAGGTGTAAGTTTACCTATCATGTCTAGACTATGAGATGAAGTCAGAGGAATTACGTTGATATGCCGGATGCATGACTGTGTGATAGTGAAGTATGCATATCATATATAACAGGGAAAGTTTGCCTGTAATCTCTAGATTATATGACTTTATAGTCATATTCTTATTGAATGAAAGAGGATAATTCTGATATGCCTGGTGTATGCGGTTTGAATGTGAATGATAGATGTTCCCATATGACAGGAAAACTCATGAAGCCACATTTGTGTCTTCAGACTTTTACGTTTCTGAGCGGACAACATTCGCAGTTGCAGAATTCAGTGTCCGGCGACTGGCGGAAACAGACCGATCAGCAGAACCTAAAGCTAGAGATCTCGTCAACTCCTAAACATAAAGGAACACATATTAACGTTCGCACGTGTAACGTCATATCGCTACTGGATGACAGCTCCTAACAACCTGCGACAGGGCTGACAATACATGATTACAGCTAAGTCCAAAAAGCATAAGGATTATTTTTCCTCCAGATATATCAGAAATCCCTCCAGATATATCAGAAATCGTACTCAGAATTTCAAACAGAACTTTCATCGACATAATAACAGAACTCTATTTAAAGTGCCTTCCAGATTATCAAAAGTGGACTTTACAATCCATAACGTTAGGCAACTCTCATGATAGTCACACCAGTGCTAATGATGATTAGCAGGATATACTAGGACTTTTTAGTCATACAGTGTTTATGACCATATTATTTTTGCTTACATTTGTATTTTTACTTTGTGTCGTATATGTGGTTTAGGGATTAAATATCTGTACATAAGTTATATCATCTACCAAGTGGTCGAGTGAGTTTCTTATATGTACTGTCTCTTTAATCCATATATATGTCATTTCCTCAGTATGAGAGGATAGGGACTTAATAATAATTATAATATTCAGTAAGAATAATAGGGGATATTTGTCGCAAGGAAACAGAATCCATTCTCAAGTGCCCTTCTGAAACATTATCTCTTTGTGAGAATATTCGCCTTCCTATTCACCCTTCACTTGTATAGGAATCTAACCTTTAACGAGCCAATTAACAGATTCAATATATCTTTCTTACATTTCTTAATTTACATCTATCTTACCCAACTGTGATGTGACAATTAATGTCCAGTTCGGGATAACGGCGCGACATTCACTTACGAAGTCCTTGGTTGAGCATCGTCATTTTGTTGTTGTTGTTGTTTCGTGTTTGAAGAAAGGATGCAGTGGTGACTTTCTTTCTGGCAAAATTCATAGGATGGGCTCATGGCTGCCATATGGCTTCTCTTCGTTGTAGCACTCAGCTGTCAGTCGTGGTCGATTTTTGAAGATGTCATCGGTGAGTTTCTCCATGTCTAAAAGAATGCGCTACAGATCTCTATTTCTCTTGTGGGAAGCACTTCATCCTCTGTTTCGTCCTCCACTTTTTGTTGGCTTAGGTGATCAGCCAATTTTTATAAGTCTTCACTTGAAAGAGGTTCTATTCAACAAGCTAAAGATAGGAACTACCTACCAGTGTAACTGTGGCACTGATAAAAATGACTGATGAACATCTGCCTCAAAGTTGCCCAACAAATGCGGAACAGAGAAAGCGCATATGGCGGACACCAGTACCATTCGTGGAAAAGCTCTACGGAGATTCAAAAGCCTCAAACTGACTACTGCTTTCTTTTAAAACATTCATGTAGACGTCTGAGAGTGTACGAAGAAGAACAAGAAAGAGGTTCTCTATGACTTTCCAGCATCCCTGTCTGCATTTCAACATCATATGTAACTTCGTCCAAGCCCACCTCTTGTGCCAGTCTTCTAATGTCTTTAATTTAATATTTAAAATAAATAAATAAATTTATAATACTATTTCATGTTAATGTAATAAGACGTTATTAAATATATATGTTTTACTTTGTTCGATTTTTTTATTTTTTAACTTCGGGTTTCAAAATCGACGTTATGTTGAATCAGAGCAAACTGGACAGGCGCAAATCGAGGGTTATCTGTACATGTAATTAACAGAGTGACCTACCAACAAAGTCAACAAAGGTATAACAATTAGACATACCATTTTTTATAGACTTGGGCTCCTTAGAAGGAATTTTATTGATAAACTCGTACGTTGCTGCGAAACCTGAAATGAAACAATTTTAAAACTTAGGCACACAACTCTCTTATCTGTAACGTATATTTACAACGCGGGAGTATGCATTTAAAAACGTGATTTTATTTACTAGTATGTGAAGTGAATTGTCTTATCTGTACTGCTGCGTTTTCGTCTTCATTGTGAGCTCTCATACAACTACATCTATTTCTGTCATAAAGTTGGCGGTCTGTTACAGGTTTCTCTCGTCGCTCTATATAATCACATCTATTTCTCTCATAAAGTTGGTGGTCTGTCTCAGAATTTTCTAATATAACCACATCTATTTCTCTCATAAATTTGGTGGTCTGCCACATAATTCTCTCATATAACCACATCTATTTCTCTCATAAAGTTAGTGGTCTGTCACATAATTCTCTCATATAACCACAACTATTTCTCTCATAAAGTTCGCGGTCTGTCTTAGGCCACCTCCATCGCTAAATAGCCCCTCCGGCGAAAGCAATGCTGTCTTTCTTCTCTTTCTGCGGAGTCAATACCCGTGGAGCACTTATTTCCACTTCCTGTCCGATCTCCCCATAGGAACAAATACTGCCCTATTTCCAAGTCTCTGAATATCTCTATGCAACTGCTTGACACCGTGAATGTGTTACTATTGTCTAACGCGATTCAAAATGTTGTGTTCACCACTTGTTTCTAATTCCTATATAAAAGCATGAAGTTTTTTTGCGTGTTTCGCGTTTCCACTTCGCCAAATTGTAAAAGTAATAAAAAGACCAGTTAACATTGCTATTTTCAAATTGAAAGCCCGAGTGGTTACAGCGATTGTTCCTCCAAGCGAAGGGATCGGGTTCGAAACCAGGTCGCGTCACATTTCAGCTGTGAAAAAGGGTATTTGACTGTGTTCTTGAGTTCGGGAAGGCAAAGACAAACAGGAAGGGATCTGATCACCCCACCTCGTAAACTTGGACCTAGTATGACTAGTATGAGCTAGTATGTGGTACAGAGAAAGTGCATATGGCCGACGCCAGCTCCTTTCGTGGAAAAGCTTTACGGGGATTCAAATAGCCTCAAACTGACTACTGCTTTCTTTGAGAACATTCAAGTGGACGTCTGAGAGTGTACGAAGAAGAAGAAGAAGTATGGGTGATAATAAAAAGTAGGACATGACCGATATATGACCATCGTCTTTTCCTTATATAGTCGGAGACATATTTCTGCCTAGAGTCTTCTCTTATTTGTCGATTAGTCTTGAATTCTTTCCAACTGATGTTCATGAGTTTTCTAAGACATTTGTTCTCGAATGTATTCAGCTTGTTCTCCAATGATTTTGTTATTTTCCAACTCTCACAGCCGTATGTTAACACTGAGATAACATTTGAATTAAACAGACGAAGCTTGGTATGTATATTCAATGATCGTAATTTCCAAATGTTAGATAATCTATTGAAGGCGCTAGCTGCCAAAGCAATTCTAGTATGGATTTCTCTTGTTGTGTCACCATCCTGAGTCATTTTTACTGCCTAAATAATTGAAACTTTCAACTTTCTGTAGTTTTTCCCCGTTCAAGATGATATCGAAGGTCTCGTTAGAAAAGTTCATAGCTTTAGTTTTAGAGGCATTTATTTGGAGACCAATTTTAACCGAGAGATGACACAAATTATTTATTGCTTCTTGGGATTGTCTTGGTGTTGAACTTAAGAATGCTACATCATCTGCGAAATCCAGGTCCCCCAGGAATTTTCCATTTGTCCATTTTATACCCAATTGTTCATTGTGGGTATAGTTTCTCATAACCCAATCAATAGCTATTCCAAAAAGTAGTGGTGACATAATACAGCCTTGTTTCACCCCTGTTTCTACTGTAAACCATTCTGTATTCCCTTTATTTGTTCTAACACAACATCTTGCATTGTCATATAGCGCTTTGATTATATTCACATATTTTGTTGGAAAACCATAGATTGTAAGTATCTTCCACAATGATGGGCGGTGTAGACTATCAAAGGCTTTTTGAAAATCGACGAAGGTGATAATAAGTGGCGATTGCCTTTCCACTGATTCTTCTATAATTGTTCTTAGTGTGAATATTTGATCAATACATGATCGTTTCGGCCTGAAACCCGCTTGTTCTTCTCTGATCTTTTCGTCAGCATGCAATTTAAGTCTCTCCATACTTCATTTGTAATATCTAAAATTCTCAAGAGGTTGTTGTCATTAACTGCTTTAATCATTTCCCCTGAAATTTCGTCAACTCCAGCAGCTTTAAAATTTTTTAATCTTTTAACGGCTTGTTTGATCTCGTCCAGCGTGAATTCATCGCAAGTTATTGGCAAAGTGGTTGTGGATGTTTCATTATTAAAATCAGGTGTTACAGTTGGTGGTGGTCTGTTTAGCACCTCCATGAAGTGCTCAGCCCATCTCTTCATTTGTTCTTTTTCTGTTGGTATTGAATTCCCTAATTTACCTTTAACAGGTGTTTCCATAGCAGTAGGCTGGTGACATAGTTGTTTTGTAATTTGATAAAGGCACCTACTATTACCAGTTCTTGCAGCATTTTCAGCTTCTACGGCCAGTTCATTGATGAAATGTCTTTTATCTCTTCGAGTTTTTGTCTTCACTTCTTTATTTAACAAGTTATAAGTTAGTTTGCAAGATTCAACTGCATTATGTGTACTTGCCGCTAGTAGTTTAAGTTTTGCTGTTTTCCTTTCTTGTATTTTATCCCAAGTATCTTCTCTCATCCATTTTTTCTTTTTATGTACTAGGTATCCGGTGGTCGCTACAGCTGCTTCTGTCATTGCTGTTCTCAGTTGTTCCCATTTAGTATCGATTGTCTTGGTGGTGATATCGTTGTCAATTTTGCCTAAAGCATCGAAATAGTTGTTCATTTTGACATTATATTCCTTCTTTATATCATTTGATTGCAGTCTGTGTACATCTATTCTTCTATTTTTATTCGGTTGGTATAACTTCTTCAGTTTAATTCTCATTTTAGCTATGCAGAGGTTATGATCGCTTCCGATCTCTGCACCTCTGTATGCTCTGACGTCTTGAACTGATGAGCGAAATTTAGCGCTTATGCAGAAGTGATCTATCTGGTTCTTAGTTCTGCCATCAGGTGAATTCCATGTTATCTTGTGGATATTCTTATGTGGAAAGATGGTGTCTGCCACAACGAGGTTTGATATTTCACAAAGTTCTAGAAGTCTTTCGCCATTTTGATTCATACAGCCTATGCCATGAGTACCGAGATATCTTTGTACTCCATCGTTGTTGTCACCTACTTTGACGTTAAAATCACCCATGACTGCTATTATGTCATGCTTGGGTATTGTGTTGATGGTACTTAGAAGTGCTTCATAGAAGTCATCTTTTGTGGTATCAAGAGCGTCGTTAGTTGGTGCATAACATTGTACAATTGAGAGCTTGAAAAATCGTGTCTGAAATCTAGCTAATATTAGCCTCTCATTGATAGGTACCCAGCTGATAAGCGATGCTGCTGCTTTCTGTGTCATTAGGATGGCTACTCCCTCTGTGTGACGATTATCATTACTACCAGAGTATATAATTTGCTTTTTTTCTTCTGAAATATATTTTATGCCCTTCCCCGTCCATCTACACTCGCTGACACCCAATAAGTCCAACTTATAATTATCCATTTCTTTAATTACTTCTTCCAACGAATTTCACCTCCATCTTGGAAGGGTAGATAACTTGGAAGGGTGATGTCTGTAACATTTCACTCACTTTCGGCAGTATCCGCTATGAGATTACCTTTTTACATGTTGCTTTCGTATTGCCATTTCAAATAAAATGAGTCTGACCTTGCTTTTGGTTTCTCCCATCAGAGGTAAAGGCCACATAAAGGTTAGTACCGGTGGAGATGACCTCTTCTGCGTTGTGAATCCCGCAGAATTGACCAATCACAGCCGCCGTGTTGTCTGTCCCATCATACACTGTGATGACGTCAGGACTATCCCGACAGCTAGAAATAAATAGGAACAATTCATTGCTTGAGGCAACTTTTGAAGAAAAAAATGAAGAACAGGGAACAACCAAAACAAAAACAACAAACGAAAAGAAACTCATTGATTAATTGGCGGTGGAATAAATAAACCCACCTCTAGAGACTTGTTAGGCAATAGTATCGATCCCTCGGGTAAGAAGTAAATTCTGTTTATGAAAGAACTGACAAATAAAAGCACTTTGTCTAGTGGGAAATAGAAAAAGTGGCAGCCAGACCAAATGAGTAAAAGCGTGTGATCAATGGCCTGGCAGCGCACCAAAAGGATACTATGGAAAACAAAACTGACTGACTGTCTTAAAAATCATCATCATTTTCCTTTGCGTTTTTTACAGAGCATGGTTCTATTACTGTAGCTGGTCCTCTTGTACGAATCCTACGCCAAACATTCACATGCTCTTGCTATGGTGGTATCTGTGGAACATGCCTAAGTGTGCTGTGGTCATATTCACTCTTCGTCTCTCAGATACCCCCGGGACCTACATTGGACAACCTTTCCTCACGGGACCTATATTGGACAGCCTTTCCTCACGGGACCTACATTGGACAACCTTTCCTCAATGCGATTAAAATTGTAACCTGAAATCAAATTGATTTGGACTGTGCCATTTACTGAAGTTAATAAAACGATACCGTTTAATGACATTCATAAACTGCTCTTTGTTATGGTTAGGCTATGTACATGACATGCTGTTAAAGGTGATTTGTTATGTAATAGCAAACTGTTACTGGAAAGTTTTTACACACAGAGCAAAATGTTACTGATGATTCATGTACATGGCAAACTGTTATTAGTGACTTGATATGCACACGGCAAACTGTTATTAGTGACGTGATATACACACGGCAATCTGTTATAGGTAACTTGTTATATGCACTGAAAACTGGCACTGGTAACTTGTTATGTAATAGCTAACTGTTACTGGTGACTTATGTACATGGCAAACTATTTTGATGACGTGATGCGCATGTAGCAATCGATTTGTTCTGTACATGACAAACTGTTAATGGTTATTTGTAATGTCCGTGGCACACTGTTAATGCTGATTTGTTATGTACATGGAACATTGTTAATGGTGATTAATGTATGAAACAAACTGTTAATGGTGACATTTTATGTACATGGTAAACTGTTACTGGTGTCTGGTTTTGTACATGGCAAATTGTTACTGATGATTTGTTAAGAACGAGAAAAACTGTTAATTGTGATTCGTTCTGTACATAGCAAACTGTTAATGGTGATTTAATATGCATAAAACCAACTGTTACTAGTGATTTGTTATGTACACGGCACACCGTAAATGGTGATTTGTTATGTACACGGCACACCGTAAATGGTGATTTGTTATGTACATGGTACACTGTTACCTGTAGCTTTCTCTGCTGTAAAGAGAACGAAAAAAAAAAAAAAAACATAAATGAAAGGGAGTGGACGTAAAAAGTAGTAATAGTGATGTATTGCTGCGGTAAAGAATGTATAGACTGCTGACTAAACACTACTAAAAAAGTAAGCCTGAAGCGTATTTGAAGTCGTCATCTTTTCCTTGTCACTGTTTCTGAAACCACCATTGCGGTTGGTTCCCTTGCGGGAAGCCTGCATTAGAGTATTCATGTTCTCTCACAATGGCTGTTTCTGCAGTAGTTATTTTTTACATGCTGATGTTGCCAGCACCATTCACAACCTCAAGTTAGGAGCCTCTAATGACATTCCTGATGAACCAGTAGTCCGATTTTGTGCTTGTCTCTTCAGAGACGCCCGGGCAGTACATGGGACTCGATTATGAATTTACATGACAACTACATGACAGGGTGATTAATAAAAAATCTACGACTTAAATGTTGGAGGCGTTAGTATTCACTGGTATTCACTACGAATTTCGTGCACTGTCTGTTCTGAGATCATCCTTGTGCTGCATAAGGGAAGAGATCGGAGCACTGATGGACCAGATATGATGATCTTTCAAATGCAAACCAAAGTAGAGAAACTGGAGCTCATTAATTCAACTCAGCACATTTCGCAATGGCAGAAAAAGCCACAGGAAAAGCCTAGATCTACAGTGTAGACAATACCAACGAGTCTTCAACTTTGTATTGGCTACAAAAGAGCGAGAAGCTCAGCAGCCCCAGTTAAACAACAATAACCTGAAGCAATAACTTCTGTTCTGTTCGAAGCTACAGGAAAGGCTTACCATCTTTCACTCACAAGAGAATTGGTACATCTGTTTTTTGTTTTTGTTTAAAAAAAAATTAAATTGGAGTTTTGACTCGTTTTGGCGGGGCGCTCTGCTGAACTTAGATACAAGGTGCGTTGGTTATACTAGGGCGCAAGTCTTAAGTGTAGGCGCGTAGTGGTAACTTGACGGCCTAAATTCTCACGAGAGGGCCAAACCACTTAATTTTCTGTTTCTCTATATACGATGTAGTTCCTGCACATTTTTCTGATGTCAAAATTTATCATTCTGTCTCTCCTGGTAACATTTATGGCTGTTCTTAACCCTCATTTCATCTCACAGAATATTATTTTCCCCTCCTGTGCTTTGGTTAGGGACCATGTTTGACACTGATAGCAACGAGTTGGTAAGAATAAGCTATTTATCAGTCGTCGTTTAGTTTCCATACTGATATTCTGATATCTAAGTAGCGGTGACATCTGATAACCACTGCACTGGCTTTTTGACGTCTTGGAATCTTTAAAATTGTGATACACTGATCCTAGACTCTATGGCTATGTACCGTTTTCATCATCTTCTTATTTTATTTCTCGCCTGTTTGTGCTCTTTCATAATATTTAAAGGAATCTTTCTTAATCAAGGAGTTTACCTCAGTGTAACTTAAATCCCACTTTTGTTATTTCCCAAACATTACATAATCTTTTGGAATACACATGGCTCAGTAGACATCATTGTTAGCACGGGAGACATGGGGAATAAAAAGAACTCGTTTGATACCTAATCCCCTGTTTAAACCTGTTTAAACAAAACGATTGTCACCAAACTGGGACACAATGGCACGCCCGCCAGAGCTATCGGCAACAAATGACTCGTAACATGCACAGGAATGTTGGTTAGCAAATGGTAATCTGCGTTGAGAGCGGCATGTTGTCTACATGACGGGACAGTGAAAGAGATTAAAGGAAGCCACCCCGGGCAGCAAAGCGACAAAAGGGGACTTCACTCGAGCAGAAAAATGAGCGACAAATTGGCTGATTATATATGTATCGAGCGGCCAATCCAAAATCACGGTTGTCTCGCAACCGAACATCTAGCTCGGAGTAAAGAGTTGGTTGCGACAGCCCACCCACCTTCAGCGATTGATATGCACTAAAATTGCACGCGAACACGATGAAGTCTCCTGACAAGATGGACGCCTAGTTACGGGATTAGAGGGCGAAACAATAGTGTCAGAACAACTGTATAGACAATGTCCTCAGTTGTTAGATACCTATTCACTAAGGTAGCACCACTGTAATGTGGATTTATAATAATAATAATAATAATAATAGTAGGCTCGCTACTCTAGGAGTACGACCACACCACAATGACTGACATAAGAAAATCAACACCTTCTACAGGTACTTCCCTTTAATACTTATACACACACACATCCGACCTCACACAGCCAAAAACGTATGAAATACAATATAATAATGAAATGCTTTAACAACTTAGACTGTCAGTATCCTACACGACAGTATGACTTGCACTGACAAACTGCAATGACTATCGCTCACCATGAGCGGCCAAAAAACTGTGACAAAGACATATCGAATCACTGTCAACTTATAACGGCCTGTAACAAATCCAATCCAGACACGACACTGTCCTAGAAGCACAACTTAATAATCCACTAGAACTGGAAAATGGCAAGCATTTCTAACAAATAGTCCGTAACCTGGACTCCACAACTAACGCTGGCAAAAGGGAAAAATATGTCCATTCTCCTCGGACACTGGCTGGCCAAACACTGGCTACCTTCGCACCTAATTTTTCCGGCTTCCGCTAGTCACGTGACTTGCCTGTTTAGTTATCCCAGTGTTGCCAAAACTCAGTGTTTCCAGGCTGAATTTTTGTACGAAAGATGGACTGCGAAATAGCGCCGTGACAAATAGGACAGAGTCAACGACTCCTCACATATTGGCAACCAGAAATATAAGGACAAGTTTGCCAGAAGTCCGTACGGATTTCCAACATCGCGGAGTATGTATGGAAGAGTTTCCCGAGGTTAGCCTGTTGACAGCCTGTTTCTAAATTGTATTTCTATGTGGATTTATGATATTCATACCTTTGGAATTTACTCTTAATAATAGTTGTTCTTAAGGAATTTGCGACAGAACAAGGATGTTAGTAAATTTTGGAAAATTATTATTAATTTTACCTTTTTATTATTTAAGATTGCTTTTTGCATTTAGCCTCATAGCTTTCATGTGCAAAGACTGTATTCCCATTACTTCTATTCAATAAATCAATACCCTTTAGCTCCCCAAGGAGCATAGGCTTCAACAAACACATGCCAAGTCCACCTGTTCCGCACCATCCGCTCAAGTTCTTTCCATGTTTTCCTCATCATTTTCACCTCTGTTTCCAGTTCTCTTGTCCATGTGTTTTTTGTCTACACCTGTCTCTCTTTCCCTATGGATTCCAGAATAAGGACTGCCTTGCAATGCTATCAACAGGTTTCCTCAATGTGTGTCCTATCCATCGCCATCGTCTTCGTCTCAACTCTTGTTCCACTGGCAGTTGTCTGGTTCTTGTCATCAATTCCACACTTGTGACTTTGTCATACAATTTCAGTCCTTCTATTCTACGCAAGCACCTGTTTATAAAAGTCAGTAGCTTTATTGTTGTTGTATTTGTTGCTCTCCATGTCTCAGAGCCATACAACAGGACTGACTCGACATTTGAGTTGAAGATTCTCATTTTCGTGTTGGACTTGATTTCTCTTTTTCTCCATATGTTTTCCAATGCAATGAAAGCTCCTCTTCCTTTTTGTATTCTTATTTTTATATCAATGTCTGTCCCTCCTACTTTGTCTATATTACTGCCAAGATATGTGTACAATTCTACATCTTTTAGTAGTGTTTCTTCAAGTTAACCTTGTTATCATTTCTTGAATTTTTCTCATAGTCTTTGTCTTTTCCCTGTGTATTTGCAGGCCCACTTGTTGTGACATCCCATTGAGAATATTTATTTTCTCTTGCATCTGATTATGGTTATGAGACAGAAGAGCCAAGTCATATGCAACATCCAGATCATCAAGCTGTTTAGTCAGATTCCACTGATTCAAATTCTATTGTGTGATGTCGATGTTTTTATAACCCAATCTATTGCTAGTAAGAAAATAAGTGAAGACAAGAGGCACCACTGTCTCACTCCCGTTCTGTAAGTTGTCCTTCATGAAGAACTCTACATGTCTGATTAAGTTAACGATATTCATGGAAACTTGATCATGCTTCATTGTTGAAGGACTTTCGTGTGTGGTTACTGGTTGTGTTGCTTGAATTCTGATCGTGCTAATATTCGTACGCGAATGGGGTGAACCTCATTTTTGGTTTGTCGTAATGTCTGAACTTGGCATCAAGATGTAAACAACTGTTCATCTTATTAACTCAGCAACTTGATATAAAATGCATAATTCATAAGATTGAATGGTGTAACGTGATTCAATCAATAATGCCTCCGGTTCGAGTCCTTCACAATTTAATATGGATTACACACATACATAAACAGTTCAATTCACACATGAGGTACATGCATCAATCAATCAATAGCGTAGACTGCTGTCTTACGTGTCAATGTCCGTTTAAGGATACAATGCAGTAATTGTCGTCAGAACATCACAGCTATATGCACGCGCAGATAGAATGGCTACCTGCCGACAGTGAGACTGTGAGTCTAATTACTTCGTATAAAGTAGACGATTATCTTTCTCCTTCCAAGGATTTAGTTAATCACTAACCTCCATAAGTTTCCTCTCATGTAGAGTTCTGGGACTGACCCTGGTCCATCATAAATGCACATATAAATGGCTATATCATGCCATTGAATTGGAAGGTTAACAAAACGCAGCTATTCAGCTTGGCGGTCAAGTAGCAAAGGGTAGCGTTTCTTAGTTACCGACTGTGACCCAAACAACGCTATACACGTCATAATCGATCGTGTATGGAGCGTTCAATAATTGAAACATCTATCGCAATATATTAAATGCCTTAACCTTTACAATTGCACGTCTGATAACCTTTAGCAGACGGCGTTAATATCATATACCGTAACACTCATCAATTTCCAAAGTGATTCTCTGTCTACACTGTCAAATGCCTTTTCATAGTCCACGAATCCGATGTACGAGGGGCGTTCAGAAAGTAATGCACCACATCGTTTTTCTCAGCTAGTAATGAAGATAGAAGCATGAAATTTTGCACACTTCAAATATGGCATGTGCTAATTGTGTGCACCAAATTGCCCCGCAACCGGCCAAATAATACGGCTGCCCTAAACCGTTGAAATTGAGCGTGTTAGCAACTTGCGTTATAACCAGCGAATTGTGATAGAATTTATTTCTCGTTGCAGAGAAGGAAACTGTTGTGAACATTCACAAGCGTCTATGTGATGTGTACGGAAGTTTTGCAGTTGACAGGAGTACAGTCAGTCGCTGGGTTCAAAGAGTCAGGAAGTGGAGATACGGAGCTGCTTGATCGGCCGCGCTGTTTACGTCCTGCCACAGCCACCAACGCAGAAATGTTGAAATGCGCTGAGGGCATTATTATTACTGATAGGCGAATCACTACTCAACAATTGGCCTTACAGCTGTCAGTCAGTATTGGTAGTGCAAATGCAGTTATAAAAACTCTCGGATTTTCTAAGGTTTGCGCAAGATGGGTTCCTCGAAGTCTCACAAATGACCACCGATTGCAAAGGAAAGCAATTTCTTCTGAATTGTTGGAGCGTTTCAATGCTGATGGAAAGAACTTTTTGGCTAAGATCGTTACAGGTGACGAAACCTGGGCACATCATTTTGAACCTGAGACAAAAAGGAAGTCAATGGAGTGGCATCATCCGCAATCACCACGAAGAAAGAAATTCAAGACAATTCCTTCAGCTGGAAAGGTCATGATCATTGACTTTTGGGACATTGAAGGTGTGATTCTTGTGGACGTTATGCCAAGAGGAGAGACAATCAATTCGCAAGCTTACATTAAGACATTGAAAAAACTCAATCAACGTTTTCGCAGAGTTCGGCCGCACAAGAATCCAACAGACCTGCTTCTCCTTCACGACAATGCGCGACCTCACACAAGTCTGGCAACACGGGAAGCAATCACCAAATTGGGTTGGACTCTACTACTCCATCCACCCTATAGTCCCGATTTGGCACCCTCTGATTTTCATCTATTTGGTCCACTTAAAGATGCACTCCGTGGGACAAGGTTTGAAGATGATGAAGGAGTGATTCATGCAGCGAAGAAATGGCTACATGATCAAGACAAAATCTGGTACGGGCTAGGAATACATGCACTTGTTTCGCGCTGGCATAAAGCCGTACAAGTTGATTGGGATTATGTTGAATAATACCGATGTTTACACGACATATCCATGGATATTGTTTATAAATTTCATGCTTTTTGAATAAACAGCTCCTGAGAAAAACGATGTGGTGCATTACTTTCTGAACGCCCCTATAGCGGTGAATTCCATTCCAGACTTTGTTCAACTATTATTCTCAATGGTCTGCACAGGATCGGTTTTGTCGATAACCTGCTTGTTCATCTCTCAGTTGCTTGTCTATATTACTAAGCAATTTTCCATTCTTCTCTTTTATGAGGCCATCTGCTTGCTTATATTTAGCTTCTTTGTGTTGTTGTACAGGTCCCTCATATTTCCGTTGGCTGCAGCTTCCTCTGCGTCCCTTGCCATCTCTTCAATATACTTCCTCGTGACTCTTTTGATGTTTCTTCTTACTTCTTTGTTTGATTCTATGTACACTTCACGAGCCTTGGCTTTGGAGCTTCTGGTTTTGCTTCTGTTTAAATCTGCTTTCTTGTTTTTCCTGTCTTCTATCTTACTAATGGTTTCTGTTGTTATCTATGCTTTGTGCTGATGTTCTCTTTTTCTCAGTACTTCTTCACATGTCTCGTTCCATATATGTTTTACTTGTTGCCAGTGGTCTTCCGTATCTGTTTCATCTTCCACCTGTTGGAGTACTTGGTATTTGTTGGATACTCTGATTGAAAATGTTTCTCTTATTTCCTGATTTCTTAGATTTCCCACATTATACTGTTGTCTATAGCTATATACTGTAGTAAATTTCTTGAGTTTTAATTTTGTTTTAGCCAACAGAAGATGGTGGTCTGATACCACATCTGCTCCTTTACATCATGCAATGATTACCTAAACTTCTTACTTATGCATATGTGATCAATCTGATTCTCAGTTCTGTGGTCTGGTGATATCCATGCTTTATGTATTCTTTTATGTGGAAATATGCTTCCTCCTATAGCTAGTTGATTTGAAGCACAGAAGTTAGGTGATAGTTCCCCGTCTCTTTCATCATACTTAATTACTTCTGTTCGTTAAGGGTTAATTAAGGCAAAGATTATTTCCTCTAAGATTATATAATGAAGTAACTCATAGTTATATACTTCACCTTCATCTAGAATGTTAGATCATCATTACAGACTTACATGAGCACACACTTTCATTCTCAATATATTTAACACTTGTCATGTGCGCCTCATGTCTATTAGTGATCAGCTAGGAATAAACATAGTGTGGCATAAGATAAAAGGGAGTCAACTATTGATATAAGATGTGAAACTTATAAAACTACATTGGTGTCTTTGTCACGGATTGCCTCCCCTGCAATAGTGGTCCAACAGTGACCAAAACGCAAGAGTATCTAAAATGGGTCGTCGAAGGTGGCTACCTTTGCACAAGATTACTCTCGCCAGAGATGTAGATAGAAGTGTAATGGCGCTTCTATCCTAAGGGAGTTTCACAAGATAATTCAGAAGTCAAGAACCATGCGGCATAGCGCTGAGCAATGGTTAACTTATATCTGTCCGTCGCGTTTTGTGAAGGATTTATGCAATGGTATATGTATATTAAATATTATGGCTCATTCGTTTGTTTTCATACATGTAATAACTGAATAAACAACTATTGTTTAGTTTTAAAACAACAGGTAACAAATTTAATAATCAATTAGTATTAACAGATTAAAATAAATGAAATGCTGGTGAATTTCATATTGGAATTAAATTTTCCCTTCACTGAGATTTAGGGTGAGGATGTAGTTCAGAAAAGTATGTCCACCCACCATTGTTAATCTCTCAGAATAATTAAATTCCTGAATACACAGCGTAGCTCAAGAAAAATGAAAAGAAATATTATTCTGGGTATTAAACTGGGAAAACGTGTCTGTGCAGCGCGAATAATGATTTGCCTGAGTTACAATTAACCAGGTACATATATCTCACAAAGTATTATACACTTTAGGCTTATGTGATGTAATCATCAGTCATCAGTGCTCCATTCAGAGTCTGGGGTCACCTCTGCTGACGGTTTTCCGTACGACTAGCTAGAAGAAATCACCATCGCTTGCTGTAGTGGTTTATGATTATACTATTTTCGTATGTTGAGGTTGCCAGCCTCATATATAACCACTTAGTAAGAAAACATGTTAATTCTCATTTGTAAAATAATTGTTACACTTACCCCACAGTTTTGGGAATACACAATCTCCTCGCACAGGTAAGAATAGACACGAGCAATTTAGGTTATATGCTCTCGAATCACTTGGTCTTGAAATTTTGAATCCCTTTTAAGACGGGTGAATCTGCAAAACACTTGGTCTGGGAACGTTTTATGACAGGTGATCCAATTCCTTAGGTATCCAGTCCTAATGTTTAAAGTCCTAGTCCCTTAAGTTTCTCAGAGTTTGTATTTATAAAGGCGTGCTTACTTTTTAAGTTTTTAAGTTTCCCATATACTTCCATCTGTTACTTATAAGTATGGAATTCTAGGTCCGATGCATCTCTTTCTGTCTTTTGGGAGTTGCTCGTTTAAAGATGTGAAGCTGTCTGTTCTGTGTTTCTGAGTTTGCTAGATTATATCTCTCATTCTCAATTCAAATCCCAGATTGTACTTCCGCCTAAATTTCCAATGAAATTCATTGTTCATTCCGACCCTCAAATCAAACCAATCGAATCTCTTTAGCACTGGGTTGGGGTGTCTAATTTAAAAATATCCCCCACGTGTTTTAAAATATTACATTTAATATTCCAATGCGTGACCTCTTTCAAATTATGCGGTAATATTTTCGCAGGCATCTTTATGCAACTTCTCATACAAATTTGTGAACTATCCTGCCTTCCGCCAAGATTGACTACCCAGACAGACAGGGGCCAGCGAATGCGATAATCTAATTATTTCCTGTGGGTGTGAATCCCCCAGACTGATTTCTCAGGCTTCAAATCTGGCCTTCCTTTGTGTCGATCGGGCGAGACAGTGCTTACCCAGGTGGTCAGACTGATTCAGTTGATACCGTATCACCCGCTGAGGTCAGTAATCACCATGGCGGAACATAACCAGTCTGGGATCGGCTTTAGAGCACAGTGTAAAAGTTAAGATAGTCTCATAGCAGATACTTCCGCAGGGGAGTTAAGTGTTAGAGATTTCACTCTAGAGAGTAAAAGAATGAAAAAGCATGATTTATGCCAAATAAAAGCGATTGGTGAGAAAAATGAAGAAAAAGAAATGATACCGCCATAGGCCTGTGAGAGATCACACAAAAGAGCATTTTCAGACATTCTGTGACAGTCTTCAATCCTGCAGAAATCTTAGTCTACACATTACGTGTTTAGCGTCTACCCGGCAAGAAGCTAGCAAAGCGTACGCCCGGATAACAGAATTTAAAAGATAGGACCTAAAACACTTCCTAAGTTACAAGGAAGATTTCTACGCCTGCCTTTGTAAACATTGGTCGCGCAGCGTTTATTGACCTGTTTTCAAGTGCTTACAAGTTGACTCGCACATACATATATGAAGTTCAACTTACTCAGCAGCCCACCGTCTGAGTCAAGTTAAAACACGTAGATGGTGATTCTCCTACATCTCAAGTTCAACTCACTCAGCAGCTTGCCGCCTGAGTCATGTTAAAGCACGCATCCGCTGATTCTTCTATATATCACTTTCAACTCACTTAAAAGCGCATTTCCTGAATCAAGATTGCATACTCAAAAGTTGATGAGTCTATAAACAAGATCTCTTAGTCACAATGGGATTCGTTCGCCAAGATACCAAACTCAAATCACCAAGTTCAGCTACTCACTACGTCACTGCATGAAGTGATATCATTTACTCCCATCGTAAATTGCAAGAAGCAAATTCACTCAGACAAGTTTCACTGCACGAAACCCACTTGTTACCAGAAGATCATTTCGTGAAGAGTTCCAGTCTAGCTACTGCCTTTTCAAGATCAGACAGCAGACATTTTCCTGAGACAAATGTCAACAGTTTGTCGACGCTTAAGAGATTTTCAAACGTTGAAGAACAATATACCGTCCATGCTCTCATAGCTACACGTGCAAAGGTTTTCATTAATAAGTCCTCGTCTTCGAGATAACCAATATGGCGTAACATGCATCTACATTTGACAGTCTATGCATACTATCGCATACTCATACACTGGAGGAAATTTGAACGACTCATAGACAGTGTAGATTTGACATCAATGTGGTAACACTTAATATATCACATCATTTCACTTTTTAATTAGGTTTACTCTCATATTTAATTAACTACATTTTTACATTTCATCTGTGCGTGGGAATTGTCTTTTACCACCATCCTTTTTCCTTCCTACTAAACCTATATGTGTATATATGTAACTTATAAACCGTATAGCCGCTATGATTATTACCTAGTTCGTTAATGTATCACTCGTGTTGTCTGTTTTAAGTATTTACATAAAGGTAAAATCCTTCATTTAGAGGACTTTCGGGACGGGTTTTTAATCTAAATCTGACTGCAGAAGCTAAGGTCGGAGGGAAATGGAAAATTTTCCATAACTTATTAGAAAATACTATCTAGTGGAGAGTGTTCGCCTTCTCTTCTTCTTGTCCTAACTCGAATAGGTCTCTAACGTTTGAAAACTTTGTAATCCATACTGAATTAGGATCTTTCATGAACATACACTTTGGACACAATCATGACTTTGTTCCTATGAACACATTTTCCAGAATCTTCTTTGTTGCTCCCCTCAACCCTCATACGTCATCTCGCAACCGTCATCTCGCAACCACGCATAAACTCAATCGCTTTGGGCTTTTTATGTGCGCCACAAAGTTTTCAAACGTAAGATCCTAAGTGATGCGCAAAAAGAGTCATAACAATGACACACTTATAGTTCAGCTGAACTCAACTGATAGTTATTTGACGGAGATGTTAAGAGGTCACCCTGCATCTACATGATGAAGCTGTCAAAAATCACCTGGCATCAATATGAAGAAGTTATCAAGAACTCACTTGGCATCGATGGAGATATAAAGAACTCACTGATAAGGGTGGATTTGTGCTGAAGTGGTAACTTGCCACCCTTATCGACACCTGGTGTTAAAGTGTAAGATGTAGGTGTCTTCTCTGATTTAGGATGTTGCTGTGTATGTGGTAGTGAACAGTTCAATGGGTTATCACACAGGCAACATGACGTGTAGAGTCATAGAAAGGGTAACTTCGTTGTATAAGTTTCTTTCATTTATTGCACGCCACAAAACAGTCATGATACTTATGACATCAACATGGTTAACGAGTTCAGCAAGATGATATGGCACATTGAAAACAATTTCTGTAGTCAGCAATGATAGCTGTTGTATATATGCGTCATAAGACATCACAGTTCAATAGATTCAGAAATTCATCAATCATCGAGTGCTAGTTCGTGAAGCTGTATAAATAATAATAATTTCTATAACTTCTGCAACAGTGTCAGCTACAGATCTTCAATGTTCATAAACAATAATAAATGCTCCCATTCTGATGCTAGCAGATCAGTTGTATACAATAAGTCCGTTCACTGTCTGCACGTGAATAGCATACATGGGCTACAGGTCAGCTCGACCTTTATAATGTTCCTAAGTCTAACCATCTGACTTGGACGTGATCTCTGATATAACGAATCCTGGAACACAGACAACAGTCTTGTTGGTCTAGAGCGACCCATATATATTTAACTAGTTCAGGTATACAGATACCGGTGACTTAATCCTAGTCAAAGTACCTCTCCATTTTTCATCACACAGGCGAGCAAATAGGCGACAAAATGACGAACCTCTAGATGATAGCATAAAGTTCGATACAAGAGGAATTACCTTATTTCGGAAAATCAACCATGAACATATGCCTCCAGGCAGGCTGCATAATACTGGGAAATAGTCTAGTTAGCTAACTAACTCACTAAGACACTGTATTTCCCTCAGAGAATCACAAGACGCAGTTGCGTCTGCTCGCTTCTTAAACCATTTCTAAACTGCCCCAACTGGGCGGAACACACAGAACGAACTCCCGGTTTGACATGCGCAGAACGACAATCTCTGAGTTGCCGTTCACAATAAGACGATTCGAAGAACATTCGAGATAAAAGTCTTACACAGTCGCGCCTTTTATGGTCATGAAAAGAAGCGTTAAGAAAGGTTTCAGACATCTACCATAGTTGACTGATACTACCAAATAAGGAGATGTGGTCACGCTTCGTTCAAGAAATTATAGACCGAACGTGTCTCTATACAAGAGAAGGCAACTCCTAACAAATTGTAGTTTCGATAACTCGGATTATGTCCCTTTGACCATAGAAAACATAATACACACTTCAGTCAAAAAAATGATCATACATATGAAAAAAATGTTTATACAAACGAAAAATAATAATGATCCGTGCGTAACATTACCGCACCCTCCCTGGAAAAAAAAAAAATGAAACATTTTTTTTTTTTTTTAAATCCTGGAGCCGGAAAAAATCTAGGCTCCTAACGCACGTATGATGCGTGGATATATACCTAACAAATTAGCTCAACGCATGGAGCGACACTGAGATCATATCTCAGATCCTTAGAGAAAAAAAATTTATCTAAGTATACGCTGATATATTCCAGGAAGGTGCCACCAACACACGCCACAATGATGGCAACAACATAATGACAATCAAATTATACTCATACCAATATATGAAATTAAATATATTATGTGTTATCATACAATGTGTTGCAAATAGCGGTGTAATTTACTAATATACCGCACTATATTATTACATTATATAAAGTAACAGTAATTAATAAGTAATACATGTGTTGCTCTTCGGTGACATAAAACATTCAATAGAAGAAGATGTGGACATCATCCGCTCCCAATGTAGGACAGGACTTGATATCCTCAAAGTTCCACAATGGACATAAACTCGCAGACTTCAATGATGTGCTGCGAAAATATCAATAACACAAATCTTAAAGACAACTGGTAAATTTCTTAATACAATCCTGAAAATAATTTATTTAAATGTGGCCGAGTGATCTTTTGGCCCGTATATCACTAACTAAGCCTTCTTAGATAATTACATGGTACAATGTTATAATTTCCCTCAAAAAAAAAAAAGTGAGACAAAATCTACTAACATGTCATTATAACATTGGACTGTATATCAGGAAATATATATATATGACAGAAGAATCATGTGGAATCGTGTGGACATCTGGACAGAATGTCTGCCATTACATTATCCGAACCACGGATAGCTCGAACCGAGAAATGAAATGGTTGAAGAGCTATGGCATAACGAGTGGACCTCGAGCTCTTCAAGTTTTTGCTCTGAATAGCAGTAAGCGCTTTCTGGTCGGTTTCCACAATGAAATGTGCGCCTAGAAGAAATCTTTGTAACTTCAGAATAGACCATACCATAGCCAATAACTCACGGTCTAAAACCGAGTAATTCTTTTCTGCAGCGTTTAATTTCCTAGAGATATACATCACCGGATGCAAAGTATCAGAATACTCCTGCATTAGTGCTGCCCCAATCCTTGACGAGGCGTCACTTCGAAGAACAAAAGTCTTCTCAATAGTAGGTAACTTAAGAATAGGTGGAGATGAAAATAGGGCTTTAACCTGGTCCAATGAGGATTGACATTCTTTAGACCAGCGGATCAGATTAGGCGACCCTTTCTTCAATAAAGTAGAAAGCGGTGCCATAATGGAGGACAGATTCGGAATGAATCGTCCGTAGAATTGAATCAAACCTAATAGACTCCTTACTTGTTTCTTCGTCTTAGGGACCGAAATGTTAAGTATTTTTGAAACATTGTGGTCCTCTGTCTTTAAAAGACCATGACCAACCGGATGACCTAGGAAAGAAATCTCGCTAAATCCTATAAAGGCTTTAGAGGGTTTTGCAGTCAAGTTATACTCGCGAAGAGTAGACAGTAATTCGTATAAACCCAAATAATGATCTTCCCAAGAATCACTGAATAGACAGATATCATCTAGGTATGCTATGACATCTGTACGATATGCGAGAATTCGCCGCATCATGCGTACGAATGTAGCAGGGGCGTTCATAAGACCAAAAGGCATGAAATTCCATTGGAATAAACCCCTAGGTGTAGAAAAAGCTGTAAAAGGTTTGGCACGTTCAGTTAGCGGGACTTGCCAATAACCTTTAGACAAATCTAGTTTGGTAAAGAATCTAGAATTAGAAAGTTTATTGAGTAGCTCTTCTAATGAAGGCATAGGTTCAGCATCGAACTTCGTAACTTGGTTCAATTTGCGATAATCTACGCAAATGCGAATGTTATTATCCTTCTTTCGAACAATAACCATAGACGAAGAGTATGCTGAAGTGGATGGTTCAATGATTTCCAAACGTATCATTTCATCCAACTCTTTTTCGACTTGAGACTGGAAATGAATAGGTATTGGATATGGTCTGACTCTGATAGGATTGTGATCAGTTAGCACAATGTCATGTTCTATGACATGTGTGTGTCCCGGGATGTCTGTAAGAACATCCTGAAATGTTTGCAACATCGAAGAAACTTGTCGATGTTCCTCAGCGGAAAGATTTGGAGAAACGGTCACGTTTTTCCAAGATTCCGTAGAATAAAGTGGGACCATAGAAAGAGGAAGATTGACATCAGAAAAAGTAGTTTCCTCATCCTGTATAACTGACAGAGATGAGTACTGACCACGAGTTGCTTGTGAATTGTCCGTAGCCTGGAAAATAGGCTGCAAATAGTCAGGTCTTTCATAAAATTCTGTGAGCATATTTATGTGGAAAGTTTTATGCTTTCCATCAATATCGACAACATAGTCGACATCAGAAATTTTGGAGACTATTGCATATGGACCTTTCCATGCAATTAGAAGTCTGTTCTCCCTTGAAGGAAGTAGAACGAGAGCTTTGTCACCTGGACAAAGTTGTCGTAGACATCTATTCTTATTTGCAAACTGCCTTGCCTTTTCTTTAGCAAATTCTGAAGACGAAGTTGCTAGTTTGCATGCCTCGATGATCTTTTGCCTAAGAGCAATGACGTACTCATAAGAAGATTGAGTCTCATCGCTAATATTATCGGCAGTGATTAGATCGTGAAGTAAAGACATAGGGCCGCGCGGTTGCGCGCCAAAGACAAGTTCAAAAGGGGAAAACCCCGTATGTTCATTGGGGACCTCTCTATACGCAAAGAGAGCCGCGGGTAAGACCCTGTCCCAATCCTGAGGATGATCCTCAGTTATTTTACCAAGTAAAGTTTTCAGAGTCCTATTTAAACGTTCGACCAACCCATTAGACATTGGGTGATAGATACTGCTGAGAGACCTTTTAATGTGTAGCATAGACATTACCTGTGACATAGTGTCTGATATAAGTTGAGTGCCATGGTCTGACAATATTTCTCGGGAAAACCCAAGCGAGAAAATATCAGCCAAAGAGCGTCTGCGATATCAGCAGTTGAGATGCTCTTGAGAGGTATTGCCTCTGGCCAACGTGTGCACATATCGACACATGTAAGGATAAATTGATGTCCTCTAGCCGACTTAATTCTAAAAGGACCGATAATATCTATTGCCATTTTTTGAAAAGGGGCGAATAGGAATGTCAGCAGCCTGGATAGGCGCAGCATGTCGTGGTCCTTTAGATTTGACCTCCTGACATACTTTGCAAGAGCGACAGTACATTCGTATGTCCTTGCTCACAAATGGCCAATAGAAATCCTCAAGTACCCTCGTCTTTGTACGGGAAAAACCCATATGTCCAGCACATTGCGAGTCATGAGCATGTTGCAATATTTGCAATCTCATGCTCTTAGGCACAAGAATTTGTGAATGAGTGGACGTAGTCGAGTCTTGTACCATACGTACAAGTACGCCGTTCTTCATAGAAATCCAAGATTTCCTATTAGTGTTCTGATTAGGATCACCTTTTTTTGCTAGAATGAAGAATTTTTGTAAAGAAGGATCTTCTTCTTGCAATTTGATAAATGAGTCACGTGTAATAGTCAAGTGACTATCTTGGTCATTTACTTCATCATTATTAGTTAATGAAGTTTGAGGTGGATCCAGAGCATGTGCTCTTGTGACCACCGCATTGGTAGCTTCAATGTTTTGCTCTTCCCAAACAGCAATCTGCTGTGGGGTACATTCCCTAACTCCGTGAATACGACCAATAATAAGGTCCGCAATAGGGTTTGGAAGTAGACACGCGTGGACCTCTCCCGTGAAGAAAGGAGTAGCAATGTGTATTATAGCAGTAGGATACTTTTCTAACGTGCCACCAAATGTGACACATTTGATGACTTTTCCTGTAGCACAGGATGGATCTACAAGAGATTGCCTAACGCCGACAGTAGTACATCCAGAATCAAACAACACTGAGACTGGATTACTATTTACTAGCCCCTTATGTAATATAAGAGAACCTCTCCCATCATGAGCAACATTAGCAGGAAGAGCGGGCAAAGGATGACCACAGCTTAAAGTACTAACGGTTTTCGGATCAAATAAAGTACTGCATTGGATACATTTATTTGCCCTACCAAAATCAAAAGATGAGCATCCGATAGCATTATGGTCTTTATCATTATTAACCTGTTTATCTGCTCCCTGAGATTCTTGTTGAACAGAGTTTGTCTGTTGATATCTTTTTCTCTTATGTTGCGATCTACCGCGACCATTATTGCCTCTGCAATTATCATTAAAGTCCCTACTGTAATTTTTATCCTGGTTTGAGTTCCAGTTTCCATAACTGTCATTACTATCTCTATGCTGTTGAGAACCTCTATTATCTTGGTATTGAGGTCTCTGCATAAAATATTTTCCTCTATACCGATTACCTTTGTGAAAATTTCTAAAGTTAACCGGAGTAGAATAACGTGTAGTATTAGGTTGTCTCCAGTTCTGGGAAGAAGAATCACCCTGGAATTGATCACTATGGTTCTGGGCATAATTACGATTACTCTTTTTATTGAAATTTTTCTGGCTACCCTGAAATTACGCATAAAATTTGGGCCATAAGGTGCTGCCGAAGCAACTGGCAGACCTTCTTTCACCTTAGAGTTACTAATGGTTATGTGCGGATGCGCAGTAACATACTGGCTACAGTATTCTTCCATTTCTTTTATGTTTTTAGGCTTACGCTCATGAAGAAAAGATAGAAAAGCTTCATTAACAGAAGACATAACCTTATCTCTAAGTAGTAAATCCATAAGAGCTTCAAATGTATTTTCTGTCTTAGACAACTCAACCATCGTAAAAAAGTAAGACGGATGCCTGAGATGAATTCAGAGAATTCAACTCCAGTTTCTGGTAACATGGTTTTAAATTTAAGACGATATCCGTCCTCGTTAAGTTGGTACTTCTTTAACAATGCCGCCCTGACAACCTCATAGTTGTTTTTGTCAGGCACATCTACCATACTCAACAAAGTCAAAGCATCACCTCTAAGTATCTTGGACAGATGATACACATATAATGTTTTATCTATATTATGCACATTACATGCACTTTCAAATCTATCTAGATAAAATGTTATATCATCGATTGAGGGATTAAATGCTGGTAGATTAAGCTTGAAATCCTTAGCATTAGTCTTATTTGACACCTTATTTGCATCATTAGCATTACCAGTGTTCAATAACTTTAACTTCTCTAACTCTAAAGCTAAGATTTTTTCATCATGTTCCATTTTTGCTTTTCTCTCATCAGCCTCTCTTTGTAACCTTCTTTCTTCAGCCTCAGCCTGTAACTTTCTTTCTTCAGCCTGGGCCTGTAACTTTTTTTCTTCAGCCTCTATTTCAAGTCTCTTATTTTCAGCTTCTTTTTCAAGTCTCTTATTTTCAGCTTCTTTTTCAAGTCTCTTATTTTCAGCTTCAGCCTGAAGCCTCTTCTCCTGAGATTCTGCTTCTCTTTTTTGTTTTTCCATTTCCATTTGAAATCTTTTTTCCCCACCTGCATCTGCAGTTTCTTTTGTTCTATTTCAGCCTCTATTCTCTTTTGTTCAGTTTGTTCTTTCATTTTCTTTTCTTCCGACTTCAATGCCTTGGCATATTGAACAGTCGCAAATTCTTCTAATTTATCACCTGTCTTCCCAAGGGCTTTACCCTGCTCAATAAAGTACTCAAATGTAGACATGATGTCCAAAATGTGAGTACAGAACCTGAAATAATTAATTATCTTATTTCAATGTTAAATAGCAACAAGACTTAATAAAGTGCTTGTATAATCTCTATGTTGAACCCAATCTCTGTGGGAAACAGGAGTTGACACCAACTTGTATTATCAAATGTATAATAATATCACAAGTCACCTCTTAATTAACAGTGCACTACCCAAATCAGTGCATAATCATCAGTTATTTATCATAACTGCACTACAATAGTGCATAAGCAAAAAACACCAGTTTGTTATGATAAGTGCACTATAGACCAATAGTGCATGAGCATATATCAACAATAGTGAAAGCTAACTATGCAAGAACTATGTAAACAATAACAAGACAATGTAAACAATAACAAAGGTCATCAACAATGTAAACAATAACAAAGATCAAAGTCAATGTAAACAACAACAAAGATCAGAGTCAATGTAAACAATAACAAAGATCAGAGTCAATGTAAACAATAACAAAGATCAGAGTCAATGTAAACAATCAACAAAGATCAAACAATACGAAAACATTCGCATAAGTCAAATACACAAACAGCAAAACTAAAAAGAAATATGCGAAGATATGACTAACAAATGACGCTACAGTGTATACACAAAAATATACGTAAAGAACTGAATAATAGCAAAGGGGAGACCTACAAATACAAACAATCGAAATCGAAACTAAAAACACAAAGAAAGAGAGAGAAGAAAAAAGAAAAAAAAATATATATATACAAGAAACAAAAATAAAGCACAACTCGTCACAACTAAACAGATATAGCAACGATTGTCGCTAGCAAATTTCACTGTAGGAAATTCGCACAGTCCCTAACGAAAACGCTAACAGTAGAACCTCTGTGACGTGGTATCTTCTACTGTAAGACTCCGCCCAACCGAGAAAACCCGCTGAAATATAAACATATAAATATACAAATATACAAATAACATATAACATATAAACATGTATCATGAAAACAATAGGAGAAAGTGTGAAAGTACAGAAGGCTCAGTTAGAACATAAGGGCACAGTTCACAAACAAAACAGGCCACTTAACTTCTATAAATCCAGCGTCAGCACGGTGCAGAACAGGATGTAATCAGCATTCTGAGGATAATGATCCAACGTTGATTAACTTCTGCTCCCATAAACAGCCATGACGAAGGAAATGAGCTTCTAATACTGCAACAGTTGTTACGGCACTTGACCTTCTGAATCTTCTAAATTGATTTAACCGGCACTTGACCTTCTGAACCCGCAACAGTACCCTGAGACCGGAACAGTTGTTACGGCACTTGTCCTTCTTTTCACCAGATCAGGAAATCCATTCGCTCGGTACTTGTCCTTCTAATTTTACATAAACTTCAATATTGCCGAGCAGCGCCGGGTAGTTTCAAAATCAGCAACTGTCAGAAAATCCGGATACTTTCAATAAAATTTCTTGTAAGGTGGTAGTTGATGCTGTAGTTGTATCTAGTATGATGATGATGTCTGGGTTTGCTGACCCCCTTGATAGCTGGAATCAGAGTGAACCAACCTATGGCCACCAAAAATGATATGGTGCGCCAAAATATCAGATGATAGAACCAGCTCTGGCCACCAAAAATGATAAGGGTGGATTTGTGCTGAAGTGGTAACTTGCCACCCTTATCGACACCTGGTGTTAAAGTGTAAGATGTAGGTGTCTTCTCTGATTTAGGATGTTGCTGTGTATGTGGTAGTGGAACAGTTCAATGGGTTATCACACAGGCAACATGACGTGTAGAGTCATAGAAAGGGTAACTTCGTTGTATAAGTTTCTTTCATTTATTGCACGCCACAAAACAGTCATGATACTTATGACATCAACATGGTTAACGAGTTCAGCAAGATGATATGGCACATTGAAAACAATTTCTGTAGTCAGCAATGATAGCTGTTGTATATATGCGTCATAAGACATCACAGTTCAATAGATTCAGAAATTCATCAATCATCGAGTGCTAGTTCGTGAAGCTGTATAAATAATAATAATTTCTATAACTTCTGCAACAGTGTCAGCTACAGATCTTCAATGTTCATAAACAATAATAAATGCTCCCATTCTGATGCTAGCAGATCAGTTGTATACAATAAGTCCGTTCACTGTCTGCACGTGAATAGCATACATGGGCTACAGGTCAGCTCGACCTTTATAATGTTCCTAAGTCTAACCATCTGACTTGGACGTGATCTTTGATATAACGAATCCTGGAACACAGACAACAGTCTTGTTGGTCTAGAGCGACCCATATATATTTAACTAGTTCAGGTATACAGATACCGGTGACTTAATCCTAGTCAAAGTACCTCTCCATTTTTCATCACACAGGCGAGCAAATAGGCGACAAAATGACGAACCTCTAGATGATAGCATAAGTTCGATACAAGAGGAATTACCTTATTTCGGAAAATCAACCATGAACATATGCCTCCAGGCAGGCTGCATAATACTGGGAAATAGTCTAGTTAGCTAACTAACTCACTAAGACACTGTATTTCCCTCAGAGAATCACAAGACGCAGTTGCGTCTGCTCGCTTCTTAAACCATTTCTAAACTGCCCCAACTGGGCGGAACACACAGAACGAACCCCGGTTTGACATGCGCAGAACGACAATCTCTGAGTTGCCGTTCACAATAAGACGATTCGAAGAACATTCGAGATAAAAGTCTTACACAGTCGCGCCTTTTATGGTCATGAAAAGAAGCGTTAAGAAAGGTTTCAGACATCTACCATAGTTGACTGATACTACCAAATAAGGAGATGTGGTCACGCTTCGTTCAAGAAATTATAGACCGAACGTGTCTCTATACAAGAGAAGGCAACTCCTAACAAATTGTAGTTTCGATAACTCGGATTATGTTATACAAACGAAAAATAATAATGATCCGTGCGTAACACTCACCTGGCAACCATATGATGTAGCTATAAAGAATGAACCTGACATCTACATAATGGAGCTGTAAAGAACGAACCTGAGATCTATATGATGGAGCTGTAAAGCACGAACGTGACATCAATATGATGGAGCTGTAAAGAACAAACCTGGCATCTAAATGATGAAGCTGTTTAAAAAAAACTCACCTGGCATCTATATGATGCAGCTGTATATTAGTAAATAAGAGTCGGACTCTCTCCCCAGCTCGAGCATAGAAATGATATCTACATAAAGAGTTGGGTTTGTAGTTTTGTGGATAGAATGGAGAGAAAAATTTTCCTTTCTGGTGACTAATGTTGCTGCGAAATTCCCATTCGCATTTGTTGCTGTCCACCTGTAAGCCTGTAGTAACGTAGTTTCCTGTGTGGGTGAAACAAGAGTTTGTTAATACAAATGAAGTCATCACTGAAAGATGAAATTTAGTTCCGTGGAGACGTAAAAACACCATGCAAAGAAATGAAAATGAAATGAGCTTTTGCTGATGAATCATTTGAAACTCATTCTTATTTAACATTAGACCTGGATGACCTAAGGGCAGTTCTTCAAAAACTACGTTAACGATTTTAAAAAACACTTGTGGTATAGTGGATCTTATCTCACTGCAACATCCCTGGCAATGATAAAGCTGACAGATTGGCAAAAGAAGATGGAAAGCTACCTCAGCCTGATACAAGCATAACTTTCGAAGAGGCTGAGTTTTATCAAAATCAGATACAGAAACCAATGGGATGCAGAGCATCCAGGTCATACACACATTTATGCATATTACCAGCTCAGCAGAAGAAAACAATTGGTTATCTTCAGACTCCGCATGGGCCACAACAGATTGGGATATCATCTATTCAACAAGATAAAGATAGAAACTACCGATGAGTAATTTTGGCACTAAACGTCTGCTTCAAAGATGCCCAATATTTCAGGAACAGAGAAAGCACATGTGGCCGTCACCAGTACCATTCCTGGAAAAACTCTTCGGAGATGCAAAAAAACTCAAGCTGAAGAATGCTTTCATTGAAAATATTCACGTAGACGTCTCAGAGTGTAGCAAGAAGGATTTATAACACATAAGGAAGGATACCTTTATGTTTGTCTAATATTTATTTACTGTAGCAAGAAGGAGAAGAAGAAGATGAAGAAGAAGAAGAAGAATGTATACTTTTTTGCGTATGAAAGTTTCATTGTTAAACCTACACATTGGTGTTAACATGTATCAAATTCAGACAAAATACGTGTGCAATTTTAGCGTTTTAATAATACACAATTTATGAAGCTATGAGAAATTAGGTTTAACATCAAACCTTTAGAGTGGTTACAGCTCTCGCATCTTGCAGCACGTTTCGTAACTTGTTAGCGTCCTGATCAAATCTATCCAGTTATAAATGGGTACCTGACTCTGTTCTTGAATTAGGGAAGTGCCACAGGTAGGTATAAATTGCGAATAGATTATATCTTGAGTTCAGACAGATTATGAATGTGTAATGGGAAAATTAGATAATGATAGAGTCACTAATGAAAATTTATGGGAAGAAATCAGACTTCTGGAGAGTAAGAAGACTATTTCTCCAGCCTACCGTGACTATGGTTATATGTCAGTCTCTTGCCCGTTCTCTCTAGACAAATAGAATAATCCTAAAGCAGTAAGAACATATCTCACGATATCAAGCGGCAATTATAAGAGAAGAGGTCCTGATCACAATAGATATTTATATGTTTATTAAACAAAAGAGAAAAAAAAAACCGACCACAACATCAACATGGAAATCAATAAACATTCAAAATCTCTGAAGGACAAAAATAACAATCACAGTAAAACAACCAACCTACCACACCACATAGATAAATCGCACTCAAGCAGATCACCTCACTCTACACCAACACACAGAATGTTCTCACACTAATTAAGTTATCTAACAAATAGGGGGCTCCCCAGTCTCCAGTGATGGAAACGGCCGCTCCAGTCTTGCCAAATACTCCTGGTAAGTAAGTAATCCGTATCGAATGAAAACTTAACACAATTCCTCTGAAGAGTTTCAATATCCCGAATGATGCGGAGATAAATTCCTCGAGAACACCGTTGTGAAGTTAATCGAGCACGCGCCCTCTATCCACGTGTGATAGGGTGGGCGAGATAATGATGATGATGTTGTAATATTTGATCACTCTCTTGCACTCTCGAAACCGACCCGATTCAACAATAAAACTCTGATTCTTAAGGCAGGGGCGGTATTTATTTCTACAACCCTATCAGTGACCAAGGGCACACTGAAGCAAACATTAAACAAATAAACCAACAAACCAAACACCAAACAAACACCCAGCTAGTGCTCAGTTGCTAATCCTGAAACGCAAACAAAGCACGGGCTAGTTAAAAATCATAGTTAAATAATGATACTCTCACCTGCCAAACAGTCCTTCCACGCCACTTGAATCCCTCAACTATCACACACGCACACACTCATGCGTGTCGTCCAATGCGACTAGTATGGTGATGTGCATGAGGCTGGCAATCTCACCGTGTAACATCGGTTGCTACCGAAACCACTACTGCAAGAGCACACACTCAGCTATCACACACACACTCATGCATGTCGTCCAATGAGACTAGTATGGTGTTGAGCATGGGGCTGGCAATCTCACCATGTAACACAGATTGCTACCGAAGCCACTACTGCACGAGCATATGAATACTTCAAGCGGAGGCAAACCACACTGGTGGCCCCATGCTCCCTCAGGAGCGGAGAAGAGAAATATATATATCTCCAAGTGATCCCACGTGCTCTCACAAACCATTCTTCACATAACCATAATTAAATAATCATGAAATTGACATAAAATAATATTCAACTATATGTACAACACATACTCTCAATAATGAGAATAAACCACCACCTCGCAACTGATCCATCTCAATATTCGTCACTGCCCTCTGAACATGTCGTAAGTGACGACTGGTGCGCCTGGCAACCAGCGTGTCGTATATGACCCCTGATGAGATTGGGAACTCATCACATGAAACACATTGTTACAGAAACAACCACTGCAATGCAAAAAAAATGCTTCTTGTGGGCCCTGTAATGGACACCAGTTGCATTGGTGTTTCCATGCTCCGCACGGAGCAAACAGAGAAACACCTGTCTCAAAGTGCCTTACGCCCCAAAGGATGGCCTCGCGCTCTCCAGAAATCTAAATACATATTCTCCCTCACTCAAAGTAAACCACTAAAGATATACAGTAGAATAATCAATAATCGTGAAATACACTTAATTACTCTTACATTAAAGAACAAAATAAAATTACTCTTGACTTAACACTAGAACTAAAGTCATCACCTTAAAGGAAATTTAACACAACAACTCTCTCTTCTATTACTGGGGAAAATTACATTTAACCTACTTTCACCCCAGTGTCAATTCACACGATATAAAAACTGCGTAACATAGCGTGTTTTACATTCAGACTCCTTGGCGCCTTCTTCATTCACAGCATTATGACGTGCCGCCTTTCATGAACACGTGGCTGCCATTTTGATAACAGTTAATATTATTAAATTCAAGTAATAAATTGCTTCTCTGCCTGGTTTCATGTATGAAATACTCTTCTACTAAATTTGCCTTTCTGATGAATGAAATAATTGCTACTAAAAACTCTCACATCTGTGAGTTGGACTTACACTATTAAAATCAATCCACGCATATTATTTTTCACTCATTTATATTTCAAGACTAAATTATCAGGTCATGGAAACACATCTCCTTTAGAATTACATCTATCTATTTATTTCACTAAACATTAAAACAGCCACGCTCAATATAATTCTAAAGCTACAGGGAAATAATGGTAATTTCACTAGGAAATAAGCTAATCTGCTTTTAAATCAAACTCACGTGTCATGTCTCTGTTCCTCTTCTACCGACACAGGGCTAGCCTAACTTCGTTTCTCTCTCGTCTGAATCTTCAAATTGGCCTGTTTGCCGCTCGCTATCTCTTTATATAAGCCCTCGAGCGAATCACTCAACTTACTGCGTGGCGCGTAGTAATTGCGCCACGCAAATAACACTCGCCTTTATTGCTCTATTAGGCATGAAAACACAAATATAGCCCACAACTATCAATTATAACACACGACTATCAAATATAACACCACAACTATAGTTTAGGCTTTATTATGGCCTAGACTAATATATCTGCTATCTCGTCAGAATTTTTACATCCCAGCATGCTGTGCGCACACATCGAAAATATATGGGCGATAAATATGCCTGAACATGAAGGGGGAAAGAAGCTGGCAGCTGTGTCTTTACGGCCCCATCACACAAGGCACGGGTGAAAAAAAACAAGGCTGGGTGGAAGAGATGAGGTCGAAGCAAAACTAGACATCCTGGCTATAACGGAAACACAAAGAAAAAAGGACAAGGAGTCATGGACTCTTCTAACCGATGCTAACACGCTGCTCTACAGTGGTGTACCCCACATCTGAAAGAGCTAAAGGGGGCGGTGGGTTGCATTGTGGCCAAAAGGCGAGACAGCCCAAATAGATAGTATCAAGGGATGGAACTTTGTCTCGGAGCGTATTATGGTTGTAAAAACTAAAAGAAGGAGAAACCATAGTCAACCTGGTCATAGTGTACGGGCCAAATGAGGATGAGAGAGCAGAGGTCAAGGAGGAATTCTTCGAGCTGCTTCAAAGGACAGTGGATGACTGCCTAGATGAAATTATCATGCTCGGAGATTTCAATGCCAGAGTTGGAAATGACCATGCTAGATGGGGTAGAGTTATCGGAAGATATGGAGAAGATACTCTCAATGACAATGGAAAGCGACTCCTTAGATTCTGCAGTGAGCAGAATCTGATCATTACAAACACAAAGTTCCCCCATAAGCGCATACATGCATACACTAGATGTGAACCAACCAAGAAGGAGAAGTCAGTGATCGACTATGCCATTGTTAGGAGGAGCTCATTCAAATATGTCCGGGATGCTAGAGTCTGGAGGGGGCCAGAGATTGGAAGTGATCACTACCTGCTTACAATCAAAAGAACAACTGAAAGAGTTGCCCAGCCTAGGAACTGCCCAACATCACGCAAGAAACCAAGTAAACGAGCAGGAGAAATGAGCATTAGGACCTACAAGCTGAGAGGCCAGAAATTAAGACCAGATATCAGGGGCTTATTGCTGCAGCGGTGAGCAACACAGAAGAACGACCTGATGACTTGGAAACCCTCTGGAATAAATTCAAGGATATCATAAAGACAGCTGCTGCAGAAGCATGCGGTCCGACTTGGGAACAAGAGAAAGAGGACACCTTGGTGGACAGAGGAAGTCAAAGAGAAAATAAGAGAGAAGAAAATGGCATGGAAACAATACTTAGGAGCTAAAAACACAACAGGACTAATGGAAAAATATAGAGAATATGTGACACTCAGAACAGAAGCAAAGAACAAAGTGCTAGCAGCAAAACAGAAGTCCTGGGAAGAATTTGGAGGAAAGCTAGAAAAAGATGCACAAGAAAACCTGAAATTGTTCTATAAGACCCTAAAGAACACGAGGAAGGAAAAACAATGCCCTCTCAAATTTATAAAGGACAAGCAAGAATCCTAGAGCGGAGACTCCGACGCCTAGCTGAGCCACAATTGGATGAAGTCCAGTGCGGATTCCGAGCGAACCAAAGTACTCAAGACCTAATCTTCACACCCAGACAGCTGAGAGAAAAGGCCCTTGAGTATAAGAGTGAGATCCATCTTTGTTTCATAGATCTGGAAAAGGCGTTTGACAGGGTCCCTTGGAGCAGACTTTGGGGCTTTTTGGCAAGGAAGAACATTCCAGCACCTCTGATTCATGCTATACAGAGCTTCTACAAGTCTTGCAGAAATTATGTGAGGACAGCAAACCATAAGTCAGAAGAGTTCAGGACCACCACTGGTGTAAGACAAGGTGATATCATGTCATCTTATCTTTTCATACTCCTCATGGACGATGTCATCAAGGCATGTAAGGAGAGAACAAGAAAGTATTCAGTGGGGTACTGGAAGATGAGACAGGTATATATTTCAGCCCTGGCATTTGCTGATGATGTTGCCATGATTGCTAAATCAGTGGTACATCTCCACTCCAACCTGCAAGTCTGGAAGGAAGAGCTGGAGAAGAGAGGGATGGTCATAAGCAGCTCTAAAACAAAATCCATGGTGATATCACGAGAAGAAAGAAGACATCAGATTAAGCTGGGAGTACAGGTCCTGGAGCAGGTCGACCACTTTAAATACCTCGGAGCTATTATAGACCGAAAGGGAGGCATCAAAGAAGAGTTGGCCACTCGAAAAGCAGCAGCTGGGAGACTTTTTCAGGCCATAAATCGTGGATTCCTCAGCAAGAAAGAGGTTGGTAAGAAAACAAAGATGGCTGTATACCGCTCCACCTATGTCCCAGTCTTGACATATGGATGCGAGTCGTGGGCAATGACTACAACCCACAAAAGCCAGATCCAAACCTCAGAAATGAGGTATCTGAGGAAAGTGGTTGAAGTAACAAGAGAGACATGGTCCGCAACCAGACGATCCGTCAAGGCCTAAAATCCCATCCGCTGCAGACCCAAATAGAACAGTCCCAACTAAGATGGTTTGGCCATGTCCGCAGAATGGGAGAAGATCGGCTACCACGACAAGCATGGGAAACAAAGAGCCACGGATCCAGACCCCCAGGACGACCCAGAGTCCGCTGGGAGGACAACATTAGACAATCTTTGAAGGACCGAGGACTAGAATGGAACCAGGCCAGGAGGAAGACAGCCGATAGGATGGTCTGGCGCTCTCTCTTCCAAACCTCTACACTTCACGGTAGAAGGGGAACGACTAAGTAAGTAAGTAAGTAAGACCATACTTGCCAAATTCCATATCACAAACATCTAACACAGCAAATGCTCTCGCATTTAAACAAACAACATGAGCAGTACTACAAGTTGTGTAAAAATGGAATAATCGATGAAAATCTGTTTGTTTATAAATTAATCGCTCACAAAATTTGCACTTATTAATCGATTAATTAATCGTTAATGGTCCCAGCCCTAAATGGAACATAAGCATACTTTTCCCCGAGCAGTTCTTAAGGATCTCCGAGGAGACAACGAAAGATTATGCCTACAGCTCCATCAAGCGTGTCGTAAGAGTCGACTAACATTAGACCGTGCTTGGGGCTGGCAAATTCATCATTTAAAACAAATGGGCTATTTTCCCCCATACAAGATTAAACTGACGTGCCATGGGGAATTCGGGGAGTTGACTGGAAAATCCTTTATATTCTTTGTATGTTTTTGTTGTTGTCTCATTTAATTCCAATTCTATACAATATTAGCCGATCTCGTACCGATAGGTATATATTTTAATGGATCATCTTCCATTTCTGACTCCTGTTTTTAATGAAATTATATGCATGTGCAGCAGTTTTACTGTTCTTTACTTTGTTCTTTTAAAGTGTCGTTATGTATGTTATGATTTAGCTTGAATTCAGTTGGCGTTGCAGCAGAAACAGTCGCTGCAAGAGTACATGAATGATCTGGAGCATGATCTCTACAAAAGGGCCAGTGTTGCGTGATAAATTCTCGCAACATCGTTTTATTTCAATATCTATTTTATAACGCAAGGGCAACAACTGCTTGAAATTTATAGTCACTTTTCTCGGTAAGCATTTGTCTTCTCGCGTTGGTATCGAATGCAGTTAAGTTTGAGCTGTGGTCATTTTGCGCTGGACTGCGCATGACTTGTCTTGCTTCTTGGTCGATCGGTTTCCGCCCACCACTAGTGGAGTGAGCGATTTGGAATGGCGAAAGAGATGCCTCGTTGAAGAGGGGATCTCCGCTATTTTTTTTGTTCTGTCAGGAATGTGAGAGTCCTCTTATGGATATTTCGTTTATTCGAGATAATACCTCTAGTGTATTTGCACATGCCGGGAGGCATAATATTTCTGTGTATTTCCGGAAGGCAAGGTAAATTAACATTTTCATTAACTCTATCGATTTTTGGTCGTGAACGATTTCTGGTTCATAGCCTGTCTTCGAAAGTCGTCGTCACGAGATGTTTTCCTAGCTCACATGTCGCTGTATTGTGCTGCATCGGTTGATGCAGGTTCCAAGGACCATTACTTGCTACTTTGTTAAATGAACTAGGTTTGAAAAACCTTTATTATCTAGAGGATATTTTTGAGGACATTATTTATACTTCGGCAGACGTGTCTGTCTTGCTGAAGTCAGACTAAGGAGAGTGAACTGATCTCATACATCTGGTTATCTCCTGGCTGTTATAGAAAAGGATGGAGTTTTTCACCTGACTACATTTACAGCACTTTGAAATATAACATGCATCTGACTCATCATTGTAATGCTGTCTACCGTCTATTGCTGTATTGAATGTTGCTGTGATAATGACTGTTTGATGTGCCTACATATTCGCGTAACCATTTTGTCACTGTGGCGTCCACAATAAATAATGAAGAAAAACGTCAACGGCTGTTACAAGAATCATTGACTTTATACGTCGTGAGTTTACTGACGTCCTATGTGGATTGCCCTGTTATTTTTGTATGAACATTGTTTTGACTGAACACATCTGCACACCACACAAAACCAGACATGCGGATACCATCCATCATCATATGGCATCACGCATCATTTGGTGGCCATAAGCTGGTTTGATTCTGGTACCAGCAAACACGGGGTCCCTTACCCACTTCATTTTCAACAAGAATTCATCAGCATCCTTCAAGAAATTAACATTCTTCAATACAGTCAACATCTTCAAAATTTTCAAAGTACTCGGCGTTGCCCGGTAAAAGTCAAAATTTCAACTTTTTGACGGAAACAAGAATTTGACAGTACCCGGCGTTGTTACATGTTGCCGGATAACTCGGACTGCTGTTATCTTTTACGCAAGTCAAGCAAGTTGCTGCTGTCAAGGTTCCAGTGCTGTCGTTTTTGTGAAGGTCAAGTGCCGGTTGAAACGGGTTGTTTTCTGAAGAAGGCCAAGTACCGATTTCCATCAACTTACTTTTGGATTAGAAGGTCAAGTGCCGAAACAACTCAACACACAGTATTTCAGAAGCTCTTGTACCATCGTGTTAGCAGTGGAAGCAGTTCAGATGTGCCATCATCGTTGGAGCTTCGCTCTTTAGGACGTTGATTGACATCCGTTTTTTCTGCTGTTCTACGATTGGAAGCCTATAAGTTAAGTGGCCTGTTTGTATGTAAACTGTGCCCTTATACTTCTGCTGAGTCTTCTGTGTATCATCTCATTCTATATGTTATATGTTTATATGTTATTCGTATATTTATATGTTTATATTTCAGCGGGTTCTCGGTTGGGTGGTGTCTCCGTTAGATTATGCCACGTCATAGAGGTCGTCTATTGTGAGCGTTTTCTGTAAGGTTTGCAAATTTCCAATACTGGAATTTGCTAAGCGACTTCTGTTGCTATTTATGTTAGCTGTGATGACATGTTTTAATATTGTTTTCGTTATTATTTCGCATTCTTTAGTTTTGTTTTGATTTGTTTGTATTTGTTAGCCTACTCTTGTCTATAATTTAGTTTCATACAACATTTTTGTTTATACACTGTGGTGTCATGTATTTTGTTTAATTCTATCGCAGATATCGTCACATTTTTTGTGATATTTCATTAATTTCTGCTTTATTTTTAGTTGATTTCTGCGAACGTTTTTGTATTGTTGCTGATCTTTGTTATTGTTTACATTGTTATTGTTTACATTGTTTGTATTGTTTACATTTTCAATGTTTACATTCTGCATGTGTTTACATAGTCATTGTTTACAGTTATAGTAATTAGTTAATGGGCTATGCTAATGCACTGTTACTACTACACTGATGATAAATGAATGATGAATAGTGTCGTGCACTATTGAATGAGAAGTGCACTTATGATCAAGAATTGAGTGCTGATATTTCATATACAAGTTCTTTGATTGGAGACTTGTTTCCCACAGAGACTGGGATAATATAAGGTGATGTGAATATACAAGTGCTTAATTAAGACTTGTTACACTTAGGTTTGAAATAAATTAGTTAATTATTTCAGGTTTTGGACTCATATGTTAGACAACATGTCTACATTTGAGCACTTTATTGAGCAGGGTAAATTGCTTGGGAAGACTGGTGATAAGTTAGAAGAATTTGCAACTGCTCGATATGATAAAGCAATGGAAGCTGAACAAAAGAAACTGCATATGGAAGCTGAACAAAAGAAACTGCAGATGCAGGTGGATGAAAAAAGATTCCAAATGGAAATGGAAAAACAAAAAAGGGAATCAGAAGCTGAGGAAAGAAAACTCCAGCTACAGCTAGAAGCTGAAAGACTTCAAGATGAGGATGAAGATAAATGACATGAATAATAAGATGAGATTAAAAGACTTGAAAAAGAGGCTGAGAATAAAAGACTTGAAAAAGAGGCTGAAAATAAAAGACTTGAAAAAGAAGCTGAAAATGAAAGACTTCAAAAAGAGGCTCAGGCTGAGGAAAGAAGATTACAGAGAGAGTCTGATGAGAGGAAAGAGAAAGCAAAAATGGAACATGAAGAAAAGGTCTTAGCTTTAGAGTTGGAAAAATTGAAATTGACAAGCATGAGTAATGGTAATGATTCAAACAAGGGTTCATCTTCTGGTAAGGCTAATAATGATACTTTTAAGATTAAGTTACCAACATTTAGTCCTTCCAGTGATGACACAATGTTCTATCTGGACAGATTTGAACAAGCATGTACAGCTCATAACATAGACAAAGCAAAATATGTTTATCAGTTATCAGGGATACTGACAGGTAAAGCTCTAAGTATATTAAATATGGTGGATGAACCTGACAAGAACAATTATGAGGTTGTCAGGGCCGCTTTGTTAAAGAAATATCAGCTTAACGAAGACGGCTATCGTCTACAATTTAAAAACATGTTACCTGAAAATGGAGTTGAATTCTCCGAGTTTATTGCAAGAATACGCATTACTTTCTCACGATGGGTTGAACTATCTAAGACGGAAAAAACTTATGAAGGACTTATGGACTTAATACTTAGAGACAAAGTCATGTCGTCTGTCAATGAGTCTTTCCTTGCTTTCCTTCATGAACGTAAACCTAAAACATAAAAGAAATGGAAGATTTCTGTTGCCAATACGTAACTGCGCACCCACACATAACCATGGGTAACTCTAAGGTGAAAGAAGGTTTACCAGTTGCTTCGGCAGCTCCGTATGGCCAAAACTTTGCTCGTAGATTCCAACAAAATTTTGATAGAAAGAGTAGCGGTAATTTCTGTCAAAATCATGGAAATCAATTTCATGGTGATTCTTCTTCGAAGAATTGGAGACAACCTGATAGTACTCGTTACTATCACCCTAATAATTATAAGCATTTCAAAAGAGGATATGGTAATAGAGGTTATTCCTGCCGAAGACCTCAGAACCAAACAAATAGATGTTCGCATCAATGTGAACATGATAGTAATCGTGGAAACTGGAATTCGAACCAGGATAACAATTACAATAGAGACAATAATAACTGCAGAGATAATAATAACTTTGATAACTTCAGAGGTAATAATAGTCGGGGTAGATCTCAACACAAAAAAAAGAGATATCAGCAGGCTAATGCTGTACAACAGGAAACTGAGGGAGCCTGTAATCATGTTGTTGATAGTAAAAACTTTGACGCTGTCACTGGTTCTGCTTTTGACTTTGAGAGAGCAAACAAATGCCCCCAATGCAGTACTTTATTCGATCCGGGTACCATAACTACTTTGAGTTGTGGTCACCCACTTCCCGCTCTTCCTGCTGCTGTTGCGCATGACGGGAGGGGTTCTTTAATTCTACATAAGGGTCTTGTTAATGATACTCCGGTCTCACTACTTTTCGATTCCGGATGCACCACTATTGGTGTTAGACAATCGCTTGTAGATCCATCTTGTGCTACAGGAAGGGTTATTAAATGTGTCACATTTGGCGGCACTCTAGAAAAATATCCTACTGCTGTAATTCGCATTGCCACTCCTTTCTTTACTGGAGATGTGCATGCTTGTCTCTTACCTAATCCTATTGCGGACCTTATTATTGGTCGTATTCACGGAGTTAGGGAGTGTACCCCACAGCAGATTGCTGCTTGGGAAGATAATAACATGCAAGCTACAAATGCAGTAGTTACAAGAGCACAAGCTCTACAAACACCCGAAACTTCACTGAATAGTGATAATGAAGTTGATAGCCAAGATAGTCACTTAGTAATTACTCGTGACTCTTTCATAAAATTGCAAGAAGAAGATCCTTCTTTAAAAAAATTCTTCGTTCTTGCGAAGAAAGGTGATCCGAATCAGGATACAAATAGAAAATCTTGGATTGCAATGAGAAACGGCGTACTTGTACGTATGGTACAAGATTCGACTACGTCGGCACATTCGCAAATTCTTGTTCCCAAGAGCATGAGAGTGCAAATATTACAACATGCTCATGACTCGCAATGTGCTGGACATATGGGTTTTTCCCGTACGAAGTCGAGAGTCCTTGCGGCTTTCTTTTGGCCTTTTGTCAATAAGGACATTCGTATTTACTGCGATCATGCAAGGTATGTCAGGAGGTCAAATCTAGAGGACCACGACATGCTGCGCCTATCCAGGCTGCTGACATTCCTATTCGGCCGTTTCAGAAAATGGCCATAGATATTATTGGCCCTTTTAAGGTCAAGTCGGCCAGAGGACATCAGTTTATCCTTACATGTGTCGATATGTGCACACGTTGGCCAGAGGCTATTCCTCTTAAGAGCATATCTACTACAGATATCGCAGATGCTCTTTGGTTGATATTTTCTCGCTTGGGGTTCCCCAGAGAAATATTGTCAGACCATGGCACTCAACTCATATCTGACACTATGTCACAGGTATGTCTACCTTACATATTGAACGATCTCTCAGTAGTATCTACCATCCTATGTCTAATGGGTTAGTTGAGCGTCTGAATAGAACGCTCAAGACTTTGCTTGGTAAGATAACTGAAGATCATCCTCAGATTGGGACAGGGTTTTACCCGCGGCTCTCTTTGCCTATAGAGAAGTCCCTAATGAACACACAGGATTTTCTCCCTTCGAACTTGTCTTTGGCGCGCGTCCACGCGGCCCTATGTCTTTATTACACGATCTCATCACTGCCGATGATATTAGCGATGAAGCTCAATCCTCATATGAGTATGTCATTGCTCTTAGACAAAAGATCATTGAGGCATGTAAGCTAGCAACTGCTTCATCAGAAATTGCTAAAGAGAAGGCAAGGCAGTTTGCTAACAAGAATAGATGTCTACGACAACTTTGTCCAGGTGACAAAGCATTCGTCCTACTCCCCAGTAGGGAAAATAGACTTCTTATTGCATGGAAAGGTCCGTATGCAATAGTCTCTCGGATTTCCGATGTTGACTATGTGGTCGATATTGATGGAAAGCATAAAACTTTCCACATAAACATGCTTTCGGAATTTCACGAACGTCCGGACTATTTTGCTGCCTATTTTCCAGGCAACGGATGATGCTCCTGCACCTCACGGTCAGTTTATTCATCCCTGTCTGTCATTCAGGATGAGGAAGCTACCTTCTCTGATGTCAACCTTCCCCTTCCAGTGGTTCCATTACATTCCACGGAATCTTGGAAAAACGTTTCTGTTTCTCCTAATCTTTCTGGTGACGAACATCGACAAGTCTCGTCGATGTTACAAACATTTCAGGATGTTCTCACTGACATTCCTGGACACAACAGATGTCATAGAACATGACATAATTCTTACCGACAATAATCCAATTAGGGTTAGGCCGTATCCTATTCCTATACACTTTCAGTCGCAAGTGGAAAAGGAATTGGATGAAATGATTCAATTAAATATAATTGAACCATCGACTTCACCATATTCTTCTTCCATGGTTATTGTCCGGAAGAAGGATAAGAACATACGAATTTGTGTTGATTATCGCAATTGAATCAGGTCACAAAGTTCGATGCTGAACCGATGCCTTTGTTAGAAGATCTACTGATTAGACTTTCTAATTCTAGATTCTTCACTAAACTTGACTTGTCTAAAGGTTATTGGCAAGTGCCTTTAGCAGAGCATGCCAAACCTCTTACTGCTTTTTCTACACCTAGGGGTCTATTTCAATGGAATGTTATGCCTTTTGGTCTCATGAACGCCCCTGCCACTTTCGTTCGCATGATGCGTCGAATTCTGTCACATCGTTCGGATGTCATCGCATACTTAGATGACATCTGTCTCTTCAGTGATACCTGGGAAGATCACTATTTAGGGTTATATGACTTACTGTCCACTCTACGTGAGAATAATTTGACAGCAAAACCTTCTAAAGCTTTGTTGGTTTTGGTGAAATCTCTTTCCTGGGTCATCGTGTTGGTCATGGTCTCTTGAAGACAGAAGACCACAATACTTCCAAAATACTGAACATCTCTGTTCCTAAAACGAAGAAAAACAAGTTAGGAGTCTCTTAGGTTTAATTCAATTTTATGGGAGATTTATTCCAAATTTATCTTCGATCATGGCACCTCTATCAACATTGTTGAAGAAAGGTTCGCCTAATCTGGTTCGTTGGTCTGAAGAATGCCAATCTTCACTAGACCAAATCAAGAATATATTTTCTTCTCCTCCCATCTTAAGATTACCTACTCTTGATAGGACTTTTGTTCTTCGGAGTGATGCTTCATCCACTGGGATTGGAGCAGCAATGATGCAAGAATATGCAAATACTCTGCATCCTGTTATGTACATTTCTAGAAAACTAAATGCGGCAGAGAGGAACTACTCGGTTTTAGACCGTGAGTTGTTAGCGATGGTTTCGGTTCAATTCTATAAACTTACAAAGGATTTCCGCCTGGCGCACCATATCATTTCGAGGAGGACTGTTCAAGACAGCTCTTACAGCTATTCAGACTAAGATTTGAAGAGTTCGAGGAGAGTTCGGAGATCCACTCGATATGCTATTAGCTCTTCTACCTGTTTCCACTTCACGCGTTACGAGTTATCCGTGGTGCGGATAATGGGATGGCTGTATTTTTTGTCTAGATGCCCACCTGACTCCATCTAATACTTCTGTCATATATTTCCATATATTACCGAGTCATAAACACTCCTATAATTTTTCTTACAATAGATTAAGCACATCTGGACTTACTTTTATATGTAAACACTATCGTGCCTTTGTTGTCATCTTCTTCTGTTCGTTTTTTACGATGGATAGAGGAGTACTGAGTAGGTAATATAGGGGACGTGTTTTGTTTAATAAAACTGCCACAATTATTATTAAGGTTATTGTACCGTATGAAGGCATATATTAGTTAATTAATTTAGCTTTATATTGCTTTTGGACTTTTCTCTGTAATGTCATTTGTTGAGCTGAGGACTTACCGTACTTGTAATCAGCATGACGATTGGTAAACGAGTTCTAGATTGTGTACTTACCCTCGGAATACCAGAGCATATGTCCGGGATCGTCATGTAGTTTAACTTTACTATGTACTTATGTCATTACATGTCAAAGAATGTACTATTTAAATTTTCCTATCAGATTTGTACATCCATTTTTCAAGACAATATTAGAGTATGCTGTTTAATGATGATTATAGTAACTTGCATACGTATATTGTGTTTACATGCTAACGTGATGTGTGTTGGTGACACCTCCCCGATGTGAATATTTTTTGAGACATATTTATTTTTCTGTTGAGGTATATCCTCACCAGTCACTCTATAATTAGCCTATTGTTTGGCAATTTAGTTAATTATCAGCGCATAATTCGTGCGTTTTGAGCCGCTTATCGCTTGCTCTTTGATATTAAAAAAAAAAATATGTTCCACATTTTTTTTTTATCGGGAGGAGGTGGTGATATGTTGCGT